>CM053789.1:728548723-729143723 GCA_028749045.1 Cupressus sempervirens | reverse complement strand
TCTTGGATCCTAAGAATTATGACACAATTCAGGATTATATCATCAAAGTCAATGAGTATAGGGCACTTCTGAAAGATTGTGGGAATCCCATGAAGGATGATAGGTTGATTCATCACATCCTGAAGCAACTACCTTCTGAGTACACCAACTTTGTTTTGAGTTTTAATATTCATAGGTTGACCATGGGATCTACTTACCAGAAGCCTTCCTCTGATGGATTTGCAGACATGTTGATTGTTGAACAATCTCACTTGGTGGATTTTGGACTTCTCAAGTCATCCAAGACCAAAGCCTTGGTGGCTAGTGATGATCACAAATCTAGTCAAGAAGGAAAAAGCAACAAGAAGAAGAAGAAGTAGAAGCAGAAAACACAATCCGAGACACAACAATCCTCCTCTCAACAAGGCAATACTTCTTCAAATAAGAAGGGAAGTAATGAAAAGAAGGACAAACTCTTTTGTGCATATTGCAAAAAGACAAATCATGACGGGCATGATTGCAAGACAATAAGAATCAATGAGTTAGAAAATCTACTCAAGAAGAACAAGCTTCAAGTGCCAGGTACTTCCAAGGATTCAACTCCAACCTCTTCAAAAGGTAAAGGACAAGCACTTATGGAAAACACAAGTTCTTCGGAATAGATAATTGACTCAGGTGCCTCTTACCACATGGGTTCTTCAAAAGAAGACTTTTCTTCATTGAAGCAGTCAAAGGTGCCACACATCTTCGTGGGAGATGATACTAAAATGGGAGTTGAAGGGAAAGGACATGTGGAAATGGAAGATGAGGAATTCAAAGATGTTCTCTACATTCAAAATCTAAGCTCCAATCTCCTATCAGTTTACCAAATCACTCACCTTGGAGATGGTCATAAGGTTGAGTTCCTTCCAGATTTTGTGATGGTGTGAAGTCTTAAAGATGATTTATTGGTAGTAGTGGGGAAAGTCAATGATGACAAGAGGCTTTATTCCTTCTCCCACTTTGTGCCTAAGAGTCCTTCCCAAGCCTTGTTAACTCATTCTACTTCAAACATAAACTTATGGCATGAGCGGTTTGGTCACCTTGACTTCCACTCTCTTCAGCAACTTTACTCTAAAGACATGGTCAAAGGTCTACCTAATATCATCTTGTCTAAGGGAAAGTGTTTGTCTTGTTCAGTGGATATGAATCTCAATGAGAAGTATGATAAAGGGAAGTCTTCTCGAGCTCCAATTTTTCTTCAACTAGTTCACATGGTATTAGCAGGACCTTTTGTAGTGACTTCAGTCAGCTAAGGCCGCTACATCCTCACATTTTTTGATGACTTTTCGAGATTCACTTGGGTCTACTTCCTTCATCATAAGAATGAAGTGGTTCATAAGCTTCAAGATTTCAAGACTCATGTTGAAAACAAGTCAAGGAAAGCCATCAAGGTACTAAGGGTGGACAATGAGAATAGGTATGTTGATAGAAGACTTAAGAACTTTTGCAAAATTGAAGGAATTGATCTTCAGAACTCACCAGCATTCAGTCCGCACAAGATAGATGTTGTAGCTATGAGGATTAGGACTCTTAAGACCATGGCAAGTTGCATGATTAAGGTCAAGTCTCTCGATCCTACACTTGAAGTTGAAGCCATTAGCAGTGCTACTCACATACTTAACAGGTCTCCTCATCCAGCCTTAGATGGCAAGACTCCTTTTGAGGCATGGTGTGGAAGAAAACTAGTTGTGAGTCACCTTAGAGTCTTCGGTTGTCCAGCATGGGCAAACCTATCTTCCAAGAGTTGCAAGGCACCGACACCTAGGCCTTGTACCTTCATTGGTTATGAAGACAATGTGAAAGCTTACAGACTTATGGATCCAGAGACACATGAGATCTTTGTGGAGAAGGATGTTCACTTTGAGGAAAGTTCTCCTAGCTTGTCCTCTGCTCCTCTTCACACATCATACATAGTGGAAACTGATAGTGACACAAGTGATAGTGCTTCAACAGGTTCTGACACGTGGGGTTCTGTCGACAATTATAGTGAGAAGTCACATTAGTCCAGTCCACATTCTTACATTGCCACCGTGAAAGGTCCATCTCAGCATGGTAAATCTCATCTTCTAGCTCCAGCTTCAGTTGACTTGGGAGACAGACTTGAGGACTTACATCTTCTCATTGATGAAGGCGATCCTTCTACAGTTGTTGTGAGGGCTCACTCTAACCCTCATGTCCATTCTCTACATGATCAATGTACTCAGGTTGGCATGATTGTGGATCCTTATGAACAACAATTAGTGGAGGGCTCTTTGTTGGTTGAGGAGACAGATGGTTCAATGGAATAGGTTCAACAGACATCCTTGACAGATCTGCATTCATTCTTTTCAACATAGTTGGAAGGGGTGAACTTCAGCATTAGTATAGGGATACTTGAGCAGGTTTCAGGGCCAGCATACATCTTCAAAAGTGTACCTTTGCCTTTGTTTCTTCCTAAAAGGAGGAACACCATTCTGCATTCTTGGACCAGCTTCTTCATCAGAGCAGCTTTCACTTGTTGGCATTCTTCTTTTGGGGGGGGAGCCTATTCTGTCTCTCTTCATTCTCTCATTCTCTTTTGTATATATTGGATGTATGTTGTAATGGGGGGGTCTTGATTACTCCATCCATCAATGCATCCATATTTATCTCTCTTTTTGGGGGAGGGTTTTTCCCATAAGGTTTTCCTTCTTTCCCCACTTTATGAGAGATTTGCATCTTCATTATGTACATGGGTAACTAACATGGCCTAGTAGTCGAGACCCATTATGCACCTACATCCTAGTTCGTAAGCTTAAGGGCATTCCCCTAAGTTGCACTTAAGGGGGGGTGTTGGTGTAAATAAGTATTTACTTATTACACTTACTTTAAGTTTACTTAGGTTTATGCATTATTTAATTATTTTGCATTATTTTATTATTTTTATTTGTGAGACACTTAGGAGTTTGCGCACCTTTTTGAGTTGTCATGTAGACAACATGGGCATATGCACCGAGTTGTGGTGCCAAAAAGGTGACAAAGAATTTTTTTTTTCCTATTTTAAAAAGCGCGTACGCACTATAGTGCGCACGCGCTATAGTGCGTGTGCACTATAGTGCGTACGCGCTATAGCGCATACACGCTTTAAAAAAATAAAAAGTATATATGATGGGCTGCAAACCTGCAGTCCATCATTTTCATCAGCATTTTCTTCTACTCCTACAACGAGCAGTGCGTACGCGAGTTGAAGACTCAATATTTGCACCACCATTTGCTAAAATGCCTCCTCGTCGACGAAATCCAAGACCACAAGCGCACCCACGACGATGCCGTAAGTGATATAAACCTAACTTTTCATTGTTTGATATATTTTTCATATTTTTTTGTAAGTTTTTTATATTGTTTTGTAGGGTTTTTACAAATTTCATTTAGATTTGTTTATTTATTTGAATTTCAATTGATTTTTTATCAGGAAATGTTCATAATCAACCAGAAAATCCACAAGAACATCAAAACCCTCAAGAACCCCAAAACCAAAACCCTCCTCAAGAAGACGAACAAATTCCACAACCCGAACCAATTGCAAGACCTCTACCAGGCACACAAGAAAATATAAGAAATGAAATAGAGAGAGGCAAAACTAAATTAGAAGGAATCATTGCTCGGTTGAAAGAATTCAAGCAAACCAATCCAATGAGGGCTCAATTGGCATCATCCCTCGAATCCATTAACACTCAGATAGCCTCAGTTAGTGGTCAATTAGATATTTGGTAGGCTAAGAGGGATGAACAAAAAAGATTTTATGCAAATAAATTGTCATATGAAGATGTTAGAAAAAAGGAAATACCAAAAGGTAGTATATGTGCATTATTTAAAAAACTCGGTGAGCAAAATACTGTTAGAGAGGGTACTAAACGATTCCCCATCCATTGGTGCATACATGATGCTATTAGAAATAATTTTTGGGATAGATGGTGGATGGTTTTTGATGCCCCTCCTTGCAACAATCACAAGGTCCCCATGTATTTTTTGAAGAAATTATATTGTGAGTTTTTCCTTGGGGAGATCCCCAATTATTTTGATATGTTAGACTCCCAGGGTAGAGGTGGGGGGTCATCATTTGAGAGGCCAAGAGCACGTCGTGACCATAATGTAGTTAGGGCAGCCGTGGTCCATCCACAGCGCGAGCATGTGATTATTCCTTCAGTTGTGAAGGAACATGTAGAGGCTAGCACTCTAGGGACCATTAATGCTTTGACGCAGACCCTCATCCATTCCATGAGCCGATTAGTTGAGGGGGAGCCTTCTATATGTCGTGGTCACATGTGCACTTCATGCGGATCCCTATGCACATTTGGCACTCATGTCAGAGATGGTGCAGATGATGGGCTTGTCACCGATTAGTTCCTGAACGAGACATTTGGCATTGACACACAGGTAAATTACTAATTTGATCACATTTCATACGTATAGTGAATGATTAATTAATTAGGATTTATTGACATTGTTCAAAATTTAGGTTCAAAGTGTTCCTGGGCCTAGCAGCGATCCTCCAGGCCCATTTTTTGTCCCTTCGACGAGTCCTAAGGTATGTATCAATTTAATCATTTTAATTAATACATATATTTATTATGTAATCATATTAAGGATTGACAAAAAAAAATATGCATGTGCATGAGTTCTCCATAGGACCCTCAACCTTTACCACAGACGTAGAGCAGAGACATCATACGAGCTTCACACAGGTATAGTTGTTTCATGTTAATTTAATTCATTTGATTATATTTATTCCATGTTTCATGTTAGATATAATGTGTATTGTATGACATGCAGCTCATGATGTTGGACACACCTCCTCATCTGCGACAATCTGTTGATAGTGGAGTGGCCACAGCTATGGCTAGCTCATAGCCACTGACGGAGGTATGAAAGAATTTTCTTCGTTTTAGTTGTTGTTTATAATAGTTAATCTCAAAATTTCTAATGTTATTTATAATTGATTATATTTATTGAATTTTTGTAGGGTCTTGTCACGCCTGATCATCCACGAGCATTTGAGGTGGACTTACAGAGTGACTATTTGTTGGTGGTAAGAAAATAATTGATTTTGTGAGTACATATATTTGATTTCAACGTATAATAAATATTGATTCATATATACTTTCTTTGTATCAGTTGGACCTGGAGAAGAGCCTCAACAAGAGGTCAAGTGAACATGTCAAGAGGGCCCCATCATCTCCACTGTCTCCCTCCACATGACGGCAGAGGACGTCGAGAGACTTGTTTCCTTCCGCTCGTGGGAAGGAAAAGATGTAGTTGAGATATTTGATAAATATATATATATATATATATATATATATATATATATATATATATATATATATAGAGACTTGTTTCCTTCCCCATGTATATATATAGGCATCTGAGAGACATATTCGATACACATTTGATGTACATATGACATTCTATATTTGATGTATGACATATTTTATGTATGACATTATTGGTTAATATATGATATGTTTGTTCATATACGACATTATTGGTTATCATAATATATTATGTGTTTGTTAATGTATATGACATTATTGGTTATCATTTTATATTATATGTTTGTTCATGTATGACGTTAAATTAGATATGTTCATGTATGACATTAAATTAGATATGTGCATGTATGAAATTAAATTCAATTGCTAAAGAGTTGCCATTATGTCTACCAACTAGTAGATGTTCTTTTTTGCTTTATTAGTATTTCTCAAAAACTGCAAAGAAGCTGTTTCTGGTGAATATTTGTAAACAATTGTGATCATCGACTTCATGTACTCATGGCTTTGGCTGCGAACACTTGTAACTTTGGCTATAAGCATCCATGGCTTTGGCTATATGCACTAGTGGCTTTGGCTATGAGGATTTATGGCTTTGGTTGTAGGCACAATATAGCCTTGGTTGTAGGTTGTCTTTCTTGCTGCATGTCGAAGTTACCTTCAAGAATATCATTAGTCTAAGATCATTACAATTAAAATACTATGACATAATAACTTGGAAATAATAGTCTTTAACCCATTACTTTATTTGTTAAAACATCATGTAGTATCTACTGTAGTCCTTCTACTCAAATATGTTTTCAAAAATACTTAGTATGGCAAAGAAATGTCTATGGAAAGCTTGTCAAATAGGATATTGAAGAACTAAATGTGGATAGTCATTAGTACCCACCAATAAGAACACAAACATCTTTCTCAAGCAAGCCATATGACATTAGCAAGTAATTTATAAATTTCCTTTGCAAATAACTAGAAGATGCTATGAATCTTAATACAGAATTAATCACGAACTCATTATTCCATCCAAGAAGCATATATTACCCTAAGCCAATTAACTGACAGGATAAAAATTAATTCAATTTCAACAAAATTTTGAGTATAACAAGCATCTTAGGGATTCTTACAAGAATTAACACGA
This sequence comes from Cupressus sempervirens, assembly GCA_028749045.1. Lineage (NCBI taxonomy): Eukaryota > Viridiplantae > Streptophyta > Pinopsida > Cupressales > Cupressaceae > Cupressus > Cupressus sempervirens. The sequence goes on along the minus strand of CM053789.1, from coordinate 729,137,279 downwards.
TGTTCACAACAGCATTACAAGTTCTTGTAATGCTATTTCACATATTGTAATCATATTCAATTTTGAATGGCCATTTGTGTTACAAGCATAAATGTTCTTTAAGGTCTTTTAATTCTAGACATGAATTTTATTATGAAGCTTTTTTATGACAACCCACTCAATGCATATATTGTTGTTCCACATTATGCTAATTTGACTTTCATTGGTTGATTTGGGTCTAGACATGACGTTATTCACTACCTTTTTTATATATTATTTTTTTGTAGTGAGGTTCTAGCCTGAATGAATGTATTAATCATTGAAGTTGTGAACCTTGGTCGAGATCCTTAAAAATATATTTTCAAATTGGACCTCAAATAGTTTTCTCAGTCACCCCCTGTACACAGATACTGAAATTGTAGTTAATTACAAAATTAATACTGAATTAACACAAGTTTAATTGAGAAGTATTATGTACCTCAATAGGCTAGATTATTATTGACCGGGAAGCTTTATCTTAGAGCAGTTGGTTTCCTAAATCTTTAGCGCAATGACAGTCTTATGGAATGTGGAATTAGGTCTGCTAGCTAAGGAACGTTCTTTAAAAGGTAGAGGAAACTCAAGACTCACGTGTTTCCAATCAATATAAATGTTTAAATCGCTTCTCTAATTTTTTCTATTTATGATCTTCTTAAAACTTAACTTTCTAAATGCATTGATGGGGAAATAAAGATCTTCTAGGAACTAAAGGCTAATCATGTTTAATACTTACAATTCTCTGTTTTTATCTAATAATTTAAAATAGATTGTACAAGTGTTTTCAAAGAGCAACACTTGTCACTAACATCATAAGAAGGAATATCCAAGGAGACTTACCACTGATCCCCCACCACCAAATTCAAGAGAAAACAAAATTCCACTACTAAAGAGATAGTAACAATGATCATCCCTAGTCTCTCCCTTATCACAAAATGATTACAATCAAAATTTGCATTTCCAATTGCGTCATGTGCGTTGAAGCGATAGTAACATTTTCACTCTCTTACCTAATGTCTCTCATTTCTGAAACTCTTGGGGAAGGGCAAGGCCATCTTCTCAGTACTTCAAAATAAAACGAGTTCCATTTTTTCACATATTGATAATCATTGACTTAAAGTATAGTCAAAGTATTGACAGCCCATAGATATGCCTTGTCAAAGATCGCAGCCCTGTGGCATTTAGTGACCCTTAGGGACATTCTGGTTCAGCGTTCCTGAGAACATTCAAGCACTGAAGGGGATAGGAAGAGGTTGGGGATAGGGTTTACTCAGCCACCTGAAGCTAATGGAGTAGACAGTTTGATCCCACGACGAAAGATGAGAGAGATTTGGCAGTTGGCAACTTTGTACTGGCCAACACTACAATTTTTAGCATCACCCGAGATGGCATTGTAGAATGAAAATGGAATGTGATCTCCAAAAAGTGAGAGAGGTTATTGTAGGTCTCTGCAACACAGTCCTGTAGGAATTGGAATCTCATCCATATCTCACACGAGCTCTGAGATATACCCCATCAAAGATCGCATCCCTGTGGCATTTAGTGACCCTTAGGGACATTCTGGTTCGGCGTGCCTGAGAACGTTTGAGCACTGAAGGGGACAAGACAAGGTTGGGGATAGGGTTTACCCAGCCACCCGGAGCTAATGGAGCAGACAGTTTGATCCCACGACGAAAGATGAGAGAGATTTGGCAGTTGGAAACTTTGTACTGGCCAACACTACAAGTTTCAGCATCACCCGAGATGGTGTTTTAAAATGAAAATGGAATGTGATCTCCAAAAAGTGAGAGAGGTTATTGTAGGTCTCTACAACACGGTCCTATAGGAACTAGAATCGCATCCATACCTCGCACGAGCTCCGAGATATGCCCCATCAAAGATCACAGCCCTATGGAATTTAGTGACCCTTAGGAACATTCTGGTTCAGCGTGCCTGAGAATGTTCGAGCAATGAAGGGGATAGGAAGAGGTTGGGGATAGGGTTTACCCAGCCACTCGGAGCTAATGGAGCAGACAGTTTGATCCCACGACGAAAGATGAGAGAGATTTGGCAGTTCGCAACTTTGTACTAGCCAACACTACAAGTTTCAGCATCACCCGAGATGGCATTGTAGACCCCAAGGATGTCATCTAATGCTTTGCAAATGGTGGCAACCATGATGAAATAAATAGTTAACAATTTTTTGATACCCAGGCCCAAAATGACTATGATGGAGATGTTGATTTTATACGTTACATGCCACTAGATAGAAAACAACATAGTGGTTTACCTAGTAGATTCCTATAGCTACCAAAGAAAAGGATACAAAATTCTAAGGAACAAGAGAGACTAAGAAGTTATTTGTGGCTAATGCACTTTACATGAAGGAGAAGATCAGGGATAGGAAAGATGGGAGAGAGGAAAAGATTGCAATAAATGAGATCTTAGATGGTATAGAGAGGGGAAAATGAGTTGCGGAGAAGGTTGCACTAAAGGAATAGAAGAGGAAAGAAAGAGAGGATAATCTAAATGTTTGAAAGAGATATAGACCAAATATTGGAGGTGCACCTTCAACAACTATAGAAATTATATTTACAACACTAGTGGAAGGAGATGTAATTGCACTAGCCCTAGAATCAATTAGTATGCCCAACATACCTCTTCTCCCATAGCATAAATCACATTCTGATATGTTCAATGCTCTAATCCCTAGATTAGGAAATATTCTTACTTAATAAGTGTAACCCCAAGCATTTTCACCATAGTTGGCAACAAATGGTGAAAGTCCCAATCAACTAGTGAAAAAAATGACTAAGTTGATGGAGCTAAAGCCTACATTACACACATCTCCTAGTAGTGGACAGAAGGATGTTGGGATTGGGAGCATAGCACCTATTCCCTTTCCCATTTTTATGGACAATTGATGGGAACTCAAGTAGATGGGAGAAATTCCAATTTTTTTGAAGCAATAAAGTTTTGTGATGTATTTAGAATATCTAAGATAGACTTATTTTTTATGTGAACTAAACCATTCTTACATTACTATTTAAATGTATTTGTATTGTTATAATAGTTTGATTGTTGGTCATGGTGTACTACTAGCATACCTAAAATTTTAATTAATTTTTTTGGTAAATTAAGTCGAGAGATATCTAATTTAAAATATGTAAAGTTTAGAAATATAAATAGTTCATCATAGAGATATTATAGAATTAATTTATTTTAAATAATAGAAATAATCATAACAAATAGATAGAAATAAAAATTATACAAAAAGTTTTAATTTATTTTAAATAATTAAATAATAGAAACATCATAGAATTAATAATTCAGTATAATCATAAAAAATAGACACTAAACAATCCCAAATTCAAACATACGAAGGTCCAACTAGACTAATGACTTTAAATAACCAAATACCAAAGCCAAACAAAGGAAATGGGACTTTTACCTTAAATGAATAAATTACATGAAGAAGGGTGGCTGGCTGTTTGGAAATCTACTTATTTTTCTTCTCTCCCTCCTATCATCCAAGAGAACATGCAATGAAAGAAAAATATCGTCACAATAAGAAAATATGAAAAATATTGTTCTAGCTTTAAAAAAATTGGAGACATCAAAACATAAAATCTAGATTCTAAACAAATCAAAACATAAAATCTATGATTTAAACTAAATCTCATCACTTACACATCATAACAATACGGTCCACCTTAGTCATGTGGACAGTCCTGGGGAAGAGGTTGCAACAATGTATTTGGATCCAGTTGATCACTCTTTCTCTCTCTCCCTCTCTCTATATTCAATCTAATGAGCCAACTGGATCTAGTTGACATTTTAATGTCTCAAGTATTGCCTCGTGGTCTGACTCGTGAACTTTCCAAAGATTCTTATTATGTGGTTTTTCACCATATTTTATCAAGTGGACATTTTATGTGACAACAAGATTTGAATAATGAAGAATCTTCCTCTCTGTTTGCCCATCCTCTAATAACCACAAGTTAGGGTTCTTCATAGAATATCGTCTAAGCCATGTGCCGGTTACAACCACCGCACCGACATGGTACTCTAAACCTTCACCATCTATAACCGAGTGATCCAATTTTAGTTTGGCTTGAACACAACGACACAAATAATAATCTGTCCCTTCTTCATTGTCTTCAGGTGCAATAACAACAAAAACATGGCCTGCAATGACAAATGTACAAAATGCGGTCATTAATTCAGAAAATACTTGCGTAAAAGTTATAAAGTTACATATTGAAATTACAAAGATATATAAATATATATTACTAGGTTGCACTAGATCAGACAAGCGGTCAAAGTCAATAGACGATTCCATCTGTACCATTTCCAGTGCTTGTGGGGGATGATAGGTGTTAATTGGGTCCAAAACCCGTATATCCCATTTGTCCACCCATTCAGTCGACTCACAGTCATCCCAATTTTTCTCTGCATATGATGGACAATAGCATGCCATTTTTCGTGTGTGGATACTCCATGAACCTGCATTAGAGCTTCTAAAAGAGTGCAACTCACTGGATCCTGTTAGTGTGCAACAATCCTGATATGGTGCAATGTTAGTATTATCTATCAACAAAAAAAATCTACGAACCGTAGACTCACCTTCCTTACCTGGACCCATTGTAGCGTTACACCACTGGACGATGGATTTTGCATCTGTCAATATTGCTCCATCTTTGTACTTTAGTTCTTCATGAGCTAAGGCTCTTTTGATGCATGCGCCTACACCATCATGCTCTCCCTTTCCATGACCAGCCTCTGTGAAATTTCACATGTATTGAATTCTACACAACTTGTGCATCCTGCTCAACCAATAGAACATCCGTGCATTCTTGAATTGAGATGCACAATTGTCTGACCAAATAATGTGCTAACGATATGTGATGCCCCTGTTAGCCAAATCTCCATAAAATAGTTGAAAACAACCATGTACGAACTTCGTAGAATGTGATCGATCATCGGTGATGTAAAAATGGTACTCCCTCAAAATCTTCCTGTCATCCTCTGTACTTGTAGGTGAATGCATGAATGTTACGTGAACAAATATGGAAACCTGTTGAGAAGTATAATACTTTGCTTGCACCTCATTTTGTGGTTGTAGTGTGTAGTTCTCTGCAAAATCTACAACCGAAACAATGGTATCTAGTGGAAACGTATCCTTGCACAACTTGAATTGCAAATTCAGCCATCGAGCTCTATGGGTATGCCTTGCATACTCGTAAATAATGTTTTCACGAAAAATTTTCATGAACTCATACACTAGAATCTTTTCAATGACTAAATCACATCTTTTACCATGTTTCCCATCTTTTAGAGCATATGTCATTGTCTTAAATTTTTTCGTAATCTACTATTTCATTTCCAATTGCATGTGTACTATCCATATGTTGACAAGTTGATAAAAGTTGCAAAGAACCACAAAATAAGCACGTACCATCCAAGCATGATGTCTTATAAAATTTCTGGCCGTCCATTATTTCACATAAAATGTTGGATATGAATTCCCTTGAAAATCTTGGTGGCTCATTTATGTCACAATCCTGCAAAACAAACTAAGAATGCAAAATTACGCATATATGCCTGAAAACATCAAAATGGTTAGAAAATTCAATATGTATCTTACAACAACAAGTTGTGCGTGTGTGATTTATCTTCACATAAAAAGGTTTACCCATCTCAAAAAATCTTTGACTTATTCAAATTTGAGGATACATACCAATAAATTTTGCAAAAAATTGTGTCTGAGTTGTGTCCAAAAAATGTTTCGCATGTGGCTCGTGATTTTGGCTACCAATCCTCCTTCTTACAACATCTCTTTTATTAGGGGAAACACGTGTGTTATTTTTCCAAAAATTTTCGATCAATGATTTCAAGGCTTCACTAATTTCTTTATCCTTTCATGGTAGTCTACCGCTAAATGTCCATAACTCATTTTTTGTTAGATCTTCCAATCTCTCACGCCTTAGCATGGCTCTCCTTAGAGTACCTCTACCAATTTTTAATGTTTTGCTTGTCTTTCTCATGAGTCGAGCTTTCTTCATTTGGCTACTTACTATTGTCGATGTAAGTACTCGTCTTGCGATATTACTATCTTTGGTGCATGATTTAGAACCCACTTTGTCATAAGCATTCATTAGATTCTTTACAATGTTTTTTTCATTTGAATCAGCCATCGTTCTTAGCCCAAGAATCTTCATGATAGGCCTAAATTTTAAATTCCTCATCATTTCAACAAATAATTGGAATTGACCTATAATATTTAATACATCAAAAAATAATCTCCACATACGATTAACTTTTCTTTGACAAGTACGCTTGCTAATCTTGTCAGGCATTGATTTCAAAATGTTACTATCAATATCAATAAAATATTTTGGTCTTCTAAAACAAATTCTAGAAGGTGTTATAATCTCTTCAATTCTCTCAACATTTTGAACATCAACATAAGGTTGAGTGTATTGCGTACCTTGGACCGAAGATGATGTACCTTGGCAATAAGATGCAAAAGATGGAATATCACCTACTTGATGTGTTGATGTTGTGCCTTCAACATGACATGATGGAGTGTGTATATTGTCGGATCTACAAATCGGTGTCTCTTCAACATGAGAGGACGATATGACTTCAACATTGGAAGATGGTGTAGCGGACGATATGACTCCAACATTAGAAGATGGTGTAGCTTCACAATTCAATTGTCTTCTTGAGCATAACAGTCTCATTCGTTCTCTTTGTCTTTCCAATTCTTCCTCTTTGTTTCTTGGTACCGGTGGTTCTTGATCCTCTTCGAAAGTCAATTCTTCGTTATTGATTTGCAATTTTCTTTGCTCATGTAGTAATTTCATTTTATCTCTTTTAATTGGAAAATCTCTCTCCCTATCTTCATTTGTTTGAGTTTTTGGTTTCTTCCTTGGCATGATGATGATTTCTACATGTCAAATTATTCAAACATTTGAATTACTTAAAATGTGTAAATTACAAATTATTCAAATACATATAAAAATTATAATTATTTGAATGAATACACAATATATATATAAAATGACTTGTCAAATTTCTAACCATTTCGAAATAACATTTCATTGAAACATACAAATTTCAATGAATTCACTATATATTAAAAAACATGTCAAATTATAATCAAATTTGTATCTATATATCAACAAACAATATTTAAAATAGATTGCACTAACCTTTTCTATACAAGGAATATTCAAAAAGTCTTCAAATCGTGTATCCAATGATTGAATTTGGTGTTTGCTAGCTTCCAAAAGTGTTTTCCACCTTGAAATAGTGTTTGTTAGCTTGAAATAGTGTTTGCCACCTTGAAAGAGTGTTTGCTGTGTTGAAACCCGCGATCTCTGTCGGGATAACAGAATGCAGAACAGAACAAAAGCAGAGAATGAGTGAAACGGGCCCCAAAGTTGCTTTTTGACCATTTTTTAGGTGATTTCACATAGTGCGTATGCGCTATAGCGCGTACGCACTATGTGAGAACACATCACTTTCCACCCTCCCTACTCTCTCTCTCTCTCTCTCTCTCTCTCTCTCTCCCTACTCTTTCTCTCTTCCTACTCTCTCTCCCCTCTCCCATCCCCTACACTCTCTCTCTCTCCCCTCTCCCATCCTTTACTCTCTCTCGCTCTCCCTCTCCCACCACCTACTCTCTCTATCTCTCTCACCCTCTCTCCTCTCCCATCCCCTACTCTTTAGATCTCTCACACACACTCCCATCCTCCCTCTCCCACTTCTTACTCTCTCTCTCTCTCTCTCTCCCCCATCTCCCTACTCTCTCTCACACTCTCACATCTGCTACTCTCTCTCTCCCATCCCCTAAACTCTCTCTTTTATAGATACACACTCCCATCCCCCTCTCTCTCTCCTCTCCCATCCCCTACTCTCTACTCTCTCTCTCCCATCCCCTACTCTCTCTCACACACTCTCTCCCATCCCCTACTCTCTCTCTCTCTCTCCCATCCCATTCTCTCTCTCTGCCACCTCCTACTCTCTCTCACACTCTCACCCATCCCCTACTCTCTCTTACACACACTCCCATCCACCCCTCTCTCCCATCTGCTACTCTCTCTCTCTCTTGGGTTGCTCTCTCTCTCTCTCCCCTCTCCCACCACCTACTATCTCTCTCTCTCTCTCCCTCTCTACTCTCTCTCTCCCATCCCCTACTCTTACTCTCTCTCTCTCCAATCCCCAACTCTCTCTCACACTCTCTCCCATCCCCAACTCTCTCTCACACTCTCTCCCATCCCCAACTCTCTCTCACACTCTCTCTCATCCTTTCACTCTGTCTCTCTCATCTCGTACTCTCTCTCTCTCTTTGCCACCTCCTACTCTCTCTCACACTCTTTCCCATCCTTTCACTCTATCTCTCCCATCTTGTACTCTCTCTTTGCCACCCCCTACTCTCTCTCACACTCTCACACTCTCTCCCATCCCCTACTCTCTCTCTTTCATAGACACACACACACACACACTCCCATCAGCCCCCTCTCTTCTCTCACATCCCCTACTCTCTAGATTTGTCACATGCACTCCTATCCCCCTCTCTCTATCTCCCTCTCCCTACTCTCTCACACTCTCTCCTATCCCCTACTCTCTCTTTCACACTCTCTCCCATCCCCTACTCTCACTCTCTCTCTCTCCCCCATCCCATTCTCTCTCTCTGCCACCTCCTACTCTCTCTCTCACTCTCTCCCATCCCCTACTCTCTCTTACACACACTCCCATCTGCCCCTCTCTCCCATCCGCTACTCTCTCTCTCTCTTGGGCTACTCTCTCTCTCCCCTCTCCCATCCCCTAAACTCTCTCTTTTGCAGATACACACTCCCATCCCCCTCTCTCTCTCCCCTCTCCCATCCCTTACTCTCTAGATCGCTCACACGCACTCCCATCCCTCTCTTTCCTCCTCTCCCACTCCCTATCCCACCACCTACTATCTCTCTCTCTCAAGTTCTCTCTCTCCCTCTCTACTCTCTCTCTCTCTCCCATCCCCTACTCTCTCTGACACTCTCTCTCATCTTTTCACTTTGTCTCTCTCATCTCGTACTCTCTCTCTCTCTCTCTATGCCACCTCCTACTCTCTCTCACACTCTTTCTCATCCTTTCACTCTGTCTCTCCCATCTCGTACTCTCTCTTTTCCACCCCCTACTCTCTCTCACACTCTCACACTCTCTCCTATCCCCTACTCTCTCTCTTTCACAGACACACACACACACACACACACTCACACTCCCATCCCCCCTCTCTCTTCTCTCCCATCCCCTACTCTCTATATTTGTCACACACACTCCCATCCCTCTCTCTCCTCCTCTCCCACTCCCTCTCCCAAGTCACCTACTATCTCTCTCTCAAGTTCTCTCTCTCCCTCTCTACTCTCTCTCTCCCATCCCCTACTCTTACTCTCTCTCTCTCCCATTCCCAACTCTCTCTCACACTCTCTCCCATCCCCTACTCTCTCTCACACTCTCTCCCATCCTTTCACTCTGTCTCTCCCATCCCGTACTCTCTCTCTCTGCCGCCCCCTACTCTCTCTCTCACTCTCTCCCATCCTTTCACTCTATCTCTCCCATCCTTTCACTCTATCTCTCCCATCCCGTACTCTCTCTCTCTGCCACCCCCTACTCTCTCTCACACTCTCACACTCTCTCCCATCCCCTACTCTCTCTCTTTCACAGACACACACACTCTTATCCCCCCACTCTCTTCTCTCCCATCCCCTACTCTCTACATCTATCACGCACACTCCCATCCCCCCTATCTCTCTCCCTCTCCCTCTCCTACAACCTACTAAATCTCTCTCTCTCAAGTTCTCTCTCTCCCTCTCTACTCTCTCTCTCTCTCTCTCCCATCCCATCCCTTATTCTCACTCTCTCTCTCTCTCCCATCCCCTACTCTCTCTCACACTCCCATCCCCTAATCTCACTCTCTCTCTCCCATCCCGTATGAGCTCTCTCCGTCACCACCTACTCTCTCTCACACTCTCACACTCTCTCCCATCCCCTACTCTATCTCTCTTACACACATTCCCATTCCCCCTCTCTCTCTCCCTCTCCCACTCCCTCTCCCACTGCCTACTTTCTCTCCCCCATCCCCTACTCTCTCTCTCCCCTCTCCCATCCCCTACTCTCTCTCTTTCATAGACACACACTCCCATCCCCCCCCTCTCTCTCTCTCCTCTCCCATCCCCTACTCTCTAGATTTGTCACACACACTCCCATCCCCCCTCTCTCTCCCTCTCCCACTCCCTCTTGCACCACCTACTATCTCTCTCTCTCTCTCAAGTACTCTCTTTCCCTCTTTACTTTCTCTCTTCCATCCCCTACTCTCACTCTCTCTCTCTTCCATCCTCTACTCTCTCTCACACTCTCTCCCATCCCCTACTCTCTCTCTCTCTCTCTCTCTCTCTCTCTCTCTCTCTCACCCCCATCCTGTACAAGCTCTCTCTACCATCCCCTACTCTCTCTCAAACTCTCACACTCTCTCCCATCCCCTACTCTATCTCTCTTATACACATTCCCATTCCCCCCCTCTCTCTCTCTCTCACACTCCCTCTCCCATTGCCTACTCTCTCCCATCCCCAACTCTATCTCTCTTACACACTTCCATTCCCCCTCTCTCTCTCCCTCCCACTCCCTCTCCCATCGCCTACTATCTCTCTCTCTCTCACTCTCTCCCTCTCTCTCCCATCCCCTACTCTCACTCTCTCTCTTTGCCACCCCTAGTCTCTCTCACACTCTCACACTCTCTCCCATCCCCTACTTTCTCTCTTACACACACTTCCATCCCCCCTCTCTCTCCCTCTCTCACTCCCTCTGCCATTTCCTAATCTCTTTCTCTTCCATCCACCCTCTCTCTCCCTCTCCCACTCCCTCTGCCATTACCTACTCTCTTTCTATCCCATCCCCTACTCTCTCTATCTCTCTCTCCCCTCTCCCATTCCCTACTCTCTCTCTTTCACACACACCCATCCCCCCTCTCTCCTCTCCCATCCTCTACTTTTTCTCTCACTCGCTCTCCCTCTCCCACTGCCTACTCTCACTCTCTCTCTCTCTCTCTCTCTCTCTCTCTCTCCCTCTCTACTCTCTCTCTCTCTGCTACCCCCTACCCTCTCTCACATTTTCAAACACTCTCTCTTTCTCTCTTACACACATTTCCATCCCCCCTCTCTCTCTCCCTCTCCCACTCCCTCTCCCATCGCGTACTCTCTCTTCCATCCCCTACTCTCTCTTCCATCCCCTACTCTCTCTCAAGCTACTCTATCTTCCCCCTCTCCCATTCCCTACTCTCTCTCTTTCACACACATGCACTCCCATCCTCCTCTCTCTCGCTCTTCCTCTCCCACTCCATCTCCCACCACCTACTCTCTCTCTCCCCCATCCCCTACTCTCAATCTCTCTCTCCCAACTTGTACTCTCTCTCACACTTCCTCTCTCTCCCATCCCCTACTTTCAATCTCTCTCCCCCATCCCGTACTCTCTCTTTGCCACCTCTACTCTCTCTCTCACACTTCCTCTCTCTTGCATCTTGTACTCTCTTTGCCACCCCTACTCTCTCACATTTCCTCTATCTCCCATCCTATACTCTCTCTGCCACCCCTACTCTTTCTCACTTCCTCTCTCCCCTCTCCCATCCCCTACTTTCTCTCTATCTCTCTCACACAGACAAATAGCCATTCCCTCGCCCCACCCCCCCTAGCTCTCTCTTGGTATTGGTTTGCAATTTAGGTCTCAATAGTGCGTGCGCACTACCTCAAATTCAATAGCATTTTAATAGCGCGTGCGCGATATAGGGCGCACGCGCTATTCAAAGCTTTGCATTAAAACCAAGCCTAAGGCTTGGTTTTGCCTTGGAGATCCAACCCAAAGGTTCGGAGTTTATAAACAGATCTGAGACGTGTTTTCCAGAAAACATACAAAAAATGATTGATTTTTCTTGTGTGCTCCCCTTCAAGATTCCTCGTGGTTGGGTATCGATAAGATCAGGTTACATAACATTATAGTTCTCTGTGTTAGCTATCTAACCATATAATTTATTTTTAATTTGAACTATTTTAAGTCTTTCATCTATAATTTATTTTGAATGTATGTTCATTTTTTGTCAAAAACCACCATGTACTAATTGGGCTGTAGATTTTAGCTCATTCATCGAATTTTGTAACAACTTAGTTTTTTAGAAACTAGACTCCATTCTACACACTTTGAAAAAAAGAAGTTTTGATTTTAGATTAGTTTTCAATCATTTCTAGGGGGAGCACACAGATATTTCACGTTTTTGGGATGGGTCTAATTAAAAAATTCATTAAAAAAAAATACACATTATAAAATTACCCGAAAAATCTGGGATAAACTACATAGTGTTAGGTAACTTTTGACTGCAGTGATTAAAGAATTTCAAAAAAAAAGTTAAAATTTTAGGGGGGCCACACTTTGTACTATGTTATGTTTTTTTGGAATAAACAGTACCACTTTCTGTGGCCCCCTTTTTTGAGGACCTAAAACTAAACCATTTTGAAAAAAAATTAGTAGTTTAGAAACTAGATTCAAAGGACTACGACTTTTGTTTTTGTCATATCTTAAAATTTTGAGCGTAACTATCTTCAAATTCTTGTTGAAGTCCAGAATTTGCTGATTTCAGAAAAAAAGTGTCCACTTATACCCCCCTTTTGGCACCACAACTTTGTGCACTTACCCACATAGGAGTCCGCAACTCTATTTTACCACATGGTGTCTACAACACTGTTTTGCATGTCACACCCTTGTAGGCTTATCCTCTCATCACTGCACTTACTTTCGTGCTTAATGGAGGATAACCCATATCTGGTGGACATGTGCTTGGTTGTATGACACATCATGGTGCTAATTACGAGACATTCTAGATGTACCTCAGAGGCCTTTATATACAGGCACTCCTAGTGTACTTTTACATTGCATGACATTACATGAATTATGACATATTGAATACATTGTCATTCTGATCATACTCTCTCTCTCTCTTTGGTCTACTGTGTGCTTGTGTTTGAGTTCTTAGTTCCTGGGTGAATTTTGCCCTTAGGAAAATTCTTACATATACCAAAGAGAGAACTAGATCTAAGAGGCTTTTATCTAACCATTTTAAATTTACTTCTTCAAGTGAGGTCTTTCAAGACTTGTGCCATCATATTTCCTTAGAAATGTGTAATTTCAACAAAAATTAGGATGTCCAAAAAACTCGGGCACACTATTATGAGACCACCCTTATATGGACTTCAACAATATTTATTCTTTGCAACTACAAAATGAGGATGAGGATGAAGAAGACCAAAGGACCAAAGAAGACAATATATGTGAAGATGAATGGGTGAGTTCAAGGGCCAGCCAATATAGAGAATATTTAGAAGTAATTTTTATGGAGCGCGCAAGAGAATCATTTGTATTTCTAATATCTAATAAATAATATGATGTAGATATGCAATAATGTAGACAAACCTTGGAAGTCTATGTGGGAATGAGAGATGGGAGAGAATTTCTATATAGTTTGTAGTTGAAAACAGCAAAAGAGTTAGAAAAAAATCACTGTTTTCGTGAATCTGGAAAAAAATTAAATTTGACTTTTTTTTATTGTCTCTAGTGCATTTTGTCTCAAGATTAGCTAGTGCCCATTTACTGTCGTAGCTATTGCTCTCCAGGAGCGTCTTTGAATTGAGGGCCTTCATCACCTCCAAACTATCAAGAATAGTGTTCTTTGAAAACCACCAATTAGAAAAACAATCAATAGAAAACATTATAAAGATACAATATAGAGTAGTAATTAAGTGATACATTCATATTGTTAGATAAAATGTTTAATAATTTTGATAATATTGTACTAATAGTTATGATTTAAAGAAGTTATTATTGAAAATGATTATTTATAATAAAATGAAATATATTCTTTAAATCTAAAAAGTAACAAATAATGCGATAGTATATTAGCACATCAGTAAAATGTGATTTAGTCCATTCTCATGTTTTTAAAATCTTTTTGAACACCTTGACAGAAAATATTTTGATGTGGCACTATATAGATGATAGCTCAGAAACCTTTGATCATAAGTAAGGATCTTGCCAAGTAAATAAGTCAACTTTGACTACTTAACACTTTTAACCTCAGAATCAAATTTTAGTATGTGATATTTAAACCTGTGTCATATAACTAATCAATTCTGAATAAAATCTCAACTTAAATGTTTGATGCAATGTGTCTAAAACTTCAGCTTGAGAAAGTCTAAATAGAGTAAAGAGCTCAATATCATACAAATTATCTTTTAATTCCAACTTTGTAAAAAGGTTTCAGAATCACATTCCTCTCTATCAGAATACTGGCAAAAGAATGTTTAACATGGGAAATTTGGAACTCTCTAATTTTGATTCTCACGTCCCATCCTTGATCCCAATAGAGATGCGCAAGTTTTGCCCTAAAATCCTTGGGCAGATGATTTAAGTGATTCTTTTTTCAAAAGGTAATAGATCATAAATATTCATATTAAAATTTCAGATAACCTTCTACATGACGGAACACGCATTTGGGTTCTCATCACTGAATATTTCAAGAGGACACCCGTCTTCAATTACATCTTCAGGATTACGAAATTCATCTTCTTCAATTACATATTCAGGATTACGAAATTCATCATTTTCAGGACTACGAAACTCATTCATATATCTTTCTATAGTCTTCAATAAGACTATTTCGCTACTATCTTCCTCTTCCTCACCATGTCCTTTTACATCTATGTGTGCTTCCTCCCCTTCATTTTTTTCACCATCGTTTTTCATTTCTAATGACATTTTGTCCAATTTCTTGGTCACGTCGCTCACCGCCATCTTAATTAGCCGAGCTTCGTAGCTACAATGGCCACAGTAGATCAGTAAGAATGGCAAAAGTGCTACTGTTATTCGAGTTCTTCTATGCAGATTGTAAGAAAAGCTGTAAAATGAAACTTGCACCTTATATTGGTTTTATTATCAATACTTTTAAATAGCATTTGTAAAATAGGCAGTGCCACAATTAATAATGTCGATCAATAAAGCCGGTTTGAAGTTTAATTTCAATTAATCTAAAAATAAGTATTAAAGTAGAGAAGTACAAATTAAGTGTAGGCAATTAATAATTAGTAAAACTATCTTTACATGAATATGCATAAAGTATATTTTGATTAAGTAAAAATAGATTTTGAAAGGATTTGAAACTTTGTACAAAGGGACAAGAAATATATAACAATGAGAATCTTAAAACAATCGTGGAGAACCACCTGACAAACTAGAAAGACACACTAATGTTCCCAATATGAGGGCAAACAACCTAAGTCAAACATAGACCATCAAGATTTACATTTTGGTCCCTTCTTTTGAGACCGTAAAGCCATATCAAATGAAGATTTGGAGGACATACATCTTTTCCCTTTACCTGAAGTCCAACCATCCTCCACCTTCCCTACAACTTTTTGCCAATCTCTATTAATCCCCAAAAATCCGCCATGCATAAAGTATGTTGAAATAGGACATATTTACAATTTATTATTTTACTTAAAATTTGTTATAATAATTTGTTGATAGACAATATTACTATCAGAATTTAATAATTTAGTTTTTATGTCAAACACATTGACGATCTATGTTTCGTGAGTATTGGTTTATAAGAATGAGTTGTGATGTCTCAATCACTAAGCAAAAAGCTAAAATTGGAAAAAATAAGTATCAAGCCTTAGCTTGTGATGTTTAAGTCATTTGATTTATGACAAGAAAGAATGGAACACTTATTACTCATTGCATGTAGGTGATGCTTATAGCAGTGAAGCATCGAATCTTCCTAAGAGATCAGCCATCTCAGTAGAGGTGAGGGGTTTTGCAAATGAGGTAGAAAGTGAAATGGCCTTAACCTTGGATAAAACTCCATGGATAAATGTGCTATAGTTGAGGGGTTTTGCAAATGTGGTAGAAAGCTAAGTGGCCTTAACCTTCGATAAAACTCCATGGATAAACTTGCTATAGTTGAGGGGTTTTGCAAATGAGGTAGTAAGCAAAGTGGCCTTAACCTTGATAAAACTCAATGGATAAACGTGTTATAGTTGATGGGTTTTACAAATGAGGTAGAAAGCTAAGTGGCATTAACCTTGGATAAAACTCCATGAATAAACGCACTATAGTTGAGGGGTTTTGCAAATGAGGTAGCAAGTTAAGTGGCCTTAACCTTGGATAAAACTCCTTGGATAAAGGTGTTATAGTTGAGGGGTTTTTGCAAATGAGATAGCAAGCTAAGTGGCCTCAACCATGAATAAAACTCTATGGATAAGAATGCTATAGTTGAGGGGTTTTGCAAATGAGGTAGCAAGCTAAGTGACCTCAACCTTGGATAAAATTCCATGGATAAATGTGCTAAAGTTGAGGGTTCTTGCAAATGAGGTAGCAAGTGAAGTGGCCTTGACCTTGAACAAAACTCCATGGATAAACATGCTAAAGTTGAGGGGTTTTGCAAATGAGGTAGCAAGTGAAGCGGCCTTAACCTTGGATAAAACTCCATAGATAAATGTACTATAATTGAGCAATTGTATAATAGATGACCACGAGAAAAGACCTAATAGTTCACCACCAACTAATTATGGAACATGGTTCAATGATAAAAAATGGTAGAAACATGGTTCAATTTCATCATTGGAATCAAGATAATCTTAACAGCAATCTCACAATTTAACTTTGCTCTTTACAAAAACAAAAAAGAGTACGGTTCGTTACTAACCCTTGAGTCATGTCCGTGGACCAGCCCGAGAAAGAACAGATGTGGCAAAGGGCACGCTTCCACTCAGTAATCTCCTCTTCTGGGTGTCGCCGTAAATGTCTGGCAAATGATCCGCGGTAGGGACTGGACACCTGGTCGGGATATCTAACATTTGTTGGGTCCACGTCATAAAAAAGAGGAATAATCAAACCAGGAGTCCTTGCCATTGCAGCTGCCTCTCGGAGACACCATACCGAATCCGCGTAGCCCTTGGAGAATATGGGAATGCGTACCACACTGCTCTCAATTGCTCTATCTATGCTCACCCCAATCATTTCCCCCTTTACCAATTTGTCACTGTCTAAGAAGACATTCAGTCCTGCTTGGGTGAGAGCTTCATAAAAATGATCAACCAGAGTCTTTCTCACATCTGCTCCCCTGAAACTCAAAAATACATCATACCTCTTATTGCTTTGGAAGACAACTCCAGTTGTGGGAGGCTTGTATTGTTCCATCTCAAAAGAACACACAGGATTTCAGAGCTCGAACTCAATAATACAAACGTTTCATATTTACTTGTGGACTGCCGCTGGCCCCACCTTTGATGCCAATTCCTGTAGCCACCTTTCCACGAAAGTTTTTTTGTTTTCAAGGCACTTTCCACAAAAGTTTTTTAATTTTTGAGGTACCTTCCACGAATGTTGCTCATTTGTCTCTTGCTGTATAGTAAAGCGCTTTGCTGTTTTTAATCTTTTTCTTTCATGCGATCGTACGGACGCCGAAGAATTTTGATAAAAAAAATTCATTAGTTATTGGAACGCTGCTATATTCTACAGAAGTGTAGGAGTCGAGTAATTTTTGATCTTTGTAATCTGCATAGTTTGAACACGAAAAAACAAAAAAATTATTTTAAAAAAATTACTTTGTTTTGTTTTGCAGCAGATTAGCCTCTACCTAGTTATTGTTATTATTCAAATAATTTCCACATAATTTCCACAGCAATATCTTAAAAAAATATCTTCCTTTTATTTGTTATAAGAATAATTGATCACCTATGAGTTGTGTTAAAATTCTTCTAGAATATTTCTTTGGGGATGGTTTGACCAGAATATCTCTTTAGGGATGGTCTGACCACCACATTGACAATATAATCAACGATCTTATTAAAATTTATTTTGTAAAATGATTGAGGAAGAATGACTTCTAATTTATACATTTAATTAATATTATATTAATGAAAGGAAATTTTATATATATATATATATATATATATATATATATATATATATATATATATATATTTTGGTACAATAATAGTCGTGAAAATAATTATTTGAGACATTAAAATTAATGTTATTAAATAACGATATTAAAAAGTGACTTACTATATGATCCTTATTTCATATATGATTAAAAGTAAATTAGTTTTATATTTTTATTATTATAATATAGATTTTTAAATGACATAAGAAAGAAATATTAAAAATGATGACAAGACTATAAATTATCATCAATTTTATTATAAATTTAAAATAAAAATTGTTTGTATAAAATAGTGTAATGTTGAAACATCATTATAAGACTAAAAAATGTATATTTCCTCCTTTTACATTGTACCATGCACTATTAGGATTTAAAATATTATACTTAAGATTTTTATATTAAGCTTATTTAACCTCCCATTTCAGGAATCGAACACAAGATCTTCTTATTACAAAGAGAGGCAATAACCACTGCACTGCAAGCCAATGACTATTGCACTTAAGATTGTAATTAATACAACTGTTCATTAATAATTTTGTATTATTTATCTAATAGAAAAATATTTTTTCTCCCTTGCATTTTGGTCAATAAGAACATTGATAAATGGAAATATTAACAATCATCAAAATAGAAAATTATATTAAACTATAGAAACTTTTTCTAAAATATTTAATTCTTGGTTATGATTAGTTGAAATAATTAACAAAATTATTCTTAATGATTCCAATAGTTTCTTGCCTTTGGCAAGAACTAACAAGACCTAATCTACATGGAAAGGGAGACAAATTCACATGAGCCCACAACCCTTGTATAATATGAACACTCAATCCTTATACTTTAGGTTTGTCATAATTTATTATATCTTATAAAGTGTTGGTAAACAAATTTGTCTTCACACAAAATGCTTACAAGATGACTCAAAAAAAACCCAAACTTGAAGAAAAAATGGAACCAATAGTTGGATCGTGTTGCAATGAGATTATGCAAGAGTCTTTTGAATTTATAGGGTACAACTCCCCGATTGGATATGCAAGGAATATAATTAAGAAATGCTTTTAACCTAAAAATGAAGGCTACCCTCACTATTCTTGGATAGGGGACAAATGGTTACAACATAAATGAAATAAAACAACTTCCACATATAGCAGTGGAAATACACAGTCCTTCCACCCATACGTGCATTCAGAAAGAAAGAGAAACGATTAAACAAACAAGAACCACCTCTGTAATAAATGAATTCAGAAATAGAACAACAACTCCATTACTCAGCCTTAGTCCACACACGAACTAAGAACATGATCAATTTGAAGCACATAATCTTCAAAACAATAGAATATTCATTCAATCAAAAATTATACAATTTTTGAAAACTACTGTCCAAAATAATTGCAAAACACTACAATAGAAATATAAAATAGAATTGATAGCCTTGATTACAATCAAAGACTATCCCTTGTATATTCTACATTCCCCTCACATGCACCACATAGTCTGCCTCTTTCAGAAAAAGAAGAACCCTTCAACGAGTTTCTTGTGGCATATTTATCTTCCCCCTTGGATTAATTTCTTTTTAGTTATTAAAACTGATCTTTGATGTCCACAGAGGTTTTTGGAATCGACCTTACAAATACCTTTTCAAAAATCCTACATATGGGTTTTTGGTTATGAATTGTTTTAATAAAACACTTTAGGAAGCCGATTGATTTTTCTCCCATATTTTTTGAATTGACAAAAAATTTCAATAGGGAAAATGAAGGTTTCAAGTCAATCACTTGTAGACAAGTATCGATGTTCACTGGTGTAACGCCCTACCAAGGAAGCCAAAAGAAATTAACCTAAAGTTTTACAAAGTTTGTCAAAATAAATTTTTTGAAAGATAGTAAACAACAACATATATAATATAGTGGAAGCAATAAAAACAAGAGATAAAATATAGTGGAAGCATTAAGTCACATACATAACAACCACCATAAATAGATTACATCTCCTAAGGGTCCATTACGCTGAATCACATTTAAGTTTAATTAATACTAAATCTAATACACAACATAACCACATCAAAGAATAATCACAAGTACAGATTCATTTAAACCCATTTAATGAAATGTTACCACTTATTAAATAACCTACAATAGGTTACCTATCAGCCTCTATAGGGCCTCGGCCTTCATTGCAAGCCACTTCCCAACATTACATATAGATAACCTACCCTAATCTGAACAAAAGTAAAGATTTCAAATGGCTATAAATCATACATCAGTTCTTAAACAAGCAACTAGAAAGCATTGATATATTACAAATCATACTCTTAGATTCCACCAATATGATCATCCTAACAAGACTAATCCAAAATTAAGTACACATAAACCAAATCCATGTCATAACATGACATTACAAAAAAGAATCATTTAATCACCTCAAACCTATACAAGCAGCTAGGAAGAAATCAACGATAACTAATCAAAGAATCAAAGGTTATATCAAGAAAGTCATACCGTTCATCTTAGTTCTATACAAGAAACTGGAAAGCACATCAAAACATCTGATCAAACTTATCATAGCACACACATGACACATTACCATTGTCAGCTATAAAAGATCGTGTACAAAATATCAACATGATATCATAAAACAAAACTCTTCCAAGCCTTTGGTAAACATCCTGATTGGCCAAAGCTAAGTCAAAACCCAAAACCCCAACACCAGTAGATCACATGTCACATAAAGTATATACAATATAACTTTCTCAACGCCTTAGGTTATGAAAAAAAAAGGGGTTGATTCCCACCTATAGGTTTTCAAGTTCTCTTTTTTGTTTTCAAACACAAATATTTAATAACAACCAGGGTTTCAGTTTTCTTTTCCAAGTATTACTATTTATAGAGTTTTCAATTTCACTACAGGGTTTTAGTTTTCATTTTTATGTTTAGGACACAAAAATTTGAAACATAAGAACAATAAATTCACAATGAGGTTTTAGATTAAATCATAGACAATTCTATAATGGAAATCAATTTTCTCAAACAAGGGTTTCAACTTAGAAAAATTTTGAAAACAAAAACATAATAGACATGGAGAAGATAGGAATTTGCAGAATGAGCAACTATTGCACAAACCCACAAGATCCTACCTAGATCTTATGCTAAAATAATGAACGTACGAACACGCAAGAATCTCCTTTTCCTTCGAAAACCCTCTTTTGAAAATTGGCTCCTCTTAACCTGTGTATCTAGAAATGAGCTTTGATATCCTTAATAAAGAGTTTTTTTTTCCCAAATCAAGGCTTTGATCATGCAATCACGCAAAAACTTTGTCTTTAATTATTATATTTTAATTTTCATGTACACACTTTAGCAATTTAATTAAAATATACTTTATTGAATTAAAGTTTTCTCTCCCTTATTAAATCATGCGACATTTTTAATATAATGTTTATTAATTCAACTAATAATATTATTTAGAATTTATTAAAAATAAAGCTCCTTAATAAATTATTATTAATTTAAATAAATATAAATACGCCAAAATTAGAACTTTAATCAAAAAATTTAAATTTAATTATTTTATTTAATTAATTTCTCAATTAATTAAATATAATTAAATATTGAATTTTCTTTAAATTAAATCATTAAATTACCTTTTAATTTGATTTAATTATAACTAAAAATCAAAACAGACCCACAAAACCAAATAGAACTACTCAACTGAAGACAAAGAACATAATCAAACTTTAGGGTCAAAATCAAAAATTCATGTCACTTGACGAATTTATCTATGAGTAAACTAACTCAGATACTTGTCCTACTTTCTAGGACAATTGGCTTAGGGTTTAAGATTCAGACTCAAGAATTATCTCCCCACTTATACCATTGAGATACTATGATAGGGTATGTTCATCCTGGCAATTCAAGGAAGTCGATACCTGGTATCTATAATCTACATAAAATCCACACATGTACATACTCATATATTCTAAACTAAATAGGAAATTGCGAGGAGTGGTACATCATGTAGATCTCGACTAGCATGTGACTACAACTCCCTCCCTCAACCACATCAACAACATCAATCATAAAGTAAAACAAACAAGTACACCATACACATGTAAGTATGGGGTAAGTAACCATATAACTGCATATAAATAATCCATTTAACTAACATCATGTAATAATTGAAATCATTGTATACTATCATCATCATCAAAATAATTTTGAACACATGAAATAACTAAGTAACTCATCCCATAAATCAACTAAGTTTGAAATAACATATAATCAAATCTGGTAACCAAGTACCAATAATCATAAAACACAATCAGAAAAGTAGCCTAAAAGAATCTGACAATACAACAAAAAAGTCAACTAGGGGTAGGCATTACAATTGGATGACAATTGTAGCACCCCTCACCATGGTGGAGGCCTTTTATAGTAGTGATCATCACCATCATAATAATATTAAGGGATCGACATATTTCACGTCTCTTGTTTATCTAACTTCACATTAGTTGTTGCCTTTCCTTATAAATGTCAATGAAGGTTCACAAAACAAAGTGATTGTGAGCGCAACTATGGATCATTAAGACTATGATCATTTTGTTAAATAGTTCACATGCACATTTATCTAGCAAAATCCGATTAAACAACTAGCAAAATCACAATTGGTTGATAGTCAACTAGGGGTAGGCATTACAATTGGCTGACAGTTGTAGCACCCCTCACCATGGTGGAAGCCTTTTATAGTAGTGATCATCACCATCATAATAATATTAAGGGATCGACATATTTCACGTCTCTTGTTTATCTGACTTCACATTAGTTGTTGCCTTTCCTTATAAATGTCAATGAAGGTTCACAAAACAAAGTGATTGTGAGTGCAACTATGGATCATTAGGACTATGATCATTTTGTTACTATCTACAACTAGCAAAATCCTATTAAACCATCAATGGGCTTGCTTGCAAGTGCAAATCCATGATTCGATGGCAATCATCATCCACTCATCACCAACACAGATGCATGATGCTTCCTAGGAGTATTGAGATTTGAACTAGTGGATTTTCTTCATGTGGAATTGTGCCCCTCTTTCACATCTCAAGTTGCATGTTATTGTTTTCTATTTTCCCTCATGGGCATGATAATTCATATTATCTTCAAACCCATGGACATTGTTTATGTAGTAGGTATGGAAAAATATGTGTACCCCTTTTGTGATCTATTGCACCTTCACACTTGCATTTTCTCCCAAGAACCCCAAGCTCACATACTCCCAGCAATTTCTTACTCTCAATTTTGAAGAAATGTCATCATCCTTTGGGGCCCATTTGGTTGCTAGAATATGAATAGAATTAGCATACAAAATTCTTGGAAAATTTTAATTCATTGTTTGGGTTGGCCAAATTGGAATTGGAATTGAAAAATAAATAAATTTGGTATCCCCATTTACCCCTCAAAATCTAGATTTGGTACTCCACCTAAATAGATGGAATTGGTCTAATGCTGATTTTAATTCCAATTTGATAAAAATGAGCATTACATATTTATTAAAATGAATTATTTTTTAAGGTCACCTTGACCTAGATTTTTCTCGCTTGTTATATCCTATTACTTGGCCATATGTTGGTCCCCTTTGTAATTTTTCCACCTCTCACATAGGTATTTTCATTCTGGCTATGACTTTTATCCATCAAATCTGTGTCTTAGTTTCTACTTCAATGTTGTTGATTCGGGGGCTCTTTCTATCTTTTGTAGATAATATTATTTTTCCTCATCGCATGAGCCAACTCTAAGGTTATCCTGGTAGCCTCTCTGGACTCTAACCCCCTAGTGTCTCTATGCAACATCAGTATCCTTTCATATAGACAAGACATACTAACGAGTCAAATCTAAGGTTACCTTGACAGTCTCTCAAGACTCCGACCCCCTAGTGACTTTGTCATGCCCAAATTTTCTTGAACAAGACACACATATACACACATATAATAATAATATTCAATTTTATTTCTTGGAAACAATTTAAGAAATATTTAAACTAAAATATATTCATAGTACTGAAAAGTCTTTTCAAATATTACAATCATAATTGGATCCTTACATCAATTTACAAATTACACGAAGATCTACTTCTGATCTTTACTAATACATAACTGTTACAAATGTTCATAATAAATCATCTTCAAATCTTCAGCAGAAAGTGAAAATCTTCCAAGCTTTTCTTCAATACATATCCATTTAGAAAACATGTACAAATAACCCTGTTAACCATGGAGAGCTCACCTCCTAGCCTAGGTCTCTAAGAGACCACTCACCGACCTTGGAGAACCAAGACCAACAGAGTAACAATCAATCACACACATATAAATCAACAATACAAGATCAACATTTAACACCCTTTTTGAGCTTACACAGTAGGTTACCAGAGAAACCAATAGAATGGGTGAAGGTGTGCCTAAAAACCCCGAAGAGAAGCCAAATACAAAAAACCAAATTTGCCTTCACAAGGCATACAAACTAAATACCAACTCTCACAAAATTTCTCCCCTTATCACCCCCAAAGTGCATAACAAAGTACTGGCAGAGGCAACTCATACTACATGCTAATCCCTCTTCCTTCTGAGGAAGAGACTCTATACTCAGGGGATAGGCCCAACTAACCCCTTCACCTGAAGGCCACTTCTTCCCTCCCAACTAACCCATAACATAAGAGTTCAGTGAAGATACACATCATAGTTTTCATCTTTTTAAAGTATGTTAATTACTATGGTTTTTGAATAAGAAAATTTCCCTAGCAATATAAATCATTTTCATATAAAATTGAATCATCAAGCACAACCCAAATTTACTAAAGATAACCATTAATTCTCTCAATTAATTTCTTTGATTTTCAATTTACTTTAGAAATATATTTAAATAATAAAATAATAAATCAAATTTTCAAATAATTAAATTTTAAATTTTAACAATACTTATTAAAATTAATAATTATTATTATTATCAATTATTACCAAAATAATTTAAAATTTATTAAACTTTGGAAAAACTTTTCCAAAAAGGAAACCTGCTAAAAATAGAAACTTTCCCAAAATGAAAACCTGCTAAAATGGAAACTTTACCGAAATGGAAACTTGTGAAAAATGGAAACTTACTAAAAATGAAAACTTTCCAAAATGGAAACTTACTAAAAATAGAAAATTTCCAAAAATGAAAACTTACCAAAGATGGAAACTTTTCAAAAATGGAAACTTACTAAAGATGGAAACTTTCCAAAAACATAAACTTGTTAAAAATAGAAACTTTCCAAAAACATAAACTTACTAAAAATGGAAACTTTTCAAAAACAAAAACTACAAATTAACAAGGGTTTCAATCCCTCCATTCATTACAAATGCTTTTCAAAATGAAGAGCAATAATTTCAACATGAGGGTTTCAATTTCTCAAAGCATATGGACAAGGAACAATAACTCGCATACAAGAGTTTTCAAATTCAATTCAATACTGAAAACAGAATCACAAACACGGAGAAGAATAAAGTTTGAAGAATGAAAACTACTATAGAAATAAAACCGTGAGATCCTACCTAGATCTAATGCTAAAATGACTGATGCACAAAATACACAACAATTTTGCTTTTTTTGAAAAACATTCCTCTCTTCAATAGCTCCTCCAAAACCTAGTTAATAAAGAAATAAACTCTAGATCTCTGATAAAGAGTTCTCACCTAAATTTAGGGCTTTGATTGTGCAATCATACGAGAGAACTCGCTGATCAAAATCTTTTAATTATCTTATTATCTTTTATATCTTCATGCACAAACTTTTAGATATTTAATTAAAATATCTTTATTAAATTAATTAGCTTTCTCTCTTTAATTTGATTTATTATATTTTAATTTCATGCATATGCTTTATGCAATTTAATTAAAATAAACTTTATTAAATAATTGGTACTTACTCTCTCTCTTATTAATTTGTGAGACATTTTAATAATATATTTATTTAATTTAATTAATAATATTATTTAGAGTTTATTATTAAAATAAAACCCATAAATAATAATTATTAAATTAAATAAATATAATTATGCCAAAATTAGAACGTTAATAAAATCTTTAAATTCAATTATTTTATTTTATTAATTTCTTAGTTAATTAAATATCAAATTTATTTATAAATTCTATTAAATTATCTTTTAATTTGATTTAATTATAACAGAAAATCACAACAGACCCACAAAATCAAATACAACAACTCAACTGAAAGTCAAAGAACAAAGTCAAACTCCAGGGTCAAAATCACGAATTCATGTCACTTGACGAATTTGGAAGGTAAACAACTTAGATACTTGTCCTACTTTTTAGGACAATTGGCTTAGGTTAGGATTTGGACTTATCTCCCCACTTATACCAATAAAATACTATGATTGGGTATGCTCATCCTGACAATTCAGGGAAGTCGATACCCAATACCTGCAATCTGCATAAAATCTATGTATGTACAAACACATATATTCTAAACTAAATAGGCAATGGTGAGAAGTGGTATATCATGTAGATCCCGACTAGCAGGTGACTATGACTCCCTTCCTTAACCACATCAGAAATATCAAACATAAAGAAAACATGCATGTACACCATACACATGCAAGTATGGGGTAAGTAACCATAGAACTACATATAAATCATTCCTCTAACTAACATCATGAAATAACTAAAACCACTAATTGAACATACATATATCATCATTGAAATAATCATAAACACATTAAATAACTAGTAACTCATCACATTTAAACAATTGATTATGAAATGACATCTAATCAAATTTGGTAATTAACCAAGTATTGATAATCATAAAATGCAATTAGAAAACTGACTTAAAAGAATTTGACAATACAATAAAAAAGTCAAGTAGGGATAGGCATTACATATCAGGTATAGTTAGAAGACAATATCACATTATTTGTAAAGAAGAAACAATTTGGATGATAGTACACTAGAAGGCAATTGGGTGCTAATCTATAGAGTAGCTCGATCCAATAGGATTGGGGAAATGGTTAAGAACTTGGTTATTCAAATTTGGATTGATAATATTCATCCTTCACCAAATAGAAGAGATACCAACAAGTAGAGGATTGGGCCTAAGGAATATTTGCAACATACAAAACATTGGTCGGATGTCATGCAACATGAATTGTATCTCTCATTTTGTAATTTATATCTTGACACAAAGATTGGACAAATAATATTTGAAAGATTGAAGCCTTATTTTGTGAGGATAAATTAATCTTTTGAAACTTGTTGTTGACAATATCATGTTGAATTTGATTTGTACTATCAAGGGTTCTGAAAGATGATAGAAGAAAGTGGCGGTTCTCAAAATTCCTTTCCTAAATGACCAAGCCAATCTATAACATCAATCTTATGTGATAGATGAGATGATTGTGCAATAGGTGAAATAGATTGCATAAGAGAAACTTGTGAAACATGTGGTAACTTGACTATATTTCCTTTGAGGGATGAAGATACTGATATGGTGAGGATGGTAAATTTTAAGAGATATAAGTACATAAAGTAGAAACAAAAGTTGGAAAAGAACCAAATAGGTTGGAATATGTAGATGACGAGATACTTTTTTGAGAATTTATGTCAAATTTTCATAAATTGATTCAACTATATATACATCATGCATTTTTTTTCTAAGTGGCAAGAAGAACAGTTTCAAACACTAAGATAAAATTTCCCACTTGGAACAATTTTATTAGTTGTTGACTTTGTAGAGAATTACTCTTTCATTTCTCAAAAACAACTTCAAGCGGAATACTGCTTTATAGAGAAGGTTTCTATTATGGTCCATTTTTTTCAACATGCACAAATCGATTTGGATGGTGTGGAAAGTACAAATCAATCACGATTCATTAAAAAGGAGTATCACTTTTACATTAGTCATGACAAAGAGCATGACACATTTTGTGGAACATTTGTTTAAGACATTTTTTTAATATTTGAAAAATAAAAGCACAAAATTAGAAAAATATTTTGTATGGTTAGATGGATATGAAGCACAATTTAAATCAGCTAGACCATTTTATGCATTATGTAGATATCATCGATACCAAAATATACCACACATTTGGAGTTTTTTTGAGACTGGACATGGAAAGGGTGAGTATGATGGTGTAGGAGCTTGTATCAAACATGCTTTAAGAAAATAACAAATGGAATATAAAGGATATCTCATTAATAATTCTCATGATGTGGATGAGTGGTGCAAATTACATTTTATAGTGCCAACAAATATAGATAACACGACATCACAAGTGGATCAAGTCATACAATTCAAAGTGTTTTGGGAGGTAATAGGTATAGATGCAACACATATGTTCAAATATATTTTGAATATTTAAATTGAAGTAAATTTTTATTTAAAATATGTTAGGTGATAACTAATATGTACATGTTTAACTCATTTTTTATATGTATGTATGGACCTTATGTTCAGGAGCAGATAGAAGATCAATGCATGGATGCAAGAGGGTAGCCAAGACATGATCTTTGCATTTTGTTATAATTACATATAGTAATGTGTGGTCATTGTTCCGAAGAAAATGGAAATCTCTTCCCTTACATTACATAAAACAAATCAAAATTTATCCCTTTCTCTAACACAGTTTAGAAAAACACAAGCTCTGCTCTCTCTCCCTCACAAGAGCTATGATAAATCTGGAAAAAAATTTCCCCTCGTGCTATAGCACAAAGGTCGTCCTCCAAGAAAGAAAAGTGGAACCCCCCATTTGTCTTTCATTGGCCTATTTATCTCTTTCCTTTTCCTGTAATTGTGATGGTTAAGTTGTTGCGTTGTCATCCTTGCCATCAAGGTTCAAATCTCATGGGGATGAGGTCCCCCATTTGTGGCCTCACTGGTTCATAGCTCCAGGTCAAAGCGTTTACCCCTCTTTAAAAAAAAATTTCAATTACAAAACTAATTCTGAGGGAAGCTCCCATCTGCCTTTCCTCATATGATTTAAAAATAATATTACATATCTTACTATCGTGGAAAGATGAAAGTATAAAAGGCAATTACATTATTTAATAAAACATTATGATAATGCTTGCTTCTCTCAAAAATTCCATTTACGGGAACCTGTGGCTATAACGTTGGGTCATTTCCACTATGACCTCTATGTGGTAGATAATAATAATTGTATTGCCAAATGTATCACATCCTTTCTCTATATTTCATATGTCCATCACTGTCAATAATTAGATCAACTTGGAGGGAGTTTAACGAGGCATCTATTCACACATCTATTTGACCCATATCTGATTTCAAACTGATTCTATTACCAATAGCCCGTGCTCTGTTCGTAATCCACGATTAACTACTATGCTCACATTGATCTTTTGCTTCAATGATTACAAATAGAAATGGCTTCATGGGATCTAGTTTCTCATATGCAACCTCATGTGGCAATAGGATATAACTCTTGATGGTCACAAAGAGGATAATTGATCCTAAGATTTTGACTAACTCATGGTCGAATTTCTCCACCTCGCTATTGCTACCAATTTCCAAGTTTGGATATGGCTCATCCTTTGTCCTAGTTTAAGTGTTGCGGCTTCCAAATCAGAACTATGAGATGAGTAAGGGCATCAGCATCAAACCATTGATGATTTACTTCATTCGCCTCTTGAGATGCCTTTTACTATCGAGGCCCTCTGTGAAATGGGTGGCATGCACCGTCCATGCTTTACATATTGACTTCAACAATGTCGATCAATTCTGTCACAATGCACTGACCATTCCTTTATTCCCCTCGGCTTGATAATGTGTTTGATGCATTAAGAACTATAATAGAAGTCGATCTTTATTTCAAAACATCCACATCCACACGCATGTGTTTGACATTGGACATATGTTTGTCATGTTTCTACAATTCAAATCTATGGGTTTAATATTACAAATCTTTCATACTTGCGGGTGTTAGATTTAGTCTTTCTTGCAATCGGGGACTGTCCTATCAATATCGATTTAAAAATTCATCATGCCACCATGGACTCCTGAGATTGCATTGAGCATGATTCCCTCATATTCCTACACTGAGTGCCAAATGAAATTTATCACCTTGTGTGGGTTGGGAACCATTGATTATGTTGTGAAAGAAGCCCAATTGGGAGAATTTGAGAGGCAGTTTCCTAAGTCGAGTTCCACTGAAGGTTGGATAAACTCTTGGTGATGGTAATTATTCTTTCCTTCCTGCTCATTGACTATGATCGCAAGCCTTCAAGCTTCCGCAAAGTGGAAGGCGAGGTGTGATTATATTTCTCATGCATCAAGCTCACCATGTTTTTAGTTGGAGACATGTACTTTCATGACTCCAAGCACCCAGGCATGGAGATTCATAGAGTTGTATGCAAGTTTGATTGAGCTCTCTTGGTAACAAGATGAAGTGATCGAGTTTCATTATAGAAAAACCTGATTACTTATCTTATTTTTATTTGAGGCAATTCCCGACATCTTTTCCCATGTCTATCATGACAATATGTATATATAGCAAGGGGGAGGATGACTTCAAATGCCACGACAGGTTTCCATGCCTTATTCTGATTGGCATTTTGTAGACCTCCTTCATTCTTAATATACATATAATGAATCATTCATTCAAACTTTAGAGATATGCTCCAAAGACATAAAATGGTCCTCCACGACTTGTTGAATGCATGTATCTTTCATCGAACACAAAAGCTCAATGATAGGGAGTTACTTTTGATTTATAACAAAATGATCCTATTGAGCTCGTGCACATTCATCAATCTTCTTATGAATTTGTACCATACCTATTATGGTGTGTAATATGATTCATTGAAAATGTTATTCATAGAACTTGTAGCCTGAGTTTTACTGATAGCTTCAGTAACCCCATGATCAAGATGTGTGCTTGCATCTCTATCAAACCACCTCCACTTATGAACTGTCTGCTACCTCTAGATCTTTATTGTATTCTCAAAGACTTTAGTTAATGAACAGTCCCATTTCATTGATTCAATTCCTCTATGACATTTCAAGCATTACTAATATGACTTTGCTTACGAATTTGAAAACTGATCACTACATTATATTCAACTAATTTATCATTTCACATGCTAGGGAGGGTTTTCTCATCAAATCATGAAAGAGAAAGTTTCTTAAAGACAAACCACTCTTTGGATGAGTTCTCCAATTAAAAGCATCATCCCTGATCACACCATTAATGGGTTGACATTCCTGTCACAAGTAGCTCAATTGGCATTACTAATTTGATCATGAGCAGGGGCATATGTTGTCCCAAACTTGAAATCTAGACCATTAAATTTGCATTTTGAATCATTGCATTGTGTTGAACCTTGAATTTGCAACACAAGACTTGAACTTTGAAACTTTGATCTCTGAATTATTGGACTTCCATGTCAAACCTGCAAGATGAACTGCTTAGAACCACTTAGAACCATAGTTCAAAGGAGTTCAAGGTCATAATTTGAAAGTTCAAATATTAGGTCTATGTTGGGTACCAACAGGGGCTCTAACTATGGGATTGATTTTGATATAGAATTGGAGAACTCCAGTGATTTCTAGCTAAAGACAAGTGCCTTATCCATTAGGCAAATATAGTCAACAAGAAAAAGAAAATCAGGAGTTGCTTGTAGAGAGGGCGAAGGGGAGCAAGGCAAAGCCAACCAACCAAAACACTTAAACTACTAGCAAGCACAAAGCTTGCACATTATTCAAGCTAACACTATGCACACCAAAAACATATTTACAAAATATATACATAGGTAGGAAGCAAAACCTACCACAAAAACAATGGTAAGAAAAGAATTACATGAATCCATTTACTAGCTAAGAGAAGTAGGAGCCCTTCCACATTAGCAAACCATGCCTCAATAGAGCAGCTCTAAACCACTGCCTTCTGGCGATCTCTTCAATGCTAAAAGTCAAACTAAAAGCATACATGAATATGTTGACCAAGCACTTCTTCCCGAACAACCACAGCTCGTCATAACACTCTTTCTCACCCAAGGATTTATCCTCAACATACACCCGGCTAAGTTTCACTTCAACCTAAAATTTTTGAAAAGAAGAAACCTTCTTAAGAAAAGGTGCATAATTTCCAAAAATGCTATCACAAAGACTCACTATTTGTATATGGCATTTGACATCACGATCAATTTGCAAACAAAGAGATGTTTTATCCAACATAGGGTCAATTCTAGGATACATGTTCTCTTCATCCCTTTCAAGAATCAAACCACCATCAAGCATGTGATGTATGTTATCCCTTCTCTTTCCCAAAGTTTCATCACATTTTCCAACATTACTTCCACAATCTAAATCAAAAACCCACATTGAGGAATGAGAAGAAGAGTTACCATCGAATGCTTCATGTTCAACTTGATTTGGATAGATACTTGAGTCATTATGAGAAGGCTGATCCAGTTTGAGGGTTGATAGAAATTGATGTATGATTTCTTCTTCTTCAATAAGAAGAGTATCCTTTAGCATACCACCTAAGTCATCATTATAGAGTTCATCCTTAAACATATCAGACCTCTTTGTGGGCTGATTACAAACATTTAAACATGAAGGCTCATCTTTATTTTCTACATGAGTAGAATGTTTACTTTTAGGCTGCATGTTATTCTGAAATTTTCTACAAACAAAACTTTCCAAAGAAAGATAACCACTATCACTTTCCTCTATTTCATTCAAAGTGAAAGATTGAAATTCTGGCAACAAGTTGTCTAATCTTTCATAACTAGAAACTTCTGAAACAAGATGACCATCATCACTTTCAGAATTGAAACTTTCTAAAGCCGGAGAGGAGAAAGATTTAGAGACACCTTCATTAATACTTCCCTGAGTGTCATCATGATCAATAAGAACAGAATGGTAGTGAGGAGTGCAATGAGATGACACTACCAAGGATTCTTCCCTCTTAACTGGCAACCCATCTTTACCTTCATTGTCACTACTACCATGATTTTCACCTTCAGCTTGAGAGTCTTTACCTACCCCTATCTGATCTTCATGAGGCTGTGATATTTCTTGAAGGAAGAAAGCCTCTTGCTCCAATTTGTTTCTAGATTCAACCCTTTGGCCAAATATTTAGTCACAATAGAATCTCTTTCAAGATAAATTTCAGCACCATCTTTAAAATCAGGATTATTAATAATATTTACTGTTGCATTATTTCCAAAGTGAGAAGATTCCAGAATAGGGTCATTTTCAGCATTCATATACAAAGAATCACTATTCTCATAATCTTTTGTGACTTTAAAGATTCATTTTCTTATAAGACACTGCTGGAAAGAATTTCAATAGAACCTTTAAGAAAAGAATGATCATCATGATCCTCAATTGGAAAACTTTCTACATGAGGTGAAGAAGGATCTTGAGGCAAGATTTCATTATTAGTGCTTACCCTTTCTCCATTGTCAGCTATTTGGAATCCTTTTTCACTCAAGACTAAATAATTGCATGAGATGAAATGTGAATATATAATTGGGATTTCATCATCATCCACCTCCAAATGGTTCTTCAACCGAGCCAGTTTCTCCTCAAGCTCTTGCAAGTCTTTCAACTTGTGAAATCTTGTGCAGAGGTTTTTCGATAGTAGCCAAGATGAGGCATCATCTTGAAGGCTTATATTATTCTAGACACCCTGAGAAATACTTTCTTTAAAGCTGATGACAAATTTGTTAATCACTTTATCATCCACTTGATAAAGTTCTGGGAGAGACGGGTCTGGCCTTGATCTTCTCATGGCTTTTATATCTGACATGGTCTTCATTGAGTCACCAAACTCTTGCACACAAGGATAATCAAAAAAATGAGGAAACAAATATTAATATTAATCTTCATT
The DNA here is from genome assembly GCA_028749045.1 of Cupressus sempervirens. Classification (NCBI taxonomy): domain Eukaryota; kingdom Viridiplantae; phylum Streptophyta; class Pinopsida; order Cupressales; family Cupressaceae; genus Cupressus; species Cupressus sempervirens. The sequence continues at coordinate 729,103,360 of CM053789.1, read as the reverse complement.
TCTGATTTCCTAGTGGAGTCGCCAAAAATTTGTTAGTGAATAGATTGTCTTCCAAGAAAATACATACAAATTAACTCTAAATGCCCAGATAACAAGACCAAATCAGCACTAATAGTTGGATAGGTTATCATTGGATTGGTAACCTTCCTCTGAATTTTATCAAGTACAACTCCTCGTACATGATGTACAATGCATTTAAATATGGATGCTTTTAACCAGAAAGCACAAAAGGTTTACAAATGGGTATGTGCACCAACTTGTGATGCCAAAAACATGACACAAACTTTTTTTTAAATTTTCCAAAGCGCGCACACACTATAGCGTGTACGTGGTTTGGCTTGGGCTCCACAAGCCTAAGGCTTGTGGAGCCCAAGACAAAGCACGTGACACTATAGTGCATGCATGTTATAGTGCGTGCGTGCTTTGGAAAACTAAAAAATAGTAATATAAACTATATTTATAAAAATAACTAATATACATGCAAATCTTTAAACTAATATATCAGATGTAACCTCAAAAAATTAAATATTAATCAAAGTATTAATTCTTATTGTTGATTTATATTCCAAACAAATAAAAGACCCAATATCCCATTGGGAGGGTTTTCAAAAAATCTCAAACTAAAATGCACCGACAAAAATAATTTAATTTAAACTCTAACATGTTGAAACCAAAATAGTCGTTGGAAGAGTTTGAAATTAAAAGCAACGACAAGAAGAATTTAAAAATTTAACATTTTGAAACCAAAATAGTTGTTGTAGGGAGTGGGGTAAAGCATATCAGGTAAAGATTCTAAATACAGTTTTATGTCCTTCCCTTCACTATTTTCTTTCGTTTATTTGTTTTTCCTAATCGGAATATTTAGGAAGTCTTTTTTGAGTGTTGTTCTTAGTACTTTTCCTTTGCTGGTATGTCTTTTTTGAGTGTTGTTCACTGTACTTTTCCTTTGCTTCCACAATGTACACATAGATGAAGAAGCAGGGCAGTGAAGAGGCAGGAAAAAGGGAAGAGCAAGCTGAAGAGACCAATGAAGAAAGAGGAAATAAATTTTTTTCCATTTGACTGACAATTAAAAGAATTTGGTCAAGTTTATAAATGTTGTGACTGATAATTAAATGAATTTGTTATTATCAGCATTGAATTTTTTTATTATCAAGATTGTCCATTGTCTTTTTTGGGTGTTGTTCTTAGTATTTTCCCTTTGCTGGTATGGTTGTTCATGTTGTTGTCTTGTTACTTTCTTTTTCTTTTTCCCCTTTTAAGTAGGGTAGAAGTAGGGCAGTGAAAGAGACTGATGAAGAGAGAGGACACAAAAAATTATTAGGGTGTTACTGACCATTAAAAGAATTTGGTCAAGTTTTAAAATGTTGTGAGTGATAATTAAATGGATTTGTTGTTATCAAGATTGTCCATGGCCTGAAAACATTGAAGTGGGTGTGCAAATAAATAAAAGAAATGATTTGGTATGGACATGCATTTGATGTTTTAGATTGTCTTGATGAGTATTGGTTTATGACTAACTATCCTAGTTTATTATATTGTTACTTTGAAGAAATGATGGAGGAGTTGTACCACCAGAGAGGAAATGAGAGAAACAGGGGGCAAAATATTTCAAATATGCTGAGATGTACCACAAGAAAGGAACCAAAATTCCATGTAAGTTTTTCCTTCCCCATTTCTTCTATTTCTATTTTTTCCCATTTTTACAGATAATATAAATTTCTACCAATTTATTCAAGCAAAAAAATTTTTCCATTTGAAGCACCAAATTTCAATACTCCTTAGCCTCTTCAATCAATTCCAAATAACATGCAATTAGCTGACTTGTTTTAGATGTGATTTCACTATTTATCCCCTTCTTGTTTGCATCTCACCTCTTCCAAAGAATTTGTGATTGCATGTTTTGAAATGCCCACTTCAAGAATGATAAAGGGCATATATAGAACCAAATACTATCAGTATTACAAATTAACCAAATTGTCTCTGCTCTCTGATCAGTACTACTACTTAACCAAATACAATCATCTGTCAGCTGCTATTACTAATACATACTTGCATTTCTTAATCAATACAAGAAGCATGGTAGTTAAAAGTATCAAATGGTCTATAGAATGTCTGACTAGAAACATTACTATAAACATGAAATAGACATGAACCTTAGTCGAACGTATGTCCACAAAATCTTCTATGGATGTTTGGAATAGGTTTCTTAAGTTCTTGTGATGCCTTTGAACACATATCTTTAGTTGAGTTACTTTTTAGTAGAACATGAAGATTATGGTACTATATTTCACTAGAAAAAATAAATACATTCAAGAGTAGACCTCTCCATAGCGAGGAAATCAAACTCATTGTATTGAGGTACTTGAAGATATCACATATGTAAAAGGATTGGTTGAAAAATAGGTTCCCCCTTAGGATCATGGGTACACCATATTGCATGACAACACAAAAAATTAACAAATTAAATGTAAGTGTAGTACAAAATCCAAAACTAGAAAGAGGAAGGTGATCATATGCCACTTGATTCAATTAAAAAAAAAAGGTCATTATGGAACTAAATGTTAGGAAAGAAAAAGGAAATTAACAAATTAAATGTAAGTGTAGTACTCTCTCACTCTCCCTCTACCACCGCCTACTCTCTCTCTCACTCTCTCTCCCCCATCCCCTACACTCTCTCTCTCTCTCTTGCTCTCCCTCTCCCACTGCCTACCCTCTCTCTCTCTCTCCCATCCTCTACTCTTGCTCTCTTATTCTCCCACCCCCTACTCTCTCTCTCTCTCTCTCTCTCTCTCTCTCTCATCCCCTACTCTCTCTCTCTGTCTCTCTCTCTCTGGCTACTCTCTCTCCCTCTCTCTCTCTCCCTTTCTCCCTCTCCCACCACCTACTTTCTCTCATACTCTATCCCCTACTCTCTCTCTCTCTGGCTAATCTCTCTCCTCTCCCATCCCCTACTCTCTCTCTCTCCCTCTCTCTCCCACTTCCTACTCTCTCTCTCTCTCAATGTCTGGACCTCTCCCATCCCTTAATCTCTCTCTCTTAGGCTACTCTCTCTCGCTCTCTCTCTCCTCTCCCATCCCTTACTCTCCCTCTCGCTCTCTCTCCTCTCCGATCCTGTACTCTCTCTCACTCTCTCTCCTCTCCCATCCCCTACTCTCTCTCTCTCTCTCTCTCTCTCTCTCTCCCACTCCCTCTCCCACTACCTACTCTCTCTCTCTCTCACTCTCTCTCCCATCCCCTACTCTATCTCTCTTGCTCTCCCTCTTCCACTCCCTCTCCCACTGCCTACTCTCTCTCTCTCACTCTCTCTCCCATCCACTACTCTCTCTCTCTCTCTCTCTCTCTCTCTCTCTCTCTCTCTCTCACTCACTCTCCCTCTTCCACTCCCTCTCTCACTACCTACTCTCTCTCTCTCTCACTCACTCTCCCTCTCCCACTCTCTCTCTCACCACCTACTCTCTCTCTCCCATCCCCTACTCTCTCTCACTCTCACTCTCACTCTCTCCCTCTCTACTCTCTCTCTCTCTCTACCCCTCCCCCTTTCCCACTCCCTCTCCCACTGTCTACTCTCTCTCTCTCCCCCTCTCTACTCTCTCTCTCTCTCCCATCCCTTACTCTCACTCTCTCTCTCTCCCATCCCCTACTCTCACTCTCTCTCTCCCATCCTCTACTCTCTCTGCCACCCCCACTCTCTCTCATAGTTCCTCTCTCTCCCATCCCCTACTCTCTCTTTTGCTCTCTCTCTCTCCCCTCTCCCATCCCCTACTCTCTCTCTCACACACACACACACATCCATCCCCTCTCTCCTCTCTCTCTCTCTCTCTCGCTCTCCCACTCCCTCTCCCACCACCTACTCTCTCACTCTCTCTCCCCCATCCCCTACTCTCTATCTCATTCTCCCAACCCTACTCTCTCTCTCTGCCACCCCCTACTCTCTCTCTCTCTCTCTCTCTCTCTCTCTCTCTCTCTCTCTCCCCCACCCCCTACTCTCTCTCTCACTCTTTCTCCCATTCCCTCTCTCTCTCACTCTCCCTCTCCCACTACCTACTCTCTCTCTCTCCCCCACCCCCTACTCTCTCTCTCACTCTCTCTCCCTCTCTCTCTCTCTCTCTCTCTCTCTCTCTCTCTCTCTCCCATCCCCTACTCTCTCTCTCTCTCTCTCTCTCTCTCTCTCTCTCTCTCTCACACACACACACACACACATCCCCTACTCTCTTTGCCACCCCCTACTCTCGCTCTCTGTTGGTGTAAATAAGTATTTACTATTTACACTTACTTAAGTTTACTTAGGTTAATGCATATTTTTAATATTTATTTATTTAGTCACCTAGGAGTATGTGCACTCTTGTGAGTTGTCATGTTGAAATCACACGGGTCTGCGCCTATTTTAAGCACATGTTGTCTACAACACAAGAGTCTTCTACACACATATGACACCTCATTATTCTTATCCATTCATCTAAAATGTTGGATAAGGTGTGTTCTTAGTTGTTAATGCTTATCTTATCTCCTGGTTGCTTCTAGAGACATTATAGGTGCTTCTTGAGAGGCCTTTATATACAAGCACTCCTAGTGTGTTTGGACATCACATACTGAACAGAGCAATGTATTAGGACATACTCTGATTAGTTGATCATATCCATTTTTGGTCTATAGTTGTGCTTGTGTTGAGTTCTACGATCTTGGGTGAATCTTGCCCTAAGGCAAATTCTTACATGGTATCAGAGCTATACCAAATTCTTACATGGTATCAGAGCTCTTGGAAATTTTCTCATCACATAGCCATTCGAGGCCATTGTTGCTTCATCACTACAACCTAACTCTAGAGTATGGCTAAAATTGGGAGAGTCCAGCATCAGATCTGACCTCACCATTGCATTTGGAATGCTGATTCGGTGAAAATCGGCTATATAGATGCCTACCCTAGGCCAAAGTCGATTGTGAGGCAATTTTTTTGCAAATCGACACCCAAAGGACTGATTTGTAATTTTGGTATGATCATTTCAGATCTATATATTTACTTTTTAGATCTATATTTTTTTCATCTGCATCTTTGCTATTTTTTTCAGATCTACATTATTTTTCAAAAAAATTTGGCCATCAGGCCATAGGAGATATTTTTTGCAAGTGAAGATTGGTGCTTGCTAGTGCAAATCAGATATTTGCATCACATTCAGAAGGTCAAAAAAACCCACAAATCAAATTTTGTTTCATCCAAATTGGACACCTGAGGCAAAATCTAGAGCCATTTGATTTTTGGATGTGCGATCGCAATTCAGGAAAAATAATAGCAATAGCGATTTTCAAACAACGATATCTTCCTCATATGGACTCCTTTTTGTGAGCAATATTTTTTGTTTTGGGGTAGAATTTCGTGATCTACACGTTGTTGCAGGTGGTTTGAGCTCTCTATTCTTGAATTTTTCTAAAACTCCAAACTTCCATTTTTTGCCACTTCAAATGCTTAGTACGGGCTCATCTAGACTCAAAAATAGGTTTTTTTTTTTGTGAAAGTGTGCATTTTTTTGTCTACTTTTTAGATTTGAAATCAGATTATAGGTTTTATGGACAGAAATACTATTTCAAAAATAGGCCCTAAATTGGCAAGTGGCTATAGAGTGCTCAAATCATACATTAGGGGGCGGGGGGGGTGTGTTTCTTTGATTCTTTTTTATTCTTTGGGGGTTTATTGATTGATCTCATGGATTCTTGTCAGATTTGTCCGTCTGGTATTAGACCACAATTGACAACAAGGAACTATCACAAATGTAGTGCTTTGATAGTTGCTCATCTAAGAGACCATCCAGAATTGCTTCCTTATCTCTATACATTGCCACCATATTTTGATTGGACATATGTTGTCAACCTTATTCGCTTTCTGTGTAATAGTATGAGTAAGGAATCTTTTGCTCCTCTTAGATTGGCACATTTTCCTTATGATATTTGGATGTCTATTTGGGAGGCATATAGAGATCCTTGTGATCCTCCATCTCTAGAGGACATTCTACATCCAGTCACTCTAGCTATGGTTTCTTCAACTCGAGACGAGATCACACCTCCTGCTCCTATTGCTCCTACTGCTCTAGTTACAACCACAGATGCTTTGAATTTAGTGCAGCAAGACACTATATGTCTTCCTACTCTACCTTCATGTGATAAATTCCTTCTCGCCCTTGCATGCCTATTCATGGACTCTCACATTGAAGATGTGGGTGACATTAGTGATGACATTCATCTTCTTTTTGAGGCGGATTCTTCTTCTTTTGCTATAGTGATAGATTTATGTACTTCATCACTACAGGGTGCACATGGTCTTCTAGGTAATGATTTCTTGCCAGATATTTCAGCTTTGTTCTTGGGGTCACACACAATAGATATGGGAGACTTTCATGATGATCTATCAGTTCTCTTTGCTGAGGTAGATTCTTCTATAGTTATTGCACATTCTCTATATGATCAATCGTTATAGGCTAATATGATTGTGGATACTTATGTACAACATCTACAGGAGGTCTCATTCACATTTGAGAAGATTGTTGGTTTCCTAAAGTAGGTTCTTCATCATTCCTTGTTCAATCTTTTCTTTTCTTTAGCAGTATTGGAGGAAGCCATCATCAATATTGACACAGGGACCTTTGGACAGGTTTTAGTGACACTGGTCATCATAGATATTCCTTCTCCATCTAGGGAATGCATCTCATAGGTACCCTTGCCTTTGTTTCTTCCAAAGGGGAGGAACATCATACAAAGGTCATGGATCAGCTTCTTCATCGGGGCATTTCTCAGTAATTGGCACGCTACTTTTGGGGGGGGGGGGGGACTACCTCATCTCCTTCTTCTCCTTTTTGGGGGGGAACTTTTTCCTCTTAAAGAGGTTTTTTCCTTCTCCTTTTCTCTCTTGTATATATTGGATGTATGTCATAATGGGGGGGTCTTGATTACTCCATCCATCCATGCATCCTCTTTCATCTCTCTTTTTCGGGAAGGGTTTCTCCCATGAGGTTTTCCCTCTTTCCCCGCTTTATGAGAGATTGCATTTTCATTTTGTACATGGATACCTAACATGGCCCCGTAGTCAGGACCTATAATGCATTTCATCCTAGTTTTTGTAAGCTTAAGGGCATTCCCCTAAGTTGCACTTAAGAGGGGGGTGTTGGTGTAAATAAGTATTTACCATTTACACTTACTTAAGTTTACTTAGGTTAATGCATATTTTTAATATTTATTTATTTAGTCACCTAGGAGTATGTGCACTCTTGTGAGTTGTCATATTGACATCACATAGGTCTGCACCTCTTTTAAACACATGTTGTCTACAACGTAGGAGTCTTCTACAGACATATGACACCTCGTCATTCTTATTCATTCATCTAGAATGTTGGATAAGGTGTGTGCTTAGTTATTAATGCTTATCTTATCTCCTAATTGTTTCTAGAGACATTCTAGGTGCTTCTTGAGAGGCCTTTATATACAAGCATTCCTAGTGTTTTTGGACATCATATACTGAACAAAGCAATTTATTAGGACATACTTTGATTAATTGATCATATCCATGCTCTTTCTCTCCCATCCCTCTCTCTCTCTCTCTCTCTCTCTCTCTCTCTCCATCCCTCTCTCCCTATCCCACCTTCTTCGATCCCTCTCTCTCTCTCTCTCTCTCTCTCTCTCTCTCTCTATTTCTCCCTCCCTCCCTCTCTCCCTATCCCACCTCCTACTCTCTTCCCATCTTCTAGTCTCTCTCATTATCTACCCTCTCTACCTCTCTCCTTTCCTCTCTATTAAAATTTAGATATTAATAGTGTGTGCGCACTAAAGTGCATATGTGTTATTAAGACCCAAATTTAAAAAAGCTTTAAATAGCATGCATGTGCTATAGTGTGCCTGTGCTATTCAAAGCTTTGCATTCTACCAAGCCTAAGGCTTGGTTTGCCTTGGGGATCCAACCTAAAGGTTTGGAGTCTCTAAACTAGTCTAAGACATGTTTTGCTGCAAACATACAAAACATTATTGATTTTTCTTGTGTGCTCTTCTTTAAGTTTTCTCGTAGTTGAGCATTGATAAAATCAGGTTACATGACATTGTAGGTCTCTGTGTTAGCTATATAACCATATAATTTATTTTTTATTTGAACTATTTCAAGCCTTTCAACTATAATTTCTTTTGAATGTATGTCCATTTTTTGTCAAAAACCAACATGTACTAATTGGGATGTAGATTTTAGCTTGTTCATTGAATTTTGTAACAACTTGATTTTTTAGAAACTAGACTCCATTCTACACACATTGAAAAAAATACATTTTGATTTTAGATTAGTTTTCAATCATTTCTAGGGGGAGCACACAGATATTTCATGTTTTTGGGATGTGGCCAATTAAAAAATTCATTAAAAAAATACACATTATAAAATTACTCAAAAAATCTGGGATAAACTACATAGTGTTAGGTAACTTCTGACTAGAGCGATTAAAGAATTTCAAAAAAAAGGTTAAAATTTTAGGGTGACCACACTTTGTATTGTGTTATGTTTTTTTCTGAATAAATAGTACCACTTTCTATGGCCCCCTTTTTTGAGGACCTAAAACTAAACCATTTTATAAAAAAATTAGTAGTTTAGAAACTAGATTCAAAGGACTACTACTTTTGTTTTTGTCACATCTAAATTTTTTGAGTGTAACTATCTTCAAATTCTTGTTGAAGTTCAGAAATTGCTGATTTTAGAAAAAAAGGTGTCCACTTATACCCCCCTTTTGGCACCACAACTTGGTGCACTTACCCAAACATCTACCCATAAACATGAAATAGATCTGGAAAGATTAACTAACTGAAAGGAAATGAACAACAAATGACACAAAGTTTATTTGCTTGAATGTTGTATTGAAAAGAGAACGAACTCAAAGAATGAATCTTCCATCTCCCTAAGAAAGTGAAGAATTAGAGCTTTTTAAAGATATCTTGAAATTAAAACATAATTAGAAAATAGTGACATTAAAATGCATTTTTAGAGAAAACTGGAAGTTATGCAAAGATCATGATCAGTGGAAAGAAACTGCTCAAACTCCAAGTTTTGATATGAAATTATCTTCCAATCTCCCTTCTCTAAAGCATAAAAGATAACAAAGTCTTGATTACACATATCCATCTAATCACTGTCAGGAAGAAAATGGAAATCTCTTCCCTTACATTACATTAAAAAAATCAAAATTTCTCTCTTTCTCTAACACACAGTTTAGAAAATCACAAACTTTGCTCTCTCTCCCTCACAAGAGCTAGGATAAATCTAGAAAAAACTTTCCCCTCTTGTTGTAGCACAAAGGATGTCCTCCAGGAAAGAAAAGTGGAACCCCCCGTTTGTCTTTCGCTAGCTTATTTATCTTTTTCCTTTTCCCATAACATTTCAGTTACAAAACTAATTCTAAGGGAAGTTCCCATCTGCCTTTCCTCATATGATTTTAAAATAATATTACATATCTTACCGTCGAAAAAAGATAAAAGTATAAAAGGCAATTACATTGTTTAATAAAACATGATGATAATGCTTTCTTCTCTCCAAAATTCCATTTACGGGCATTTGTGGCTATAATGTTGGGTCATTTCCACTATGACCTCCACATGGTAGATAATAATAATGGTATTGCCAAATGTATCACAACCTTTCTCTATATTTCATATGTCCATCACCGTCAATAATTAGATCAACTTGGAGGGAGTTTAACGAGGCATCTATTCACACATCTATTTGACCCATATCTGATTTCAAACTAATTCTATTACTAATAGTCCATGCTCTGTTCATAATCCATCATTAACCACTATGGTCGCATTGATCTTTTGCTTCGATGATTAGAAATAGAAATGGCTTCATGGGATCTAGTTTCTCATCTGCAACCTCATGTGGCAATAGGATATAACTCTTCGATGGTCACAGAGAGGATAATTGATCCCAGGATTTTGACTAACTCATGGGCAGATTTCTCCACCTTGTTGTTGCTACCAATTTCCAAGTTTGGATGTGGCTCATCCTTTGTCTCAGTTTGAGTGCTGCGGCTTCCAAATCAGAATTATGAGATAAGTAAGGGCGTTAGCATCAAACCATTGATGATTTACTTCATTCGCCTTGTGAGATGACTTTTACAATCTAGGCCCTCTGTAAAATGGGTCGCATGCACCATCCATGCTTTACATATTGACTTTGACAAAATCAATAATTCTCTCACAATGCACTGACCATTCCTTTATTCCCCTCAGCTTGACTATGTGTTTGATGCACTAAGAACTATAACAAAACTTGATCTTTGTTTTAAAACTTCCACATCCGCACACATGTGTTTGACATTGGACATATGTTTGTCACGTTTCTGCAATTCATACCTACGGGTTTAATATTACAAATCTTTCATACTTGTGGGTGTTAGATTTACTCTTTCTTGCAACTGAGGACTGTCCTATCAATATCAATTTAAAAATTCATCATGCCATCATGGATTCCTGAGATTGCATTGAGCACGACTCCCTCAAATTCCTACACTGAGTGCCAAATGAAATTTATCACCTTGTGCAGATTGGGGACCATTGATTACTTTGTGAAAGAAGCCCGATTGGGAGAATTCGAGAGGCAGTTTCCCAAGTCGAGTTCCACTGAAGGTTGGATAAACTCTTGGTGATGATTATTATTCTTTCCTTCCTATTCATTAACTGTGACCCCGAGCCTTCAAGCTTTCGCAAAGAGGAAGGTGAGGTGTGATTCTATTTCTCATGCATCAAGTTCACCATGATTTTAGTTGGAGACATGTACTTTCATGACTCCAAGCACCCCGGCATGGAAATTCATAGAGTTGTATGCAAGTTTGGTCCAGCTCTCTTGGTAACAAGATGAAGTGATCGAGTTTCATTATAGAAAAATCTGATTACTTATCTTATTTTTATTTGAGCCAATTCCCAACATCTTTTCCCATGTCTATCATTACAATATGTATATATATAGCAAGGGGGGAAGATGACTTCAAATGCCATGATAGGTTTCCATGCCTTATTCTGATTGGCATTTCGCAGACTTCCTTCATTCTTAATATACGTATAATGAATCATTCATTCAAACTTTAGAGATATGCTCCAAAGACATAAAAGGGTCCTCCACGATTGGTTGAATGCATGTATCTTTCATTGAACACAAAATCTTGAGGGGAATTGATGATGGGGAGTTACTTTTGATTTATAACAAAATGATCGCACTAAGTCTGTGTATGTTCATCAATCTTCCTATGAATCTATACCATACCTATTATGGTGTGTAATATGATTCATTTAAAATGTCCTTCATAGAACTTGTAGCCTATGTTTTGCTGACAACTTTAGTAACCCCATGATCAAGATGTGTGCTTGCATCTCTATCAAACCACCTCCACTTATGAACTCTCTATTACCTTTGGATCTTTATTATATTCTCAAAGACTTTAGTTAATGAACAATCCCATTTCATTGATTTGATTCCTCTATGACATTTCAAGCATTACTAATATGACTATGCTTATGAATTTGAAAACTGATCACTACATGCTATTCAATTAATTTATCATTTCACATTCTGGGGGGGGGGGCGTTTCTCATCAAATCATAAAAGAGAAAGTTTCTTGAAGACAAACCACTCTTTGGATGAGTTCTGATCTAATTAAAAGCATCATCCCTGATCACACCATTAATGGGTTGACATTCCTCTCATAAGTAGCTTAATTGGCATTACTAATTTGATCACGAGCATGGGCATATGTTGTCCCGAACTTGAAATCTGGACCATTAAATTTACATTTTGAATCACTACACTGTGTTGAACCTTGAATTCGCAACACAAGACTTGAACTTTGAAACTTTGATCTTTGAATTATTGGACTTTCATGTCAAACCTGCAAGATGAACCACTTCAAACCATGGTTCAAAGGAGTTCGAGGTCATAATTTGAAAGTTCAAATATTAGGTCTATGTTGGTTACCAATAGTATTGAAAACCAATAACTTACAAGGTTGGCTATGAGAAGGTGAACCATATGAAACACACCATCACATCCTCTTATAACTTCAACCAAGCTCACATAATAAAAAAATCAACCTTCACAATGTTATGTATTTCTTTGGCTCCTTCCAAAATGCTTAGATGAAGATTAAATTTATTTAAATTCAATATAACATTATTCTTTTAATTCAAAAGAAGAAACTCAAATGAATGTCAATTTTTTTAAGATCGTCAAAATGTTTACAGTTACGAATTATACCACTCTAGAAAGCCTCTCAACTTGATAAACATTGCATGTGTCACTCACTTTACTTTATGGGTGGTTTATCCTCCTCCTTTTTAAGGGAAAACTATCCTTTCTCTTCCACACTGCTATTCTCTACCTTCCTTTACCCTATTTTTCCTTGATTCTATGCTCTATTTTTCTTAGTTCTTTAATATGTTTCTCTGAATCACCTTATTAGAGCTTTTCTGACACTGAAATAGATATAAAAAATGAGGCATGAAATAGTCTGTGCAATAGGTGCAGGAGAGTTCATTGCCTCCTGACTTGTTAAATTCTTGTTAAATGCTAATTATTAGACTAATAAGCTTTTTCATTGTGGGAACCATAATGGTCAAAAATTGTTGGATGTGTATTTGATATCAGAAGAAAATTTGACTTTTCCCATCGGCATTCTGAGAACATCAAGAAATCAAGGAACATTAACAAATAGAATTTTCATTATGAGCATCAACCACTATTGAAAAAATGCCTGATATTGAAAATTTTTCTAATATCAGAGAAACAACAAATCATAAATAATTTTTCGTCAAACAAAATTGTATTAACAACAACTTTCTGTCAATTGAAAATACATTGTGGAGCCGGAGGTACTCTTCCTCTTTCAACATTTTTTTAGCACATGATTTTGCTAAACCTTGGAGGGGTGGTTTAAAGTTGAATAGTGTTAATGTATTAATCATTAGGTTTAAAGAGTTAGGTTAGATATTTCAATTCTGGTAGTAATTTTATAACAGTTGAATTGTTATATGCCTACCTCATTTATGTAATGAATCTCTATGAATAAATGATAATAAATTTTTTATTATGTTTTAATTATTTTCTATTATATCAGATTTCCAAACCTAATAGTGAAATCGGAGTCTTGGAACAATCTAGTGTCAAGAACTCAAAAAATTTATAAGTGCATAGCCTTGGAAGTAAAACTTCAATTATAGGGAAAGAAAATAAAGTATCTTAATTTGCGCTTGGTACCTATCTTGACGTGTTGAATGCATGGTTTTTTATTTGTTTGTCAATGATCAAGGAACAAATGATAGGTATATTTTCTTCACTACATCTTGTTATTGAAAAAAGAGGTATGCATTTCTTCTTAGTTTGTTGATGATAGTTGCAAAAGATGATGGTTATTATTTCTCTCAAGTTTGGCTAGTTATTCTAGTTAAATAAGTAAGAGAAATTTGGAGGAAGAAATGTTTTATTTTATTAAACCTCTCTAATAGATGCTAGCTTCAAAATATTCACTGATTAGTTCTTCAATGTTGCAAGGTAGAAAAGAAATCAACAATAAGGATTCAAAAGTATCAATTAAAAAGAAGTAACTTAAAATGAATAATGGAGGATATTTGGTCACTTATCTATGAAAATTGAACAAGAATGGTTAAGGAAGGATTTGCATAAGATGATGTTTCAAGGACAATGTCTCAAATTTTATTAGTAGATCCCATCACATGTGGTCAAAATATTTCTAATTGAATAGATATTTTTCTAGATTTTACAATTGTGGCACTTTTAGTAGAGATTCAAACAGAAACTATATATAAGGTTACAGTTGACACCAACAATCACGGTGATAAAATTTTGTTGGTGAAAATGATTTTCTAGATAAAATTTGTGATTACTATGATGATATTGGTCAATGCTAATGCATTCTATTTGTTTGAAGCTATGAAGATAAATATGTGGTCTCTTATCCAACTCTATATTGAAATCATGTTGTTAATATTATTCCCTCTCATCTATCAAGGGAAGGAATATTTTGTATATGTTAGATTCAAGTTAAGTGATTGACAATTTTAGATTCAAGTTCAAGTGAAAGACAAATATAAAAATTCATTGAAGATTAAGTTCAAGTGAGTGGTAATTATAAAAATTCAATGTCTACCATTCAAGTTAAAGAGAGTGGTAATTATGACAATTCAATGTATACCATTAGCAAACAAATGGACAAAACAAGTCCATTACTGTTATCAAATTATAACAAGTTCACAACACTCAATTTGTATTGTTTTATTGAGCCCAATGTGTGTTATTTTTAGTGATTATACACCAAAGTGTGCTAATTCAAAATGGACAAAATAAGTCACAAAGTGAAACCTATCAAAGTAATAGGCTCATTATAAAATTAAGGCCCACCAATATGCAATAGGCTCAAGTATAAAAGTTTGAACCATACAAGTTCAAATAGATATTAAATCTTGTCATAGTAATAGGATTTAAAAAGATGATTAAAGAGTTCAAAGTACTCTCTAGTTTCAAGATGACCCTTTCCAATTAAGGGGGGATGTTAATGTATTAATCATTAGGGTTAAAAAGTTAAGTTAGATATTTCAGTTGTAGTAATTATTTTATAGCAGTTGAACTATTATATGACTACCTTATATGTAATGAATCTCTATGAATAAATGACAATAAAGTTTTGATTATATTCTAGTTATGCCAAGAGGCATATACAATGGGAGTAACAATTCCCAATACAAGAATATTCCAAGGAATAATTTGTGTAAGGGAAAAAGATTGGATGACAGTTACAAATGAATTAAATATTAAAAACAAAATAAAAGTATGAAATGTCATTTGGCATTGGAGAATTCAAAGAGTCCGATTAAAATTGCAGTGGTAGAAGGCTATTTGTTTCATGGATGAGTGCAATGCTGGTAGAAAACTATTTGTTTCAACTTCTTTGTAGGTCTTTTGAAATGGTTACACATTCATTATGATTTAAACCATTCAAATTGTTCATTGGGTTATGCAAAAAGGAAGAGAATTTAAGTAAACTTCCAAGACTCCTTTGCCTGAAAAAGTCCCTATCAAAATAAGAAGAGGAATTCCAGACATGCATCGTGTTCCTATGAGTACATCTACAACAGAAGCCGAGGAGAAACAAGGGAATAACTAGAAGAGTAACACGAGTTCAAATGATTTTGTAGATTTATTTTTCTTTTTAATTATTATATGTTAGCATGGAAGAGATACAATTTAAGGTGAATCTCAGAGATCTGTATTGGTGGATTACAATGCATTTGCATGTACAAGTCAATTAGGATTTCGTATTTGACTGGTTGTTCACTGCCATTTTGTGATTATTAGCTTTAGCAGCTCTAATAATCAACTCCATGAAGTGCACTTAGTAAATTGCATGGGAAATTAATTCTGGAAATTGGTATTATAAGAAACCTCTTGAAATACAGAGCTATGAATTCGAGCCCCCATATTGGTGTTACCAAATCATTAACAGACTCCAGTCGACTAATGAAGTCGATTATATTTATGTATTGGCTGGATATATTCAAAAATACATGAAGATGGTAACAATAGCTACAACTTAGTTTTAGAATTTTCACTGTAGATATTTAATTAAATTACAGTATTTCAAACGGAATATATGTGGAGATGTTCAAATTTCTGTAGAAAATTACACTCGAATCATTTACTATGCTATATTAGAACACGAAGGTATTATATTACATGTCAAAGGAGATATTATCTTATCTTTGTAAAATGAAGGCTTTCAAATTACTGTAAAATAATTCACAGGAGAACTGTATAGCCACGAGGACATTATATTCACAATACTCTTCCACTTAACTGTGTCAAGGCGTTCAAACAACTGTAGAACTACAAAATATCATAATCTTATATTTGTTGCTATTCGGCGACCAATGTTCACAAATGGATCAACATTTATATTACAATAGTCATTAAATCAACATAGTTGATGCCTCTTTTAATATATGCATGGACCATTAAAGGAATTCGAATGCATTAGGGAATGGAAATAAGAGTTTAGTTTGGAGTTAGGGGCGGAGATTCAAGCCCAAACAAATTGGGCATACAAATTTAGAAAAACGTCCCTCACTTGCAATCAGAGTATATGGGTAGGGATATTAACCAGTCCGGTTGCCCAAATCTGAACATAACCTTCACTTCTTAAAAAAAGTAAAAATTTCTCCTTCAAAAGCAACATGTTCAAGTTCTTCATTTTTAAAAAAAAAATCATCATATTCTATTATGTTTTGATTAAGGTGTGAATGTGTAATTAGGAGTGTTGTGAATGTGTAATTAAAAGTGTTGGAAAAATGTGTAATAAACTAAATGACGCCACATCAATGTGCAAATAATTTTTCTTTTCTTAGGCTTCTTTTAGTTAAAGTACTTAACTCCGGAGTCATTTCCTCTAAATCATGTATGCATGTAAATGGCTTTAAAAGAGAAATTAGGAAACAAGGCCTAGAATATATGGAGGGAAGTTTTTAATGTCACTTCTTATTGTAGTTTTTCTTTTTGTTTATTTATTTTTTAGTATTCAGTATTTATAAACTTCAAACAATATTTGTTAGTGCAAAAATCACATGTATACGTTTAGATGGTTACAAGAGTAGTCACTAAGGAGATAGGGCCAAAAACATATCAAGTCAATTTTGCTATCACTTATTTTTCCAAAAGAATCTTATAAACAATCTTTGTTTATAAATCATAATGAAGCATTTTATTCTCATCTCTATTATCTTGAGTATCCCAAATGGAGACCCAAATGGTGTGTGTTTAATTACAACTTGTATAAGATTGACATTCATTAGTAGATTCATTAAATTTAACTTAATGAAGCTACAACCCTACAATGAGTCTATGGAATACTATGGATACAAGTGTATTAATATTTTTAATGTAGATTTGGAATTTTTTAGAGTTTTATATTAGTAAGTGCAATAGTTTGAAATCTATTTTTATTTGAGAATTACTATAACCCTTAATATATTTGGTACTTTTTACAAAGTGATTTCTTTTAATGAATTAGTTATTTTAAAAAGTAAAAGTGAAATGAAATATAAGACAATCATATATAAAATAAAATAAGAAATGTTAATGATACAGTATTATAACATCCATAATGTTATTATAACACTAGCACCAAATTTAATCATAACCCTAGCTCCTTAAAAAAATTCTTTAATCATAACCCTATCTCATTGCCCCAACCTTAACCCTAAATATAACACTAGAATTATATTAATTTATCAACTTATATCACTAAACCTTCACCCTAATATTAGCCCTAATCTTAGTAAAACCCTAAACCTAACCCTCACTATAACAAAAAGTTTGATACTAATCCTAACTCTGAACCCTGGATCCCATCGCTAACTATGAACCTAAACGTACTCTATGTCTAACCCTAATACTATCCTTAACGCCAACACTAACCTTGGTCCCTAAATAATAAAATATAAAGTTATTGCTAACTCTAAGTTGTAAACCCTAGCCCTAACCCTAACCCTGACTCTAACTCTAACTCTAACCCTAGCCCTAACTCTAACTCTAACTCTATCCCTAACCCTAACCCTAACTCTAACCCTAATTTTAACCTTAATACTAACCTTATCTCTCACCCTAACTCTAACTCTAATTGTAACTCTAACTCTAACTCTATTTCTAACTCTAACTCAAACCCTAACTCTAACTCTAACTCTAATTCTAACCCTAACCCTAACCCTAATTCTAACCATAACTTTGATTGCAATGGTAATTCTATCCCTAACCCTAACCCTAATTCTAACCCTAACCCTGATTCTATCTCTATCTCTAACTCTAACCCTAACTCTACCCCTAAATCTAACTCTATCTCTAATCCTAACCCTAACCCTAATCCTAACCCTAACCCTAACACTAACCTAACTCTAACCCTAACCCTAACTCTAACCCTAACCCTAACCCTAACCCTAACACTAACCTAACTCTAACTCTAACCCTAACTCTAACCTTAACCCTAACCCTATATATAACCCTTACTCTATCCCTAATTATAACTCTAACCCTAACCCTAAGCCTAAGCCTGACCCTAACTCTAACCCTAACCCTAACCTTCAGCCTAACCCTAACTCTAGCTCTAACTCTAACTCTAATTCTAATCCTAATCCTAACCCTAACCCTAATTCTAACCCTAACTGTAACTATAACTCTAGCTCTAACTCTAACTCTAATTATAACCCTAACCCTAATGTTAATCCTAACCTTGATTCTAACCCTAACTCTAACCCTAATTATAATTCTAACCCTAACTCTCGCCCTAATTCTAACTCTAGCTCTAACTCAAACCTTAACTCTAACCCTAACACTAATTCTAACCCTAATTTTAACCCTAACCCCAACCCTAATTCTAACCCTAATGTTAACTCTAACACCAAACTCTTATCTAAACCCTAACCCTAATCCTAACTCTATCTTTAATTCTAACCCTAAACCTAACCCTAATTCCAACTCTAACCCTAATGTTAAGCCTAATCCTAGCCCTAACTATAACTATAACTCTAATCTAAACCCTAACCCTAATCCTAATCCTAACTCTAACTCTAATCCTAACCCTAACCCTAACCCGAACTCTAACCCTAACCCTAATTCTAACCTTAACTCTAACTCTAAGCCTAGCTCCGATTCTAACCCTAACTCTAACTCTAACTCTAATTCTTACCCTAATTCTAACTCTAACTCAAACCCTAACTCCATTTCTAATTCTAACCCTAATCCTAACCATAACCCTTATTATAACCCTAATTCTATCATTAACCCTAATTTTAACCCTAACCTAACCCTAATACTATCCTTAACCCTAACTCTAATTCTAACTCTTATCCTAACCCTAACCGGGTAAAAGAACAAGTTACCTGTGTCACCCTTTTGTAAAGGGAAAGGCTAACAAAAGTATAATTGTTCACCTTCAATGGCATAAAACTAGTATTATTATTTAGATTTTGAAAATGAAGTAAACTAATTAAATATGTAGAAATGGTTGAAGCTTAGGATTATAATTTTTATAATTATTTAGAATAAGAATTGATACATTTTCCTAGTTTTTATAGATAATTTTGTAGTTTCTGAAAAATGTTGAAAATTAGGGGTTTAGTTCCCACCACAAAACTATATGGAAATAAACTTATTTCCATTTGAACTCAGACTATATTATAGATAACATATATAGATAGAACAATAAAAAATAAAAAATTGACTTGAGACTTATATTTTCTCTTTTATAATGATTCAAATTTCAACTCACCTGAAATTGATAGTTTTCATCTCCCACCACATTTTTCAAAACAAATATATTCTATTGATAAGCACGAGATAATTTCCACAACAAGTCAAATTGTGATATTGATATCAGGATTTAACTGTGTGGTTTTGAGTCAAACTCATTGACCCATATTTCATGAGTAGTGATTCAACATGAATCCATCTCTCATGAGAATAAATGGAATACTTATCACTCATTGGATCTAGGTGATGCTTGCAAGGGTGAAGCACCGGGACTTCCTGGGAGGTCACCCATCCGAGTACTACTCCAGCTTGAGTGCGCTTAACTACAAAGTTTCCTCCATGGTTATACCCAAAGCTTGCAACCCCATTTGCAAAACCTTCACCAAGTGTTGTGCCTTATGAACAATTCATTAGAAAGCCCCTTAAGCTCATTAATTGATAAGTAGGAGATAATTTCCACAACAAGTCAAATTGTGATATTGCTATCAGGATTTAATTGTGTGATTTTGAGTCAAACTCATTGACCCATATTTCATGAGTAGTGATTCAAAATGAGTTTGACTCAAAATCACATAGTTAAATCTTGATAGCAATATCACAAAATCTATTCTAACCAAAAGAAAAATTATACATTCTGGAAGAGGACTCTCTCCTCTATAGAACGTCATATAATTTTAATTTTTTTTATATGATTTAATATTTTTTTCTTTCTCAAAATCGACATCTTTTCGAGTGTTAAAATACGTGCTTGTAGAATTTTTTAATTACAATATACTATATCTAATCAAAACATTATAAACTCTATATGAGAATATTTTTGACTTTGAGCTCTACAAAATGGTGTTTATATGTTACTAAAAAAATATCATAAAAAATAGTTGAGTTATTGAAATGTTAGTTTTTTGAAATAATTTGATTTCTTTAGTAATTGGATATAAACTAGTATAAAACTTGCATTTAATAGACATTTCCAATTGGAAATGTGTGAGACCATATACAACTTAGTTAGAATGAATTTATCTAGATCATATAGTTGAACAAAACTGATTTTTAGATAGAAATACTCAAATTCGGTCGTTATGATAAGTTAGCCTAAAAGGTGACACAACTTTGTATTTTTACCCAACCGTAATCCTAACTCTATCTCTAATTCTTACCCTAACCCTAACCTTGACCCTGACTCTGACTTTGACTCTAACTCTAACCCTAATCCTAATCTTAACCCTAACCTTGACCTTGATTCTGACTCTAACTCTAACTCTAATCCAAACCCTAACCCTAACTCTAACTCTAACCTTGACCTTAACCCTGAGCCTAACCCTAACTCTAACTCTATCTCAAATTCTAATACTAACCCTAACCCTAACTCTAACTCTAATTCTAACTCTAACTCTAATGCTAAACCTAAATATAACCCTAACCCTAACTATAGCCCTAACCTTATTGCTAACCCTAATTTTAATTGTAACATTAACCCTAACCTTAACCCTAATCCTAACACTAACCTTAACTCTAACCCTAACCATAACTCTACTCATGACTTGTAACATGTTACATAACAATATCCTTAAAATAAAAACAAATTAATGTTATGCAAATTAAACACCATATATAGAATTCAAATATAAAATATTGAAGAATAATTTTATAGCGACTTTATACAACTATTATTAAAAATTATTTAATAATTTAATGTATCTTTATAAAACTACAATTTTATAGTAGATTTATACAACTATATTTAAAAATAAATAAATAATTCGATACTAATTTTATCAAAAATAGAAAATTTTAAAAATACTTTATATATATATATATATATATATATATATATATATATATATATATATATATATATATATATATATATATATATATAAAATCATCCAAAATTCTTCAAAGTGAAAATAATTTTAACTTAAAATACTATATTGCTTGCTCCTAAGCATAAGCATCTAGATTTCTTAAAAAATGTCTTCCATGGTGCGCGATGACTGCTACTAGCATATATATATGTCGAGAGTCATCCTTCTCGAGACACTATTTTATTTAAATCTTAACCTCCACAAAATAAAATAGGTGTCTCGAGAAGGATGACTCTCGACATATATATATATATATATATATATATATATATATATATATATATATATATATATATATATAAGCTAGTTATTTTCTATTATATTTTCTATTATATCATATTTCAAGATGATTACCAATAGGCCTAGAATTTGATGGTCACTCCTGCCTGTCATCTTGTTTTTTTATGACGGTTTGGTCAGATTAATGCCTTTCATTTTACATTTTGAGATAAATATTGATTGTCATAAATTAATATAATATACGTATAAATTAATAATATTTACGAAAATCTCATATCTCAAAATTTCCAAATTCATTGTTTTAAAAATTAATATAAAATTGTAGAAAGCAATTATAAATCAACATATATGCAATTTAAGAAAGTTTCTAAGTTTATATTTTGCATACTAATATTTCAAAGTGGCAAAAGAAAATTATATAGTATTTTAAAAATATTAAGATTTATTTATAAATTTAAGTATCATATTAACTATTAGTCAATCAATACAATCCCACAAATTTTTAATTTGATAGGGCTAAAAGGTTGAAAAATCGCCAATACGGCCATGAAATTCCGGCGTGATTACCAAACCTAACAAATACTGATTTTTTGGGAAGCTGGATTAAAAAGTATTTGTTCGAGGGGAATTTATTTTGGTTATGCAAATGCTCAGGAGAGAAGCCATGGTTAAAGCACACCCAAATCAGTATGATAGAATTCACCGAAGGGATGTGGAAGTAGAGTGTGAAGTGAAACTATTTGATACAACTGCCTTAAAATATGCGATCTTATGGAATGGACAAATTACGATGCGTGCACTATTTGTTAAGGAATTTGGATCCTTCAAGTAAATACACTAGCAAGTGTAAAGCCCAACTATCCAGCATTCTCGTCTTATGCCCAGTTGAGATCCTTGTAATGAGCAACGGGCCTTCATCGCAGCACAGGGAGTAAAGGAATTTTGGTTAGAGTTTATGATTGCTGTACATGCAGGCAAAATTTGAATCAGAAATAGGGTGCAAACTGTTTGTTGGAATGCCTCAAAAGAAACCCCATAGCACAGAGATTGCATGATATATACAAAATTGACTGGTTGAAAATGCTGTAGAAACTTTAAATCAAATATAAGAAATTTCCTCCATGCTGTGACAGACGTGTGCAAAATATGAAACCATGCATAAAGTCTGTGAAGGGTTTGAAATTGAAGAAATATGGTTTCTTTGAAGCGGGTGTCATAGAGAGAATTTGATGCATTGAGAGATATTTGGAGACTCTCAAGCAAATGATATCGGCAGATAGCGAGACATGCTCGAAACATGTGGAAGAACACAAGGCATGTGAACCCTTCGACATAATTCCTGCGAATGTTGAAGCTGAAAGGCGGCCACAAAGGGATGTCATCTCATGAATGCGACTGGCAGAACTAAAGCTAAGTAGAGGAATTACTATTGTGAATGCCTTGGCAGGCCTGCGTGGTAAATGTGGAATCCCAGAGGATGCATCGGAATTGTTCGACATAATGCCTTAACGAGATGTCGTTTCAAAGAATGAAATGAAATGACTGCAGAATGTATAGAGACTGGATTTTGCAACAAAGCTTTCAGAATCTTGGGATTAGTAAAGTGTCATCAAATGTATATTCCAATACTATAACCTTAATTGTTGTTCTGTCTATGCGTATTTATTTGATGAGAGTTGAACATACTTACAATCATGGATTGCACTACATACATAGTTTGATCACTATGAGTCTATTTTTCTTCAGTAGTAGTTTGATCAAATACCAACCTATGTCTTGAAATTGTAAGGATTTCATAGAAAAGGACAGATCACATCCACGGGCTTCAGAGATCTATGCAACATTGAAGAAACTAGTGAAGCAAAAGAAGACAACAATGTCTTTCCAGACTCGAGATAACTACACAAAGTTAGCAGGAAAAGAAAATTGTCTGTCTGTCTACATCATAAAATTATCTACTATGTTTGTTTTGTTAAAGATGGATAGTGTTTTTTTAAAGTTTTTAGGAAAAGTTGTTTAGACACCAGTATAAAATAAAAATAATAAATTCGTGGCTGGATACCCACTACCCTTCTCTACATGTTATTATCGTACAGGTTTCTCAAGGACAGTTGTCTTCTCCTAATTTGCTTTCACAGCTTCCTGGGCCAAAAGATGATGAAATAGTCCATTACATCGAAATTCTAGAGCAGTTTGTCCTCAAGAGTGGACAGTTTCTATGGTTTCAGGTATCGAGGTTGACATGGACATAGAATGTAAAGCCATTTTTTTTTTAATATGATTTATTTTTCATCAGCAATCTATCTTGTATGTGTCTGGTTTACCTTCGTTTTCATAGGTTGTTTGATTATCTTCTATGTCTGATTATGAGAGCCTTCTTATTAGATCTGGTTATGAGAGCCTTCTTAGATCTTTTAGAATTTCTATTGCATTTAGATGTACAATTTTATTCTTATTTTCCTACTTTGCCTATTTTGAATATCTGTGTACCATATTTCTTCACAATCTATTTTTGAAATATTGTGATATTGTTGTAAAACATTCTCTCTTGTATGATTCTAGCTCAGACTACAACAAATGAATTGCAAGAAAGGACTATCAGTATCAACTATATTGCAACAGTACCAAACATAAATAAACTATTTATTTATGCTTTGTAAAGCTTTTGACAATCAAGACTAAGCCCTCTCCCTGTACTAATATCGTCAAATAAGGATCAGCTCCAAAATCCATAAAATGAAGAAATAATAGAAGAACAAAAAAATTCTCCCTTAAAAAATGTAGCTAATGCTTCAATCTCTTTTTGATTCCTTTAATATAATAAAATAGTAACTCATTTCCCTCTCTTTTAAAGTCCCCTTCATTTCATTCAACAACTGAAAACAAACTCTCCACTACTCTTTTAAACGTTAACTCAATCTCACTCACTTGGAATTAAAATGTATATACGTGTATACATTAGATAATTTCTTCCATTAGATCCCGAGTCTATTAAATGGACAGTGAGAAGAAATAATATCATGACTGGAGTCTTGCTTAAGTGCACTGCATTCTAAATGGCAAGAAATTCAGTCAAGATTAAATTAATTAAAAGAGTGCCCTGTCACTATTAAGAGGAGATAAATAAGCTTGACTGGGGAGAGGCATGCCTATCGAAAAAAGTTTAAAAACCTTTACAAAAGGATTTAGACTTTGGAACCCAGATAAAACAGTCACACAGTCAATATTGAAGAAGCTGGAAGAAAAGTGGAAGATTGACTAATTATGACTTACCAAAAGAGAAAGGAATGGGTTTTTGGTTCCTCACGAACTCCTTCAAACGCTCTTCTAAGATATCTGATCTTTTCCAAGTGGTGTCTTCAAAATAGCAAATTGGGTATTCCATGATACTTTTTGTATTGTTTAAACTGCTGCAATGCTTGAATTGAAATTTAAATGTGCATATAATTAAGTTTGCAATAACGACTTTGACTTATCCACTCTAAAAGAACTTCTTTGTTCTGATATATAGTTTTGAAACAAACATGTTTATCTTTTTATATCTACTGCAACACTTTTTTTTTTTCCTTGTACAAGGTAGGGACTCTAGCTCTGCAGAGAATCTTGTTTCATATGTCTTATGTAACATTGAATTGCATGTGCTCAAGACAAAGGAAACTTGTATGCATGAATGCTTCTTTGTTCACATAATTTTATCAATTTGTAAGACCATAAATGATTTTCTACTTAGAAGTCAACAAAATAATTTTCACATTTATTTTTTCATAATTTACTAATAAGTCATTAATTATTAAGACTTTTGTTAATTTTTTTAGATAAACCATGTCCTGCTTTACAGTTACTTTTTATCTTGGAGAAACACCAGTAGTTCTTATAGCTAACCTAGATATGATTAGTCGTTATCATTAACAAGTTCTTAAACAGTTCATCAGATTTCAAAATTCTTGTTGCTGTCTTCATATATGACTCGACTACTTATAGCTATTGTTCTGCCTTTTTAGATAGTAAAGAGGAAAGATTTGTGGGAGCCCTTATGTATGCAAGGGTCAAAAACAGGTCATTAGGAAGTACTGTTCAAAACATATTTCCTTTTTGTGATGTGAATATCAGGATTTAACTGTGTGATTTTGAGTCAAACTTGATGACCT
Source organism: Cupressus sempervirens (assembly GCA_028749045.1). Taxonomy (NCBI): domain Eukaryota; kingdom Viridiplantae; phylum Streptophyta; class Pinopsida; order Cupressales; family Cupressaceae; genus Cupressus; species Cupressus sempervirens. Next base: position 729,077,789 of record CM053789.1, on the reverse strand, counting down.
GTGTTTCATGAGTAGTGATTCAACATGAATCCATCTCTCATCAGAATAAATGGAACATTTAGCACTCATTGGATCTAGGTGATGCTCACAAGGGTGAAGCACCGGGACTTCCCGGGAGGTCATATTTCCTTTTGTTTCATTATCCATTTACTTCGACAAGAATTAGATTTGCATAATTGATCTAATACTTATATACAAATCTGTCAATAATCATACGTTATTGATATATAAAAAGTTGTACAATTGATGTAATTTTCTTAATTATATTAAAAATATAGAATGTACTAACAAAAACACTGCAAATCAAAGGCTATTGCTGCTTTCCGATTATTTTCTTTGCTGCTGTACAGTATTGAACCACTAGATAATCTGCTTTTAATTATGGAAATCAGTAATTGAAACATATGAACAGAAGATTCAATTCAGAGCTAATTGTAAAATGTATAGTTTTGAAGTTTTCTCTGGTGGTCTTTATTCATGGTCCAAGTTATTGAAGAAGTTCCTTGTTCTGCAGGCTGGCAACTGTGTCAGCCAGGCACTTCTTCATTGGTGTAAATGAAAGACCGAGTTTTCTCATCTTCTCATTAGAGAATTTGTATGCCTGTTTCCTTGGATTCTTCTGGTCAGAACACCTGCAGAAGACATAGTTATTAGCATCAGTTGAATCGATTGAAGAAAAAGAGAGAGTAAAGAATCCATTGGTGATTATGTGTAAAAAGAGATAGAAGTGTTTAATGGAAAGAGTACATGAGAGGGAGAGGGTATTGGGGGAACAATTGGGCCAAGAGATCCACCAATTCTCCACGATGCATGTTCGCCTCTGCACATAGATAACGCCCAGAGGCAGAAGGTACTTCATACACCAATATGTGGGCTTCCGCCACATCCCTCACATCCACATATGCCTGTGTTAAGTTCGCATATGTTTTGGCTGAACCTGCACACATCAGTAATCTCAAAATATCAGTATATCTCAGTTTTGTATCTTGGTAAGGGCTCACATTTTGTCTATATTTAGTCTTTTAAATTACTAGATCTTGGTAAGTCATGAATGATATTGAAGCTAAATATCATTTTCTACATACCTGTTAAGTATTTCATGATATGGGCAGTGCTGGCATTGATGGAGGGCTGGAGCAGAGGACCCAAAACCAAACATGGGTTAATCACCACCATGTCCAAATTCCTCTCTTGGGCCATCTTCCATGCAGCGTCCTCTGCCACAGTTTTGGCATAGCAGTACCAGTTCTGCATCATGAAATTAGGGAAAATGTTTTAGGGTTTTGTTTGGTAACATCTTATGAATTAAATTCAGAAGCTTGACCATGGAGGGGAGAGTTTTTATTGAAACTATGACTATGGATACTTCACTTGAGGGATTGGCTATGATGTGATCAACAACTTTATATTAAAAAAAATTAGAGTTTATTTCAAAACTATAAGAACTCAATTTAATAGAATATGAAAAAATAAGTCTACCAATAATTTTGAAGTGGTACCTTGGTTTCAATGCAGTAATCCAAATCACTCCAACAGTTCTCATCAACCACAATGTGGGCATCTCTGTTTGGATCCATATAAACTGCACCGATTGAGGAAGTCAGTACTATGCGCTTTACTCCCCATTCTGCACAGGCATCCATCACATTTGCAGTTCCTTTCACAGCTGGTTCTATCACTTGTTCCTGCATCACAACCCATCGCCATTAAAACAACCTTCACAAGGGTTATGAATACAAAAAAACACACATTCAAGGTCTATAACTTACAGGGTCATCAGTGAGAAGACAAGCCATGTGGAACACACCATCACATCCTCTAATAACCTCAACCAAGCTCTCATAATCGAGAATATCACCCTTCACAAGCTTCAGCCTCTCTTTAGCCCCTTCCAGCTTCCTTAGATGTTCATACTTGCAATCATCTACAATTCAATCAAACACTAACTCTTATCAGAATATAGATCAAAGATATGAATCAGCAATATATTTAGAGGTCTGATTATTGTTATTGTGTATATACTGACCAGGATTACGGACAGCTCCTTTAACGGTATAACCTTTGCTCAGCAACTTTTTAACAAGCCAGGAGGCAATGAATCCTCCTGCGCCTGTCACACAAACTGTTTCCTGCCTCATTTTTTAAAATCCCTTTCAGTGTCAGGAAAGCTCTGACAAGGTGATCAGAGAAACAGAATATAGAACTATGAAAAACAGAGTATAGAATTAAGGGAAAAAAAAGGGCAAAGGAAGGCAGAGAAGAGCAGTGTGGAAGAGAGAGGATTGTTTTCCCTTAAATAGGAGGAGGATAAACCATCCAGAAACTAAACTGAGTGACACGTGGAAACGTGGAAATCATTTTACGTTGTGTTGAGTTGTAAGTTCCCACTTTCTTCCAACAGTTTACGCCATGGAAAACTACAAATTTTTTCAGTTTAGTCTATGGTGGTGTTGACAAAATTTGGGAGACTTTTACAATGAGGAGGGTTTCCTGGAAAAGTACAAATTCACATTTCGTCAAGTTACCAGAAAAAATTTCTAAAATTTCTGGGTCGGACAAACAGAAAATTATTGAAATAAAATCAAATATATCAATTAATTTTACTCTTTGTTTGTTCAAATTTATTCATTAATTGGAAAAAATTGTTATTTGATTTTCGTCTGTTTAAAGTGTAATTGCATGGACAATCTGATACGTGAATCGGTAATCCGACTGAAAGAGCACCAGTACAATGTGAAAATACCAGTTTGTAAGTAAAGTCCGCGTGATTATTATGGCTATAAACACTTGCGATGGAGCGACATTTTCGCATGTGTTAATCACGGATAAGAGTTTTCTGACTCGTACTTATCGTTGAATTATATAATGATTTTTCATTTTCCATATTTACAATTTAGAAATTGAAATATAAAAAGAAAATTTTGATAAACATTATTAGTTATTTTGGAACTTATATTGAAATATTGTTATCAGAATTCAATTCAATTATATAATAAGGAATTTACAATTATATTATTTTTATAATGAATATTAGTTAGATAGGTGTAATGATTGTTAAGTGTTCTATTCATTCTTATAAGAGCTATAGGTTCACTAAAACCACTAATCATGAAGTTGACAAGTTTGACTCAAAAGACTACCAAGTTGAAGTTGATAGCAATATCACATTTTTTTTTATTGCTTATTTTTAACCTAAAAGATATTTAGAGATATCGAATTTAAAATATATTTAACATTCACTAAATATGAACAAACCATCATATTTACTATTTAAAATAATTCAAAAAAGAGTAAAAAAATAAAACATAAGATTAATAAAAAATAATGACTTAGGAAGTGGTAGGAAACAATAATTGTTGGAGATGATAGCTCTTTTGTATTAATTAATTGATAAGAAATCGAACCAGTTGACTTAAACATATCTAAGAGTTGATTGGAAATGTTCGAAAACATTTTTAACAAATCAAATTAAATTAAGTTGTAAAGTCTATCTCTTACAACATTATGCCAAATCATCCATTAAACGAGAAATACAAAAAGAAGAAGATACACATCAGCAATGGAGTTGAAAAATCAAGACATTTCATTTAGTCAACTGAAATAGATTACATAGTTCGTTACAATTCCAATAACAAAAACTATTCAGAAGTATTTATGCAAAAAAGATAAATCTCCATTACATCCATTCAATGAAATGTTGACATAATTGAATATGGTAAATAGGTACATTCCAAAGGATGCATAGTCATCATAAAGAAAGAATAAGTGATCAACCAATAGGTGTTTACAACTTCCAAGTGTTCATTGTCCTACTTTTGAGTGTTTTGATCCTTAGCCAACGAATGATGTCTATTTGCTATCTAAAATGGGGGTGTGGCCCAAGCGCTTTTATTGCACCAACCACGGAGTAATTACTCTCCTGGGGTCCTCCCTGACATGAAGAACACCCCAACTCTGGCACGAGAAGGTTAGCTTCTCAGAACAAGATGAATCAGATGGATCCGGTGTAGCTGTGAAACTTACTACAGACATCCATGTGCTAAGTAGCCTAATCACAGATATATGGCAGGGAAATAAAATAACATTCTACACATCAACACATATGCAGAAAGTAAAAAGAACATATCTACCCATATGTACAAATCAACATATCTACTCTATGCTTAAATGAAAATATGCATATCTACCCATACACAAAGTCAGAGATAACAATATTTCTACTGAAGTAATAAAAGATGGCTTGGCCAAGCACTAAATTTGCCAACATGATGCATGGAGAGTCAAACCATAATGAATCCTACCATGCAACACTCGACAAGTTGAGAGAAGCAACAAAAAACATCTATCTCCACCCTCCCAATGCCATATACACCCAACCATAAGGAAATAAAAACATTCATACTTAAGTCTTAACAAATTCACAATGTGTTTCTAAGCTATCTACTGTTGTTCAACACTACTCAGTGTTCAAAAAGTTTTTTAAAAAAAAATAACATTTCCACCAATCCACCCAAGATTTCCTTACAAAATTGTAATTCTACACTTAAAAATTTAATGAAATCTTTTGTATCTCTTCTGATACTATCCAGCTATTGGGTAATTGCTATTTCAATTGATATCCATTCATGTTAACAATATTCATAGACTACCACAAGAAGGTACAATTTAAAAGAGCACTATATTTTAGAACTATGTTTCTTGCTTCTCAAGCTTGCAAATGTTATAACCTCAAGCATTTATATTGACATCCTCATTTAACAGAGTACATTAGGTTACTCCCTACTCAATCCTTGATACACTAAAATTCTATGCCATTAATTTAACATAACTTAAAAATCATTTAATAGCATTAACTTCCTGATTAGTTAACATATCAATGACAAGATTAATCTAATCCAAGAATAATTCTAGCAAGTTCAAAATAGTTGACCTAGTCAAAAAATACAAGGTTGCCATCTAATCACCATGTAGGCACAAAAAAAGAAGTCATATGATGAGTCGTGACATAAGCAATTGAATGTAATAAGGCTGACCTTTGCAATCGAATTTAATAAAACTTTTCTTTCAAATGTTCTTACGACTTGATATGCTTTACCCTTTAATCATGATTCTAAGTTTCCTTTCACTTGGAGTTTAATTATGTATTTACTAAATGACTTTTCATATAACACCTCTAAACTTGACATCATCTCCTTCTTCATGCTTTGATATGTTTAATTCCTTTGCCACAATATATGTAATTTGTCTTTCTTTTTCAAAATTACTAATTGAATGAAAGCATTATGGTCTTGCATTTTGCAAACATATATTTAAAACCACATTTGAAGGGAAACTCTCATTAAAACTTTTATAATAGCAATTACCATTTCTAATATTATTCACATTCTTTTGTGTTTCCTACCTTCAATCTTCAAGGGGAGAGTTGTGTAGTGACAAATGTCCACCTTTATGAAAGACAAGGTAGACTTATTACAATCCACTCAATTATTAGATTTACGAAATATCTCATCTTTAATTTGTGTCATATTTTTTAAGATTCTAACTCACAATTTAATGAATGAGATTTCTTTTGTATTAGAATAAGAAGCAAGATTTTTCCCTTTTGTATCAAACTAGGATTTGAGCAACTTTTGTGACTCTAGAAGATCCAAATTTATACGAATTTGGCTTGTGTTCTTTATTCCCATAGATTTTCTATCCAAATTACTAACTCGTACAATTGTGGCACAACCTTCATAGAAAGAATAGGAAAAGTTATTAAATCACAATCCAAGTAGATTTTTTGGTCATCTTTATTATAGAATTTGCACCATATTGTCAATTTCACTTTGCAAAATAACATTTCCTCGAGTTGCTCATGTTACTCTCCAACCTTTGGTAGATTATGTGCTAACTTGTCAATAGTTTGTTCCTTACACTGACAATCTCACTAATGCAATTTAACCTCTTGTCACCCCCCTGCGATGGTGGTCATAATAATAGTATTGAGCTTAGATTATTGTTCATGGGTAGAGGGAAGATTGTTCTTCCTCCTCTTCCCAAACTTTTTCCTTGAGTTGTGGGTGATTTTCTACCCACCCTTGATGCAGTTACTAGTTGTTTTGTTTGTGTGTTGTAAGTGGTTTGTAGTGGCTTTTTCTATGAGTGGTATATTCTTGACTAGTTGTAAGTGGTCTTTTGGCTTGTTTTTGTAAAGGGTCAACACCCTTGTTTTAATGCTTTTATATTAAAAAACAATTCTTTCAGTTGATGATGATTTGCTTTTGAGCTTGTGTGGCATTATTTTAGAATATTATATTCGATGGATTGATTGATAAAACATGAATCATTAAATTGCTTTCATGTCTATAAGTTCACTTATTGGTTTAAAATTGAAGTGTTGCTTTGAGATCAAGGTATCCTCCAAATTGAAGTGTTACATTGTGTAGAAAAAGTACATGTTGATGTCGACATGTTCCCAACTTAACCTATACCCAAGTTAACTTGTATCCTAGAAGTCAACCTATACCCTCTGAGCCAACTTTTTCCCAAGGTTTCTAGATTTTCATAGTTGGTAGATTCCAATTTGCAGGAACTCTAGATCTAGCCTGATTTTAGTTTCTTTAATAGTCTGACAATCTATTTTTATGTTTGGACTTGCATCCTCTAATAGCCCTCAAGGTGAGTAAATTCCCCTCTTTTTCATTTCATAACACTTACTTTCATAGACTAGATTTTATATCATATATGATTCCTTTTCTCAAGGAAATGAAGAACGAAACCAAAGGGACCTCTACATTGAGAAGATAAAACATTAGTACTTTCCCTTGTGTTAATTGGATTTCCTTTGTGGCAGAATATTGGTATTCTTCCTACAATACTCCTATGACACTTTGGTGAGTGATCTATCCAACTTGATTGCTCACCATTTTGTATGTTAATGTTGGTGAATCTAGCATATTACAACACCTTCTTCAGCTAGATCTCATTGTGATTGCATAGTTAGATGTTAGACCCTCTATGTGCATTGATCCTCTTTGTTGGTTATCTCTTTTATATTATTGATGTAGCACAGGGTAGGAGAAATCCCAAAGAAGATGTCCTAGCCCCCAACAATTAACCACACAGCGGAATAATAATAAGAACATAGAGATAAAGATCCACAAAAATGCCAATTCTCATAATAGAATCATAGATTTTCATTCAACATGCCCAACTATAAGGCATTCTGGGTTACAACCAAATATATAAGCAATTCTACAAGATCTCGCAAGATCCAACCACTAGCTAGTCTAAAACCACAATCTGGTAGAAACTCCAAGAATAATCTAAACTTGTGCTCACAAGCCACCAAGCAACCTTCTTGTTTCCCAAGCCCACACTTAGCTACTAGCTTTGCTCAAACTTTTTTCCACTCAGATACTCCTTCTCCATAGTGAATGACCATGATTCAAGACTCTAGAAGACCCTCTACTTGTACTCAACTAAGCCACAAGTCGACCTAGCAAGTTAAAAATTAAATAAACCCTTATATTAAATACATATTTAACCCACAAGTCGACCAACACCAGATATTAAATACCAAATGCCTTAGAAGGCTTACATAACCCATTAAATACACATAGGACAAATAACCAAGACCCAAATAGGTCCACATAAATTCCCACGATCGCCCCACATCACAATTTCATGCCACATGCATTATCCCACAATTTCCCCAAATCACAATTTCATTCCACATGCATTAAATGCTCTAAGATGATTGATCAAATCCTCAAGAACTTTGTTTGGCAAGCCCAAACTACCAAGCATCAACAAATACCACCAAACATGATCGAGCTCCTATAAGCATTGTTGAGTTCCTTACATACCAAGCAACACTATATTTCAAGCAATAGTATATGTCAAGTACCTTAATTGACCAAGCACCTCAACCAATACTACACTTAGTAACAACCGAACACCACTCCTTTTGTGTCCAAGTCCTCAACTCTAAAGACAAAATCCCTCCAACATACAGGTTTGCTAACTACCGTAGGATGCTCCTGCATTAGACACCCCAGGTGCAAAAAGATGTTCTTAGTAGCTAGAAGAACACCTTCAAGGATTTAGCACATAAATCCCAAACTGATTCTTCACATACATGTCCTCCAAGTCTTCAACTTGCACGTTGTTTCCCTTGTTCCAATTCTACCAATCCTTTCTAGTAACATACAATTGTTTTCTCTTCTTCTTCGCATCCATCCTTAGTGTTCCACAGGTTTCCTTTCCATGCTAATCTCTAACTCTCTCAAAATTCTTTAACTCAACTCGGCTACCAATACTTAGGTTCCTCCTATCGAGTTCTTCATTCTGCAAAGGAATCAGGGAATGCTTCTTGCCACCTTTCTCAATAGTAATGACATTCTTGACACAAGCATGCATAGCCCTGCAATCATGTTGCCAAGGTCTACTAAGCAATATGTGACAACTACTCATGTCCACAATATCACACAACACTTGATCCTTATACTGCCCAATATGGAAATCAATAAGACATTTCTTCCTCACCTCCAAAGCATGTTCATCTTGCAACCAACCAATCCTATAAGGACAAGAATGTCTCATTCTCTTCAAACCAAGTTTTTGAACCATCTCCCCAACAACAATGTTAACAGTACTACCACCATCCATAATCACATTGCAAAGTTTATCACCAGACTTACAAGGTTCTAGTGCCCTCTTACCAATAGTTCTCATTGAGCCAACAAACTCTCACCCTGCTCAGTTCATTGACTGAGCCTTCAACTTCATTCACAATAACAACTCTTCTATCACCAGCCTTATGGGAACATTCATAAGCTCTATGACCTTCTTCACCACAATGAAAAAAATTAACTTTAAAAGTAACCTTACTCGTCCTCCTCCTTGACTCAATCGATTTTGGTGCATCTTCTACACTTGATTTATCCTTTTCTGAGTGATCCCACTTCTCCTTTCCATAGGAACTACCTTGATTTATCCTCTTTAACTTATCTTCTCCCTTTAGAGAATTCTGATAAGAATCCTCAACATAAGCAATATTCAACATACCAATCTCATCCCAAATATTGAATCTCAAGTCATTAATGTATCGAGCCACCTTCTCCTTAGAAAGTTCTCTATGTGAAGATCGAATAGTCAACTTGTAGAGCTCGTCAATAAAATCCTTCACAGTCAATGTTTCAAATTATGCAACCTCTTAAACAAACCAAGTTCATAATCAACAAATATGAACTTAGCCTTCAATTTCGTCACCATCAATCTCCAATGAGTGATATTCATTTCACCTTCCTCTTCCTTGTCTCTTTGCAATTTTTTCCACCATAAAGTAGGATGCCCTTTCAACTTAGTTTGTGCCAACCTCACTCTAAGTAGATCTCCAATACCCTCTAACTCAAAGTAGTCTTCCAAATCACCAATCCAATCAATTAGGTTTTTAGGGTTCAAAGTAATCAAGAAATTAGAAACATCCATCTTATGCTTCAACTTCAACCAAGTGTCAGATCTATCTAGTCTGCTAACTCTATCTTCCATAGGTCTCTCAACTTGATCAATTCTATCTTCACCAATCGATGCAACAACCTCAAAGTTTTTAGCAACTTCCTCATAAGCATCTTTAGTACCCACATTCTGAGGTACACCAAATATGGCCCTCATGATCTCATTCTTCATTAACACCATCTTAGATCTAAAATCTGCTTTGACATTCTTTAAGATCCTTACTTCAACAACATCACAAAGATCTTCAATTGTCCTAGGATCCAATCTTCTCGAAGGCATCTTCCAATATATTTGGAAACCCTTTGCAAAAAACTGATAAGATCAACCATACCGTCACTCTAATAATCTTTACCCTAGGTCTTGGTGTAAACTGCCTCAACTTTGGTGACCTATCTACACGCTCAGGAAAACTTAAGCTCTGATACCAACTAATGCAATACAAGGTAGGATAATCCCTAAAGGAGATATCCTAGTCCCCAAAAATTAACCATATAGTGGAATAATAAAAAGAACACAAAGATAAAGATCCACAAAAATGTCAATTTTCATAATAGAATCATAGATTTTCATTCAACATGCCTAGTTGTAAAGATTTATGGGTTATGGCCAAATACATAAGCAAATTACAATAGCAATTCTGCAAGACCTCGCAAAATCCAACCACTAGCTAATTTAGAACCACAATCTGGTAGAAACTTCAAGAAGAATCTAAACTTGTGCTCCCAAGCCACCAAGCAACCTTCTTGTTTCCCAAGCCCACACTTAGCTACTAGCTCTACTCAAACTGCACTCCTCTCAACTACTCCTCCACACTAAATCACCATGATTCAAGACTCCACAAGACCCTCTACCTGTAACTAAGCCACAAGTTATCCTAGCAAGTTACAAATTAAATAAACCCTTATATTAATTACATATTTAAGCCACAAGTCGACCTACAATAGATATTAAATACCAAATGCGTTAGAAGGATTACAACACCCATTAAATACACATAGGACAAATAACCATGACCCAAATAGGTCCACTTAAATTCCCACAATCGATCCATGTCATGATCTCATGCCACATGCATTAAATTCTCCAAGATGATTAATCAAATCTATAATAACTTCATTTAGAAAGCCCCAACTGTGTAGCATCAACAAATACCACTAAACATGCCCGAGCTCTTATAAGCATTGTCGAGTTCCTCACATATTGAGAAATAGTATATATCGAGAAATAATAGATGTCGAGATTGTTCAGCGACCGAGCTCCTTGGCCAACACTACACCTAGTAACAACTGAGCACCACTACTTTGGTGTCTGAGCCCTCAACTCTGAAGCCAAAATCCCTCCAACATGTAGGATTGCTAACTACCCTAGGATGCTCCTTCATCAATTATGATGTATAACCATCTTATCTACTTGAAGATACATACCTTGCACAATTGGGAAAACCACTAAGAAAATATAATGTTTCATCCTTTCTCTATTCTCCACTCTTCTATAGTTTTGGACTATTTTATGATAAATTCCCTTTTTAATGGAATATTCTATTACACTCAAGATCCTCACATCTTGGCTTAAATTTACTTTTTTATGCCTCAAAAGGGCATGCAGCTTATCATTTCATGATCACACACATTATCAATCTTCTTTCCTTTATGAATTGTTAACTTTATATGTGACATCTTTTCTAGAATATCTCTCTTGTTACAATTTATGTTTCTCAGAATTGTGTATCTATTACAAGGTAACTGTCATTCAATGTGCATTATATTATATCTTTCTTTTGCACTTGGGGTTAAAGATTGCATATACACTCTTCCTCTTTTTAGTCTAAGGATCTACTTTCCTTAGTACAATAGCATTTGTCTATAATATCTCATCCTTTTCTTATAAAGTATTGCTTGTTTTGATTGGGAATCACTCTTTTTCCTAGACGTGGTAGTCCTTTACCATCATCTCTTCTTTATTTGAAATGTTATGTTTATTATAAACATATTCCCCTGCTATGAAATTCAAAATTGTCACCCTTCATCAAGAATCCTTCTTTCACCTAGAAATAGGGGGCTAAATGGTTGTATTCTTGTTCTTCCCTCACCTCCCCCCCTGGCACCTTTTTTTCTTGAATATGTTATCTTTATTTATAAACTCATCTTCTAGGTATATTTCTTGTAAAAAATATCTATTCGTTTCAATGGTCTCTTCTTATAAGAGGCATATCCTTTCACAATTATCTATTTTCTTCACCTGTATGAGTCAACACTCTTAGCTAAGATTGTGGCACACATTGTTGTTTTAAGGATATCTCCTTGTTGATAGAAGTAAGTATCCTTGAATCTTTTTTTAATGTCTAATATGTAGCCATCATAAGGAGGGGGTATACATATGGTCTCCCTTGTATAGTAATGTATTTTAATTTTAATTTTATTGCAACCAATATCAAATGGGTATAAGTAATCCTTATCCATTCTCGAGATTTACATTTACATACACTTAACTCTATTAATAATAGACCCTAATCCATCCAGAAAGAGTGAAAACATAGGAAAACCCTATGGTGATAGACTGATTGATCTATAGGGTGTATGCACAAATACTCTCATGGATAATAAACATTGACCTATTGATAAGGAACACATATATACACGCAGATAACACCACTAGAAAGCACATGTTCTGAACTTACATACTCTACCATCCAATTTCAGTTTCTTTCACAATCTGGCAATATGTTTTTAGGTCTAAACTGGCATACTCTACTATCCTTTGAGGTGAGTTCACTCCCCTCTTTGCCATTTCATAGAAGTTACTTTCATAGACTAGATTGCATAACATTTACAATTCCTTCTCTTAAGGAAAGGGAGAATAAAACCTAAGGGAGCTTTACATTGAGAAGATCACACATTAGTAATTTTCCTTATGCTAATCATATTTCCTTTGTGGTGAAATCTTTGCATTCTTTCTAAAAACTCCTAACATACTATAGTGAGTGATCTATCCAACTTTATTGATCACCATTTTGTATATTACACCTTCAAGGCCCAAGACATAAAAATTGCAAGGGTTTCTCAATAATTTATGGCAATCCTATGTCAAAATAGCCATATTGGAATTCTTTTGGGGTCAAGGTTAGGCTTTTGGTTTATCTCTTTTGAAGGAAGGAAGAAAAGGAAAAGAAAACCCCTAAGAGTTGAGTGCTAATGAGGAGGGGTTAATGAAAAGAAGAGAAAGGATGGGGTTTTATGGATGAAGTTAGCCCTCCCTACTTATATCCTTCCAAATTAGAAGGAGTGATCCTAAAGGGCTAAAGGTGAACAACTGATAAGGGTCTAGAAAGAAACAAGGATGGGGTCACTAAGGATTTGGGAAACACTAATCACAAGATTGCAAAAATTAGATGTGCCTTGGTAGAATTGGTGAGATCAACAACAATTAGGCCATGAAACTTTGATCTTTAACTCTCTAAGAGGAAAAAAGAAGAACAAAAGAGTCTGTTGGACAAGAATGGAATGTGAAGAACCCTTGGGCTTTCCACAACTTCTAAATGGAAGGAAATGGTGGAATATTGAAGCCTAACCACATATAAGAGACAAGACCAAGAGTGCTACTAAGTGGAAATGATCAAACCTTGGACCTCCTTCTTTCTTACTTTCAAGAGAAAGAAAAATCCTAACAATCAACAATAAGTTTGAACCTAGACATTTAGATGGGATGTCAAGGGTTGACCATTTGGCCTTCTTAGTAGTTCTGATGCAGAGAGCACAATAAGAAAAGTGGTTTACTTGTTATCCCTCACCCACTTATCCAAAATAGGACTAAGGTCTCCTCTAGTGCTAGATGGCTTCTAGGGTCTCTAACTCAACTCCCTCAACATTCCCTACTTACTTCCACACTTCTCCCCAACCTAGGTAAGGTTCTCAAATTTGACACCTTTTGGGCCTTAGGAACTCTAGCCCTCAAAGTTGCTACTTGGTGGAATTTATTTTTGTAATTCTCACCAACTCTCCCAATCACCTAGAATGATGAATTAGGCACTCAAGTAGGGTGTTCAACAACTAGTTTGATTCCCAACTTCTTACAATGCTCCAAACCCAATTTGGGCTAGTAGGTCAATTAGGCCTTCCTAATTAGTTTTTCTTACCTACCTCCCAAAACTTCCAAATGACCAACCCAAAAAACTATAGTTTTAAATACCCTTTTCAATCTTACTTCAAAATCCAAGAGATCAAGTCTTGATCCTACTCCAACACTTCCTAACCCTTACCTTGTATGCAAACCTAATGGGCCTAATTAGGCTTGGTTTATAAAGAAAATATAGGAAAATGAGTGCATAGAACCAATCTAACTCGTTGTATATGATCCTTTACAATAACTAACATGAATTACCATATTTCATGATCCACTAACCTCATTCAGTCCCTTAAATGCCTGTTACTGCATTTGTTGGGGTCAAATACATAGAGATATGTGACCTAGGGTTGATTAGAAAAAATGACAAATCACAAAGTCCAATCTCCAAAATTTGGAATCTATTATTACAATATCCCAAATTTCTTTCCCCAAATGGCTATTGAATTCCATTTGTGGCAACACAAGTTAGGCCCACATCTATTGAAAGGAGATTGTTGAAATGAAGAAGATTGATGAAACCTATCATAGAACAACGATTATTTTGTCATTGCTATCAAACTTGCTACTTGTTGGTGAAACAATTTCTTACTTTGGTATGAATACCATCATTTGATTAATTGATGAAGAGGATTTGAAAAGAATGGATAAGAAGAGAACCTAGAGAAAGGTTGAGTTATATGGTGTATCAAAGTTGCACTAAGACCAAGCAAGACTTTGATGATATAGTGTAATGTTTATCTACTTAAGGATATAATAAAAGGATATTTGAGCAAAGACTAGAAGGAGGCTAAGTAAAGAAATGTGTCTGCCAAGCCTGACCGAGCAAATAGTGGAGGTTGAGAAAGTTAGTGCAGGTCAAGTATAAAGTTAGTTGAAGCCAAGCGAACTTAGTTCAGTATGTGACAAGAAAAGAGAAATCTAGTAGGCATTGAGTGAAAAAATTTAGCGTGTTTTGAGCACCAGTTAAACTTAGCGTATGTCAAGCTACCTAGTGTTGGCTGAGCATCAGAAGATAGTGTTTTCCAAGCAAGCAACATGTTATTGTTGAGTGCTAGTAAAATGAGTTTGATCAAAGGTTTGATGAATCTGAGTTGACAAAGTTGATTTCTTGAATTGTGTGAAGCATGTCGAAGATAAGTATGATGAGTTGGTGGCACATAATCAAGAAAAACTATTTTGAGATGAATTCAAAGAGGATTGTAAGAGAAGTTTCTAGAAGGGAATAAAATGGAAAAGTGGGTAGATTCAATGAATATAACCTAACCCTAAGTTCGACAATTGTGGTTAAGAAACAAAAGATCTAAATTCTTTATACAAGGAGATAATAAGGAAGAAGCAATTTGTCATAGTGTGAACCAGAGATAGACATGGAGTCTAGGGTGTTGCTTCATATGGTGGCCAAATGAAAGAGTTTGTAGTTAGCATACTAAGCAAGAAGGCTTAAGGAGATGAAGGATTGAAGGGTAAATGAGTTTTTAGAGATGAAGAACATGAATTCCAAGCAGTATGGAGGACTGAACAAGAGATCTATAATATGCAAGTGAATTCTTTTTGTTATCAGATCAAGTCCCACTATTACTTTCTAACAACTATATCAGTTTGGATAAATCCTTTAGATTAAGGTTGACCTAATAGTCATGAGTAAATCCTTTAACATGGTGGAATTCTAATGGAATGTTTTAAAGTCCTCTATCAAGGCTCACTCCTAATAAGGTGATTGAAATCCTTTAATCAAGGTCACATTTAATAGTGTGCATTGTAACCTTTAACAGGGTTGGCTCCTCACAAGGCTCACTTCAAAAGAGTGAAAATTGGTAGCATGTTAATGGTGCTTTTTCCAAAATTATATTTCCATGTTAAATCCTTGTGTCAAAATGTGTGATTAATATTGTGGTATTTCATGTTTACATCTTTTTAAAGTTATTTTGACCTGAGACAATAATATGCAAAAGTTTAAGATATTGAATGATCAATGCATGCGTAGGTATAAGTTGAAGTATTGAAAATTTTTATTTGTACATTTGGACATTGGATAACTAATTCACCACCCCCTAGCTCTCAATTATTCTAAACATTCCAACAACATCTTGGTTACCCACTCCAATTAGTGAGGGTTTAGATGTCTTGACAAAAATTGATGTAACTTTTGATAGAGGTATCAAATCAATATGAAACCAAATTCCATAGTGACCTAATGCATCCCTCTATCAAATTATGTACTTTGATTAGACTTTCCAATCTATACAAACCTGAGAGACAACAAAATTACAAGCAAAACACAGCTTTATTGCTCACCAAAACTCCAAATCATTACAATATGTCCTTCCCTTTCCTGAGAGAGGTTCAAAATGTTTAAATAGGCCTTCCCCACTGGTCACAATAGACCAAGGCCGATTATAACTACTTTTTAAAAGTTGCATCTTTTGATTAGATCACAATTGACAACTTTTACATTTTTCCATTTAATTGCTCTCTAAGACATTTTGATGAGTTTGGACAAGTATGAAATGACTTAGTAAGTCTATATAGCTTTATTTTTAACCAAAAAAATCTAAAAATGCTTGAAATCTTATGGTGGCCCAAGGTGATCCAAGTTTGTAATGTACCAATGGATACCTTGGTCTTACAATTTTGGATTTTCAAGACATGTAGGACACTTTCCTACCATTTCCTATCCTCCTATGAATTGTGATTGATTATTTGATTGGTTCTCTGCACCCTACAACCTAGTCAAAAGAAAATCAAGTCTCTTGAGTTGGGATGTCCGCAACGTTGTATCCTTATTTTAAAATATCATTTTTAGTTATCCATGTAGCATCTGGTGTTGGTTGATCCTTCCATTTAACCAAGTAGTCATAGTAAGTTGTGATCCTAGTCTTTTTCTTTACCCTCTTGGTAAGGATGCATTCAATATGTGGTGTCTCTTTGGGAACAACTTTCACTTATTGTTCATCAAACTGAACTTCAGTTCCCAACACTTTGTCCATATCACCTTTATAAGGAAATATGTCTTTTACATTAAAGATTGGAGATAGACCAATATCAGGAGGCAAGTATATCTTATAAGAATTTTTTCCACAGTTATGAATGATTCTAAAAGGTCCAATCTTCTTCATCATGAATTTGGTGTATTTCTCCTTTGTAAGTCTTTCCTTTTGTAGATGAATCATCACCATATTCTAACTTGGAATTGAATTTATATTTTCTTCTTATCTACTTACTCCTTGTATTTGATTGAGGTATATTTCAACCTATCTTATACTTGTTGATGAATGTCTCTCATGACCTCTGCAAAGTCCTCTACTTGAGAACTTCTCTTCTCCATATCCTTCAAAACTTTGAGTTCTAGAATGCCTCTTAAATGTCTTCAATGGACTATTTGGAATGGGGTCATCCCTGTACTTTTGTTTATGGAATCATTGTAAGAAATTTTTTCCTATGCTAGAATACTATCCTAACTTGTTTCATGTTGCTTTGTTAAACACCATAGGCGATTTCCAAGAGATATTTTTATTGCCTCAAGTTGTCCATCAGACTAAGGGTGGTAGGCTGATGACAAGCACAAGTTTGTGCCAAGCTTCATCCATAATGTTCTCCAAAAGTGCCCAAGAAATTTTGAATCTCTATCGAAGATGATGGATAATGGTAACCCATGCAACCTGACAACTTCTTTAAAGAATAATCCTGCTATGTATGATGCATCATGTTTCGTTTTACAAGGAATAAAGTGATCCATTTTAGAGAATTTATCTACAAATACATAAATGCTATCATAACCTAATTTGGTTATATGCAAGCCTAGTACAAAATCCATACTTACTAAATCCCAAGGTTTACTAGGAATAGGAGTGGGGTATGCAATCTTGCATTTGAAGTATGGCCCTTGGCCTTTTGAAAAATCAAACAACTTTCTACATACTTTCTTACATATGTTTGCAATCTTGGCCAAAAATCTAGTGTCTCCTCACTTTTTCTAGGGTCTTGTCCACTGCAAAATGTCATGTGATGCTCCCACAATGCTTTTCCTTTATGATATTCTCCCTTATTGATCCTTTTGGAATGCATAATTGGCTCCCTTTAAAGAGTATCCTTTCCTACAACAAATATTTTGCAAATTTAGTATGGTATATGTCTGATTGTTTTGCAACAACTCTATAAGCATCTCCAAAGTCTTCATCATCTTGATACAACTCCTTTATGGAATGAATTCCTATATTCTCCAAGTTGATCTCTTGCACCATGAGGTTCCTCCTACTTAAGGCATCAACAACCTTGTTTGAGGTTCCTTTCTTGTGTTTGATGATGAAGGTGTAGGATTGAAGAAATTCCACCCACTTGATATGTCTACTGTTCAACTTCTCCTACCTCTTCAAAAAACTCAAAGCATGGTTGTTAGTTAAAACAATGAATTCTTTGGGCAATAAGTAATGCCTCCACTTTCTTAGAGATTGCACCAAGGCATACATCTCAAGATCATATGTTAAATAATTTATCTTAGCCTCATTAAGGTTCTCACAAAAGAAGGCAACACGCCTCCCTTCTTGACTTAGGACTCCACCAATAGCCCTCTTGCATGCACCACATTAAATTGTGAAAACTTTATGAAAATCAGGCAGCACTAATATTGGTTGTTGTGCAAATCTAGTTTTAAGATATTCAAAGGCTATGTTTACTTCATTAGACCAAACAAAATTGCATTTTATACCCCCTTTAATGGTATCAATCAGAGGGTCACAAACATCACTCAAATTTCTTATAAATTTCCAATAAAAATTGGACATGCCATGAAAACTTTTTACCTCTAAGGCAGTCCTAGACGTGGGCTAGTTAAGTATGGCTTCAAATTTTGGAGGATCCAACTTAAGGATGTTGTGAGAGATTACAAAGCCCATAGTCTGCAAAAACACACACTTTTTTGAATTTATCTTCAAGTTCTCCTCATGCAACTTCTTCAAAACTTGATTCAAATGCAAGAAGTGCTCATCTTTCTTCATGCTAAAAATTAGTATATCATCTAAATATAAAATAACAAATTTGTTAATGAAAGGTTTCAAGACTGCATTCATCATTCTCATGAATGTGCTAGGGGCATTAGAAATCCCAAAAGGCATCACTAGCCATTGATAAAGCCCTTAAGTTGTTTTGAATGTTGTTTTCCACTCATCCCCCTCTCTTATTCTTATCTGATGGTATCCACTTTTTAGATCCACCTTTGAATAGTATTTGGCTCCTCCCAAGAAATCCATCAAGTCCTCGATCCTAGGGATGGGAAATCTATATCTAATTGTAATTTTGTTGATTTCCCTAGAATCAATGCAAAGTCTCCAAGTGCCCATCTTCTTTGGTGCCAAGACTACAGGGATTACACAAGGATTGATAATCTTTCTTACGAACCCTTTGCTTAAAAATTCTTCTATTTGTCTTGCTATCTCTTCATTTTGTTTTGGGTTCATTTTGTAGGTTTCTTTATTGGGCAATGTGGCTCCTAGTATGAGGTCTATGCAATAGCTAATCTCCCTATATCGTGGCAAGGTATTTAGCATCCTACCTACAACCAACTGCTCATACTAATGCAAAAGTTCCTTCACTTCTTTAGGTCCAACATTCCTGCCTTGTTTACTGTCTATGCCTTTAGTCACTGTCTCCTTCTTTGGCCTGACAATCAGTCCAAAACATGGGGCCTCTTTCTCCCTAATGGTTTGCATAAATTCTTTTCCTTCCATCGACATGACAGTACCCTTGACTATTTTATGACTCACTTCCTTAGGCAGAGGGTTCATGGTGTACTTAACTCCACCTTTTGTTATATGATACACATTGGTTTCTCCCCCATGCCTAGCTTTCATATCATATTGCCAAGGCCTCCCTAATAGAAGATGACATGCATCCATTTCACATATGTCACATAAGACCTTATCGTTGTACTCCCCTATGTTAAATTCTACCCGCACCTATTCATTTACCAAGGTTTTCTTATCCTGTGTTAACCATGAGGCTCTATACGTGTATGAGTAGGGTATTTTTATAATTTCAACTTGTCTACCATCTCTATGGAAGCAATGGTATCTATTGAACCAAAATCCACTATAACTTTACATGTCTTTTCATTCACCTTGTATGTGGTCTTAAACAATGTCTTCCTTTAGGGTGGCTTCTTTGTTGTAGTTGTCTTCAATAGGATCATTTGCATCATCAAGTGCTCTCCATGCTCTGGGACTACTGGTCTGCTCATGGTGGTATGGTAAGAGGTTTCACTACCATACTCATCTTCTTGAGTCAATTGCACCCTCCGTTCTCCTCCTTTCTTGTTTGAACCCAACTTCTTAGGGCACCTAAAAGATTGATGTCCGATCCAATTACAGTTAAAGCATTTACCAGTGAAGACACTTGGTCATCTCCCCCAAATTTTCTTGATTGCCTATTCTTCTTCCTCTAAAGCCTCCTCTCTAATTGGTTTCTCCTATCTACTCAGACATACTATTTTCATTTGATGTCTCATAGGAATTTCCTTTGACATTGAACTTTCCTCTTACTCTGGAGTTGTTTCCTCTTCCTCTAGTTTGTTGTTGCCCTCTTCTCCTTTGCTTATCCTCCACCCTCTTTTCCATTTGGTAATGCTTGTGCACAATATCTGGTCCAAACAAAGTGATTTCATCTTGTATACTATACTTTAGCCCAATCTAATATCTGGCCAATTTTTGTTTCTCACTCTCATTGACTTTTTCTCTAAGAGTCATTCTATGAAACTCTTCAGTGTAGGTGCTTACATCCATATCTTTCTTCCTTAGGCTCTACAACTTTTTATGCAAGAACATTTCATAATCCTCAGGTAAAAATTGCCTCTTGATTTCCATCTTCATCCTTTTCCATGTGGAAATGGGATTTCTTTTCTTTCTCAACTCTATCACTTTGCAAGAAGTTCCACTAACTTAGGGTAGGGCCTTTAAGTTTTGATTTGGCCAACTTCACCTTCTAGTTTTCTGTAACCTCTTCACATTCAAAATAGCTCTCCATGACCTCAAGCCAATCCATGCATTCTTCTAGATTCATCTCCCATGGAACATAGGTAACTCTACTTTGGCTTCACTTGTTCCTAGCCTTCCAAGTGCTTCAATGAAACTTTTTTTCTCTATGTCGCCCATGCTTGCTGGTTCCTCCTTAGGTTTCACCTCTTTGTCTAATTCTTCAACATCTCTTCCAATACCTCTTACCTCTTCCAACATCTTGATATTTTCTTCCATTTTTTTGGCCTTGGTCATGTGCTCCTTTATTATCTTAGCCAAATCAATATTGGTGACTCTTGAAGGGATCTCCTTCCCAACATCTTCACTTTTATCTGCCATCCTTGTCTTCTCCTAAGATCTTTACTGCTCTGATACCACTTGTTGCAAAGAGCACAAAAAGAAAAGTGGTTTCCTTGTTATCCCTCACCCACTTCTCAGAAGGAGGACTAAGGTTTCCTCTAGCAATAGATGGCTTCTAGGGTCTCTAGCTCAACTCCCTCAAAAATCCCTACATACTTCAATACTTCTCCCCAACCTAGGTAAGGCTCTCAAGTTTGACACCTTTTGGGCCTTGGGAACTCTAGCCCTCAAAGTTTCTACTTGGTGAAATTTCCTTTTGGACTTCTCACCAACTCTCCCAATCACCTAGAATGATGAATTAAGCACTCAAGTAGGGTGGCTCAAAACCCAATTCAAGCTAATAGGTCAATTAGGCCTTCCTAATTAGTTTTTCCTACCTTAATTCCAAAAATTTCAAATGACCAACCCAACAAACTATGGGTTCAGATACCCTTTTCAATCTTACTTTAGAATCCAATAGATCAAGGCTCGATCCTATTCCAACACTTCCTAACCCTTACCTTATACGCAGATCTAAAAGGGATCTAACCCCTTGGATATGATCCTCTACACTAATTAATACTAACTACCACATTTCATGATCTACTGACCTCATTTGGTCCCTCAAATACCCGCTGCTAGATTTCCTAGGGTCAAATACATAGAGATATTTGACCTAGGGCTGATTAGGAAAAATAGAAAATCACTGAGTCCAACCTCTAAATTCTGGATTCTATTAGTAAAATATCCCAAATTATTTTCCCCAAATGGTTGTTGAATTCCATCCATGGAAAGGCAAGTTAGGCCCACATCTTGGTTACCCACTCCAATTAGTGAGGGTTTAGATGTTGTCTAGACAAAAAATGATGTAAGTTTTGATAGAGGTATCAAATCAATATGAAACCAAATGCCTTAGTAACCTAATTTGTCCCTCTATTAGATAATGTACTTTGATCAGACTTACCAATCCATATAGGTCTGTACAAACCTAAGAAACAATAGAATTACAAGTAAAACTCAGTCTTATTGCTCACCAAAACTCCAAATCATTACAATATGTGCTTCCCTATCCTGAGAGATGTTCAAAATGTTTAACTAGGCCTTTCACAATAGTCACAACAGATCAAGGTTGGTTATAACTACTTTTGAAAAGTTGCATCTTTTCATTAGTACAAAATTGACAACTTTTACATTTTTCCATCTAATTGCTCTCTAGGACCTTTTGATTGATTTGGACAAGTATGAAATGACTTAGTAAGTCTATATAACTTTATTCTAACCAACAAAATTAAAAAATTCTTGAAATCTTATGGTGATCCAAGGTTTATAATGCACCAATGGATACATTAGTCTTACAATTTTGGATTTTCAAGACATGCAGGACACTTTCCTACTATTTCCTATCCTCCTATTAGTCTTGATTGATTATTTGATTGGTGCTCTTCACCAATTTCCTTCCATTTGAAAAAATACTTTTGGAAGGGATAAATATTGATCATTGAAAAAAGAGAACTTGGGGAAATTAAGGAAAATATGTTCAAGGCTTTGGGAAAGGATCACAGATGGTATTGATATCCAAAGGAAGGAAAGGCTTGATAGTCCAAATGTTGACAAATTTGGACTTTAGCCATTTTGTTATTTTTTTATAACTTAAAAAAGGAATTCCTCTAAGGTGTAGAAATGGTGAAGTAGTCAATTTCTTTTATAAGTTTGGCAATAATTAATGGACTCATCTAGGTTTCATAAAATGTCAATATGGAACCTTACCAAGGACTACATGACATGACAAGGCCACACCAAAAACTAAGAACTATTGAAAATCTTGAGAGGGGCCATTCACTAAAGAGATTAGATCCTTGACATTCAAATGATCACCATTAGCATTCTTCCACCAAGTATTAGGGCATTTGCAATGCAATAAAGAATAATTTATGCCAAGTGACAAGATGCAAAATCAATAATGCCATCTAAATGGGAGGCCCTTATTATCGAGTAGTTGAGTCCAAGACCTATCTCCATTATTATAACCATATCTCCATGAAGAGGCATGGAGAAGTCAAAACCCATCAAAAAGTGGGTAAAGGTAGGGTGCCCCATGAAGGAAGTTGAATCATCAACTATCAAGAATCTTCCAATAGAGCTTCCACTAGCTTCATAGTAGGAATCATCCAAACATTGGAAGGGAAAAAGAAGAAGTCTAACTTGTATTATACATACATTGAATAATTTTGTAAGATAGAGAGAGTTCTTTACCCAAGCTCACAACCTAGCCATAACAAAATTTTGGTCGCCTAAAGAAGAAAATGAAGTAATAAAAAATCATTTAGCACAATTCTAAAAGTTTGATCGTAATAGCAACAAGGGGTGACAAAGATCCCATAACCGAACTATGAAGATTAGAAATAAAAGCCAAAGGTTTGAGAATTGACAGATTGGACCCATATGTTGGTAATAGTCTTTATGATTTTCTATCAAAATTTGGCCACAAATTACTGTTGGGGAGGATTTAGCACATCACAAGATTTTCTCTTAGAAGAAGGAACAAGAACTAGACTAGCAATGTTGGTAAACATTTTAGCACGAACAATGTCAACAACCCCAGCAACAAATACTTTTTAAGTCCACTAAACCCTAGCCCATAAAGCAAATGACAATGTAGAAATAGCTGCCCTAGCAACAACAACGAGATCATTACTAGGTGAAAGATCCCTAATATGCATAGGTGGCAACACAAATGACACCTAAATGCCTCAACTTGGAGAAGACAATGTTGGAAGATTCAACAAGAAAGATGCCCATCACAAATACACTTTTTCATGTTTCATTTTCTCTGGCCTTTTAACACAAAACACATTAATTATGATTGATAGTTTCTTTGCTTGCTTCAATTACAACCATGGATGTGTTGTGTTCAGGCTATAAAGAGCTCAACAACCCTTTTCCACCAAATAACATTTCTTGGTTTCCCACGTCTGTATCCTCTGATTTTTCTTCAAAAGAAAATAATGGATGGGAAATCAGTTTTACCTTTTCAATACATACTTTTGAAATTGTCTATTTATAAGGAATCCGTGTAAACCACACCAACTGAAGAAGTTACTACTACGCGCTGTAATCCCCATTTTGCACAAGCGTCCAACACATTTGTGGTTCCTTTGATGGCTGGTGTATTCTTTGCTAAGAAAAGTGGATGACAGTAAAAGAGTGCTAAGCTTAGCAATAAATGCTAGCTCTCATTTGAGACCTTTTTCAATGGAGAAAACACAAATAGAAACTGATTTCCATTTGGGAACTTGACAATTAGTTATTTTGGGAAAGAACCTCAAAACCCACAACATGTTCATGGCGGTTAAAACTATTAAAAGGATCCTTAAGAGATATGGGAGCACCATATTAGTAGTAGAGGAGAACAAAATAATCACGTATATTTTGAAATCTAAAATGCTAAGAAAAAGCCAAGTTCATCACTAGTGAGATGCTTATGGCATGGTGGGATAATTATCATCACATTAGACAGTATCAAAAATGATATCTAGATTTAGAATCTAGTGTCCACATTTCCCATTCTCTCATATATATTTAGTCTATTTGTAACATGTTGCTACCATGCTAATATGACTATGATTATTCAGTAGCAATTTCTACCATAATTATTCAGTTGCAATTTCTACCATAAAGTGTAAAACTTGTTCTAGATCTTATGTATTTTGTTCTAATCTTTATCACCTTAGTCTATCTTTTGTAGTTGCAATAATGAGACATGGATGTTATTTCTAAGTATTATGTTTATTCTATAGAGTATACTACTCAAAATATTACTTAAATTCAAATTATCTCTTACAACATCATAAATATCGAAATCATGTTTATTTAACTTTGTGAACATGTAGTGTTTAGTGTTTGTATGGAGTACTGTAAGACTTCAATTTTTAAGAATCTTAAATCACACACACACACACACACACACACACACACACACAACTCAAAATATTACTTAAATTCAAATTATCTCTTACAATATCATAAATATCAAAATCATGTTTATTTAACTTTGTGAACATCTAGTGTTTAGTGTTTGTATGGAGTATTGTAAGACTTCAATTTTTAAGAATCCTGAATGAAATATTATTTATACTAAGAAGTGATTCATGATACTTGCTAAAACATGTATACTAAGAAGTGTTTATAATTTAACATTTGAAAGATTGAACCAAAATCTAAATGTGTCCCTTGTTAGTTGAACAAAAAAAATAGTTGTCAGAATAAATCTAGATATTAGTATTATTATAAATATATCTACTTATTGCAACCTAATTGATATCAATATTAATGCATTTTCGATAAAAATAACTATGTACATTATTTATTAACTTTATATCCAACACAAATGGATCAATATTTGAACAAAGAAAACTCATTTGTACTTATAAAATAACACATTATTATATAAGAAATAACTTATATTAACTTAAATGATCAATAAACTTTTAGAAAATACTTCAAATTTCATAGAAAAATTTAAGGTACTCACCTTTTATATTTGTGAAAGAACAAACCATTGCTATGAAGTACTCTAATGCATATATATTGGCATTCCAATAGTTTTTGACATTAAAAAGTAGGCAAAAATGGGAACTGACCTAGAAAGAAAAGGTGAAAAAAAAAAAAGAAGTCACTTGCATCACAATATCATCCTATCCCTTTCTTAATATCAAAAAGCCCCACATTAACATATTCCAATTTCTAAATCTATTACAACCATTAGGTTGAATAACATATTGAAAGTTAAATATATACATAAGCATATTAAGAGTCCAAATTTTAAAACTAATTTGAGCCCAACCAAAGATTTTAGAAGAAGCCCCACTGGGCAGAGTGCAGGTAACTAAAAGCATCAAAAAAGTAAAATAAACACAAAGAGCTATCTCTCTTTCTTCTCTTTGTCATCCCTTTCCAACATGTTCACACAAAGCCAATCATTTACCAAGAATTGGTACAAGGAGGTCATAGTGTCCACACCAGTAGAGGCTAGAAAATTTGTCATTCTCAGTATGAAGGAGATGCAGAGTGGTGGCCATTGAGTGCATCACTTTGAAAATAAAGTTGACCACCTCATCAAATCTCTGATCTAGGTTATCTTGTCTCCTCATGAGTTTCTTGATGAAAAGCTTTTTCCTTTGTTATTTCTAATTAGTTTTCTAATAAAAAGTAAAATTCTAGAATGATTTGTATGTAAAAAAGAAAATAATTATAAGCAATCAAGTTATATCTTATTTATATTTTAAATTCATTAGAAAACTAATCATTACTTCATTTAACAATAAAATGAAAAGGAATTTGGTTTAATTTTAGAATTCCAAATCACATTCATGCAAAAAGATAAAATATGGTTGATTCATTTCAAAAAATAGAAAATATAACTTAGTTTAGTTTTAGAATCTAAAATGACTTGCATGCATAAAAATAAAAAATGAAGTAGCAACATTGCTTATATACGGAGATTATTTGCTGCCTTTCTTCAATTTTCCAATTATAAATATTGAAATAGCATGCGTGCAAAATGAATTTTTTTTTATAGAAAATTTCTTACATATCTAAAAATAAATAGAATGATTTCATTCTAAATAATTGAAATAAAACATACTTTTAGTAAAAAAGAAAAAGAGAATAGAAATGTTGCCTATATACTGTACGATATAAGAGTCTATCCACCTATATTATCTATTCATTTACAACTATAATATATAAATAAAAATGATTGTAAGATATAATATAATTATTCAATATCAAATAATACACATGGTGACATAATCGTATATCTTTATTTATAAGTTTTTTAGATTGATTATATTCTAACAATAATTAATGATTACTCTATTTTGTAACACCAACCATTACACGTATTCTAAACCTTAGCCCTAGCTATTGGGTGATCTATAACTCTAACCATAATCCCAATCTTAACCATGAACTATAATCATAATCTTAACAAAAACTCTAACCCTGACCCAAACCCTAATTTATATCATTTAACTATAACCCTAAATATTACACAAATATAATATAAACCATAATCTTTCAACTCTAGTCTTAACCATAACCTAAATCCTAACCTTAACGTCTAGCCTAACGCTAATCCTAATTATTTCTTCTACCTAAGAATGTCATTGAACTTAACTAGACATAACCACCCCAAAATTAAACAAAAACATTAATTCTTAAGCCTTATCCTACTCATAACCCTTACCAAATCTATACCACAAACTCTAGCCCTAAGCATAACTATAATCATAATCTCAATCCTAACCCTAAACCCCAACCATATTTTTAATCTAAACCCTTACTTTAACCCAAATCCTTATCAAACTCATTTAAGCCTCATCTTAAATGTCATGTAAATACTAAGTCACCATAATTTGAAACATAATCCTAAGCCTTGAATATAATCAAAATCCTAACTTTCAACATAATCAAATGATTGAAACCCTAACCCTAATGCTAATAGTAACTATTTTTATAGAACATAAAAATGACCCTAAACCTAGCTATATGATTAATCTACAATATAACTCTAGCCCTAACCTAAATCCTAAACCATAACTAAAAACTTTATTATAATCCTCACGCCAACCCTTACTCTAATTTTAATATTAATTAATAAAACTTAATTTCTCAGTACCAACCCTAATGATAATTATAACCCTAATCCAAATCTAAGGCATAACCCTAATCCTAAATATTATATAAACCCTAACAATGATTAGAATCATGATCCTAACCCTAAACACTAACTCTAACTATAATCCTAACTCTAACCATAACCAAAACCCCAATCTTAACTAATATGCTTCTCTAAACTAAGAATCATGAAAAATCTTATTATATTACTAACTCGAAACCATACCCAAACCTTGACCATGATATAAATTTTAATAAAAATCCTAAACCCTAACTCTTACCAGAGATATACCCTAAACCTTGAACATAACTATATCATTAACCCAAAACCTTTCTAACACTAACCATAATGTAATCCCAAACAATAAATTTTATCCTACCGTTAACCGTAATCAAACCCTAATGTAAACCTTGTAGCATATTTAGTTTTATTATATATTATACAATGATAAACCTAGCCCCGATCCTAATTATAACCATCAATGTTAAACCCTTATGATAACCCTAATTGTATGTGATAAATCCTAATCCAAAACATTGAACCTTAATCCCTATATAAAGTATTAAATTTATGATAAAAATCTTTACTCACAATTAAGAAAGACGTTTGGGGAGAGAGAGAGAGAGAGAGAGAGAGAGAGAGAGAGAGAGAGAGAGAGAGAGAGAGAGAGAGTTCTTGTGACTTTGACTCAATGATTGATAAATAAACTATATATTATAAAAATTGATGCTTTGATAAGTCAAGAGGTATCCTTCTTGAGGAATATATTTTCATAAATTGTCTTAGTGCAATAGGCGCCTAATCTTATATCCTAACCATAATCCTAAATTTAACTTGGACATGAACTCTAACCCTAAACCCTAATGCTAATGAAAATCCAAACCCTACTATAATACTAATCATGATTTAAACCCTAAATCTAGCCATCATATTAGCCATAACCCAAACATTAAACTATAACAATAATCTTAATAGAAAACCCTAAGTTCCAATCCTAAACAAATCTATAACCATAATGATAATCCTAAATTTCAAACCCTCAATCATAATCTAAATCCTAAATCCTTATCATACCATTAACCTAAATTATAACTAGCCCCTATCAAAACCCCAACCCTTGTCCTAATACTAATCATCATGTAAACCTTTCCTCTAACCGTAATTGTTACCCTAAACCATACAACACTAATCGTGATATTTAACTTTAACATTAAATAATAACACAAATATTTAACCCTAATCCTAATTTAAAACAAGATAATAACTAATATAATCATAACATGGCGTAAACCTAAATTGTTATCCTAGCACTAATGATAATTTTAATCCTAACCATTATCGTAATACTAAACCATAAACCCTCATTCTAGCTAAACCTACAACATAACTTTAACAATAATACCTTTCTTCAATGAATATGATTTACTTAATGTAATTATCCTTCAAGTTTAATCTGATTTTATTTCATATTTTTAAAATATGAACCTTAATTTTTTTTTTGACCAGTAAAAGGTAGAGGCCAATAATTTGTATTAATAATTAATAAGGTTTTTCCATTGTTCCTACATTCAAATGGGTAGGTAAAAGCACAAACCTGTGTCACCCTTTTATGAAGGAAAAGGCTAACAAAAGTATAAATGTTCAACTTCAATGACATAAAACTAGTATTATAATTTAGATTTTGAAACTCAAGTAAACTAATTAAATGTTGGAAATGGATGAAGTTTAGGATTTATTTTTTTTTGCGAAAGTTTAGGATTATTATTTTTAATGACTATTTGATATAAGACTTGATATATTTTTCCAATTTTTAAGGATTTTTTTTAGTTGCTAAAAAATTCTAAAAATCAGGGGTCTAGTTCCCATCACAAAACTATATGGAAATAAACCTTTTTCCCTTTGATCTCATATTATTTTATAGATGACATATATAGCTAGATCAATTTTTAAAAATTGGCTTTTGACTTATATTTTCTCTTTTATTACAATTCAAAATTCAACTCATTGAAAACAATAGTTTTCATCTCCCACCACATTTTTCAAAATAAATATATTCTAACCAAAAGAAAAATTATACATTCTAGAAGAGGATTCTCTCCTCTAGAGCATCATATGCTTTAAAAAAAAATTTGGTATGATTTACTAGTTTTTCCTTTCTCAAAACGAACATCTTTTCAAGTGTTAAAATATGTACTTGTATTTTTTAATTACAATATACTATATCTAATTAAAATACTATAAACTCTATATAAAAATATTCTTGACTTTGAGCTCTATAAAATGATGTTTATATGTTATTAAAAAAAATCATTAAAAAGAGTAAGAGTTATTGACATCTTAGTTTTTTGAAATAATTTTACTTCTTTATTAATTGGACACAAACTAGTATAAAATATGCATTTAATAGACATTTCCAATTGGAAAAGTGTGAGAACATATACAACTTAGCTAGAATGAATTTATCTAGATCATATATTTGAACAAAATTGATTTTTAGATAGAAATAATTAAATTTAGTCATTCTGATAAGTTAGCTTGAAAGGTGACACAACTTTGTACTTTTACCTGACCCGCACTAGTTGGAAAGAACAGAGTCAAGAAACCTCCAGTCTTACTTAAGAACTTGTGTCCACTATAGATACAAATGATTAATATAGGGGAAATCCCCTATTTATACTACTGTTGTGATAATTGTTCCTTATTTTACACAATATTTACTTCTTGATTTGTCCTTCTTTTGACAACCCCTATATTTTCCCTTCAATCAGTGTTCAATTTGTTGGTTTTCCTTCTTGTTTGAGTTCTAGTTTTATTTAGCCTGTAAATAATTACCTCTTGACCAAGATCATTGTTAGTATTAATTGATAAAATTGAATTTAACTTATCTATCTTAACATGTTATCTAGATTGACATATTGATAAAAGGAGTGTTAGTTTATTTGCAACATTTAATTTACTTCAACAAGGAAAATTAATGAAATTTTCAATATAGTGACTACTTTTTATTCTAGATTTTGACATTCTGATTTAATCAACACTATTATAGTGAGCATATTTACAATAAATAGAGATCAAAAAATACTATAGTAAGGACATCCAACTGAAGTGTTAGAATTATTTTGATCCTTAGGATAGTGTTAATGAATAGATTGTCTTTTCCTTCTAAAATACAAATCTAATCTATGCCCAAGGCTAGAAAATTCAATAAAGTTCACAACTATTGGGTAACATTGTATTATTTGTTCCCCTCTAAATGTTTATAGGTACAACTCCCTTTACAAATGACTTATCAATGAGTTCAAAAGAATCAAAATTAACTGAATGCACACTTTTGCTAAAAAGTTCTTAAGGGACACTCATATACTCATGGGTGTTTAGGTAATGGATTACATATTCAAAAAATCAATAAATGAAAATCTCACAATCTTTCCACAAACAAGTAAGATTTGGTTATGAATCTAAACTTTGCAACAACTCAAATTAAACTTTGGGAAAGATAAATATAGATGAACAACAAAGAAATAGCAGCAGATATCATACAAAATGGATCACCATAGCCCACAAAGTAACCATGACTAATGTCGCTTTAAATGCTAAGTTTTAAAGCACAACATATATATATATATATATATATATATATATACATATACATATATATATATATATATATATATATATATACATATATATATATATATATATATATATATATATATATACATATATGTATATATACATATGTATACATATATGTATATATACATATGTATATATATATGTATATATACATACGTATATATAGATATATATATACATATGTATATATACATATATATATACATATGTACATGTACATGTACATGTACATGTACATGTACATATGTACATGTATATATATATACATATATATATATATGTATACATATACATATGTATATGTACATATGTATATGTACATGTACATATATGTACATGTACATGTACATGTATATATGTACATGTACATATATATATGTACATGTACATACATGTACATATATATATGTACATGTACATATACATATATATATGTACATGTATGTACATGTACATATATATATGTACATGTACATATATACATGTACATGTACATATATATATGTACATATATGTACATGTACATATATATATATATGTACATGTACATGTATATATGTATATGTACATATATATATATATATATGTATATATACATATATATAGATATATATATATATGTATATATACACACATATATATATATCTATATATATATATGTATATATACACATATATATATATATCTATATGTATATATACATATGTATATATACATATGTATATATACATATGTATATATACATATGTATATATACATATATATATATATATATATCAAAAAGACTTCTCCAAGCACCAAGTCATTAAGAGAGGATCCTCATATACATTACTATCTATCTATTGCCATTTCCACATAATCAAAATAGTACTAACTTTATCATGTATCCTTAGCAACTAAAATTCTAACCCCTTTCTAGCTAAATGCTCCAACATTTATATTTTTTACAAACTTGAAAAGACCCCCATTAAAGCCCAACCTTTTGGTTGAAAATAGTTACGAGAAAAAGAAACAGTTTTAAAATAGTTTTCAAAGAAAATGAAATAGAAGATAACTATTTTTGACTAAACTCCTTCATCAGTTTCTCTCCATTAGCCATGGTTTGCTTGACCAGTTTTCAACTCCTGAAGGCATTTGTGAATTCCTGTATTACATGAGAGTGAGGGCTTTTCAAGCTGAGCAACTTTGACTTGCAAGTGTCTTTTTGCGATTTAAGTTCTTTAATCCTACGACTTTGTCTCGGCATGAGGTTCTTGTTCAAATATAACATTGATTCGATGTTGGGTAGGGTGGCGAAGTCTCTAGAAGTGGGTGCATCATTGTCCTTGATTCCTATCACAACATCATTTAAATTTTTGGTTAAAACCTCGGAGTCCATATTGCCATCTTCAAATAGTAGGATCCTTGTAGGGTTAACAATCTGCATATCCTTTAGGAGTTCTTTATGCATCCCAACAATTTTTGTCTCCATTGATCACATTTCTTCAATGACTCCTTTGTAATTCAACTCCTTCCAACCCATATTGCTTTTGAGGATGAACATCATGCACGAGTCTATAATTTTCATGGGGTTCTCATTCAAAAACTTCAACACTTCGTATTTTTCAACCTCATGGACTTGTAAAATAATAGCTTGGCACTGATTCTGATCAGCCTCCCACACTGGTACAAGGGTTTGAATTTCACCTAACAACACCTCTCCTTCCACATACATGGTAGTAAAATCTAGAATAAGTTTACTACCTTCTTTAACCATGGATCCCACCCACTCTTGTGCTACATCCGAGTAGTTTACCCCTTTGCATTTGTTTAACCAATTGTTGGTTGTCTAATGAATTGGGATCGAAAGATTGTGGAGTCTGAACCAATGGGAGGGCACCCAAATTCATTAAGAAATCTATATAAGCAGCCATAGTGATTACCAACGCCTTTAGCTCTTTATTTTCTTTGTTATCCTTCTTAGACTGAGTCAACATGTGGTTTGCAAAAAAATTAAAGAAGTGATTACTAGTATCTTTGGTAATGGTCCCAAATTCCATAGTGGTGACTTAAAAATTTTTGTGTCAATTTGCCTAGACTCATATTTCTTTTTGTAGGTAGCCACCTATGATTTTACTTTTTAAATCAGTAGGTCCTTGATCAAATGTGCATCAATCTTCATCTTTTTGCTTTTGGAACCACAAGCTGCATATTTGGTGACAATATCTCTAACTGGTGTAGACACCGATTGAAGACTCCTTTTCTTCCTGACTGAATTAGACAACCATGATGGAATGGTGGTAGTAGTTGTAGTTCCTTGATTTCCTCTAGGAGGAGTCATGAAACTAGGCTGATCTAACTTAGGAGCCTCTATTAACTGCACATCACCATCTTGAGTATCCAAGAGGGAGAACTCTCCTCCTTGATCTTGCTCTTGAGTCATCATTTTCTCCTCCTAAAACTCCTGTTGCATGAGTGCCTTAGATTTAGTCCTAGACCTAGTTCTATGGGTCGTGATTTGTTTAGTAAACACTAGTCTTTTCTGTTTATTGGGAGTTGGAGTATTACCCACAACATGACACAAAATTGGAATGTCGAAAGTTAATGTTTCAGAGAAAGAAACTAATTTTGGGGACTTTTCTATTTGTTTTTCATTGACAGCTTTCATGCTTCTTCTTCTTAACCAGTTATCTATTTTGGTGAGAATAGTTTTGGTTCTCGGATTTATATCATCTTCCTCACCCTAACTCCAATCCACTTCTAATTATTTTAGTTCACTTGCCTCTTCCCATCTTGGTTCAATAATGTTTGAACCATCCTCAACTACCCCCTCCAATTGAAATTTTAATTTGAGAGAACTAATTTGCGGTAGTGTTAGTCTCGAATGATCCCTATTTATTAGTTTTTCCTCATCATTGCAATCTTGCCACAGATCTTCCATGTGAGGAACTGTCAGTGATTGACCTTTTAAGACAAGTATTTTAGCTGTAAACCCTTTACTATCAAAATTCCTCCTTCCTTGGTAAGATCCAAAATTGAAACTGAGTAAATTACTTCCGACCATTGAGGGATTGATTATATTACTATAGGTTAAATAGCCAAGCTTAACAGGGAAAACATACTCCTACTCCTCTTGAGGTAGATTGTCTTTAATCACTAAGAACAATTATCTGCAAATCTTAGCTATAATAAAATAATCTAAAGCATATTGAGGTAATTTCATTGGTTCTTCTTCAAATCCCCCTATTCGTAAGTATGTTAACTTAGGAAATTAGATGAAATAGCTCCCATAAACTTGAATCAATTTTTGGGCTTTTGGGGATATCCTTAGCATGGATACTTTTCTAAGGTTCAAATGTACACTTTCTATTAGAACATCGTGTGTTTTCTTGAAATCTTCCAATACCCTATCTCGTTGAAATAGGAGACAATACTGGTAGACAATCATGTCTTCATTCCAAGTTTCATGAGGAAGGGAAGTGATATTGTTGACACATGTAATGCAATAGGTCATATAGGAAGACATATACAAATCTTCTCTAGATACCTTAGAGTGTTTAAGCTGATTTCTTAATGAACTGGCTATCAATTCTTCCCAATCTAAAAACTGTTCCCCTTTTAGGATAATCTCTATATAATGATACATCCAATCTTAAAAGAGAAAAACGTCAGCAAAACCTTTAACCTGGTGCAATAAAATAATGAGATCATGAACATGAGGCTTCATATGATCTTTGATTATTATTTTGGGCAGTCATGAACCACCTTTATAATTAGTTTCTGTCCATTTCCTAGCCAACATGTTACTGTATTTGTTTGGAATTTCTTGATATTCAACCAAGGATTGGGTAGGGCTAAAAGTTGCAAAGGTACACTCAAGTAGACACAATACTAATGAGATAGTCTCTCTAGAAATAGACAACACTGGTTCCCTATCTTTATTCAGAATACTCTTGGTTCTTACATCATAATGATCAATGCGCAACTGGAGTAGCTTAGGACTCAAAAGGGCGAGCGGAAAAGCAATAGATTCAACTAAACCACTTGTTAGAATTTCTAAGCAACCATTAACTTCCTCAGCTTGCTCAAGGAAATTTCCTTGTAGCTTTTCAACTTTGACACCTTCCAAATTAGTAAAAAAAATGATGGGCCTTTTACATTCTTGATGGGGACACAACCCAAGCATAGAATGGACACAACAAGAAAAGGGAAAATTGTATTAACTGTGAAAATAAGCTAGTACATTAACTATAGAGAAAATAGACTTCATAACATGCCCTAAGGGCTTACAATAACATAAATCTGGAGATAGTTTCTCCTTTCAGTACCTCCTCTCAAACTCCACTCCGAACTGCCTTTTACAATGCCAAAAATGTCCTTAAATAGACCCCGGAGGGTTAAGGACTAGGAATACATTCTAGAAAGTGCTAGTAGACATCCACCGACCAAGTAGAAGGCTCCAGAAGCTGCGTTAAAAGTTGGTGCAAATATAGAAGAACCCAAAAATGGTAACCGAACTTTCGGGAGGCATAACTTTTGAACCGTAGCTCTGATTGACGAACCGTTTACATTTCTGGAAAGCCCTTGAAGCAGTCTATAGCCCTATGGAGAGCTCCGCTCATCCCCCATTTTTTGGCCCTTTTTGAGGTCATTTAATGCCCCTAAATTGACTTTGAAGCATTCTTAGGAGGTCTCCAAAATTCGAAAAATTGCGACAACTTTCAAACCGTGGGGCCTTTTGACTTGATTCTTTTTTTGGAATGCTCTAAATTACAATTACATTCATCTGGCCAATTTACACCTCCTAGTTCACCAAAATGATGGCTCAATTACATACTCCTATTTTTTTGGCTCTCCCGAATCAAGCCCTTCCTCAACAGCTCCTCAACCTGTCTGTTTAGCTCCTATGTATCAGTAGGAGTAATCCTGTGAGCAGCCTTGTTAGGAAAACTTGTTTTGGAATTAGATATATCTGATGATTGATTTGCCTTACTGGTGGCAATCCTTCTGGAACATTATCAGAGATAATATCTCCAAATTCACCTAGTAAATCTGAAACTTCAAGTGGTATTTCACTGCTACCTTCTTTATCTTTCCTAGGAATCAAAGCATAGCACATACGTTGATGTTTCATTCCATCTAAAAACTTCCTTCCATCAATAAGACAAATCCTAGCACTGCTACATACCTTTTCACCTTCCTTTTTCATGGGCTTCAGTTTGTGGCAAACTCCATTCTTTGTTAGAGAATATGTGTTTGCATGACCATCATGTACTGCATGTCTATTAAACTACCATGGTCTACCCAAGAATAGATGGTAAACATCCATTGGAATAACATCACAGAGAACTTCATCATGGTAACTCCCAATTTTGAATTTCATGAGACATTGTTCACTTACCAGGACCTTATGATCATCTTTCACCCAAGCAATCCGATAGGGCTGGGGATGTCTGTCCATCTTGAGCTTCAGCTTAGAGACCATCTCTTCTGATACCAAGTTATCAGTGCTACCACCATCAATGATCACGTCACAACATTTATCCTCACACTTGCATCTTGTACGGAAAAAACTCCTCTTTTTTCTTGGTTCAATCTCACCACTTAGTAGGACCCTTTCATTTACCAATGTCTCTCCTCTTTCTACATCCTCTGAATGTGATGATTGTGCATCCTCATCCACATGAGCAACCCTAGCTTGGCCCTCAGCTCTCCTATATGTCCTTCCTTGTCGTTGAGGGCATTCAAAGGCACGATGACCTTCTTCATTACAATGGAAATAGGTACCACGGAAGCCTCCTCTTCCTTGTCCACGTCCTCTACTTCTTCCTCTCTAATTTCCAAAGTCTTGATCACGGGAGCAGTTGAAACCCTCATTCCTCTGGTTCCTGGTAGTACCCACATCTTCATTTTTCTTTTGGATTTAATTTTGACCTCTAGATAAACTACCACTTCCCCTTCCTCCTTGACCACACCCTCTTTGTTTCCCTTCAAACCTCTTATTCAACTTCTCTTCAACTCGTAGGGCAAACTGGTATGCCTCTTCAACGCTGGTCATTCTTACTAGACTTTATTCCTCCTTGATGCTAGGTCGCAACCCACTGATATAATGAGCAACCTTCTCCTTATTTGCTTTTGCATGCCCTGCTCTAATCAAAAGTCAATAAAACTCCTCTGTATATTCTTGGATTGATCTTCCTGCTTGCTTTAACCCATGCATCTTCTTAAACAAATCAAGCTTGTAG
The DNA here is from genome assembly GCA_028749045.1 of Cupressus sempervirens. Lineage (NCBI taxonomy): Eukaryota > Viridiplantae > Streptophyta > Pinopsida > Cupressales > Cupressaceae > Cupressus > Cupressus sempervirens. Next base: position 729,040,283 of record CM053789.1, on the reverse strand, counting down.
TCCACAGGAATGAACTGCTTCTTCAATTTGTCCACCATGCGATCCCACCTTGTGATCTTCTCCTTTCCTCTTCTGTTTCTTTCCAATTGAACCTCTTGCACCAAGATTTTGGCATGGCCTTTCAGTTTGGCCTTTACAAACTTAACCCTATCTAGGTCCCTGATATCCTCATACTCAAAGTATTCTTCCAGTTCATTGATCCAGTCGATCAACTCATCTAGTTTCAGATTTCCTGAAAATACACCCACATCAATTGTAGGTCTTTTCCCAAATTTAGTAATGGCCCTAAAAAGCCTTTCCTCTACCTGATTCAGAACTTCCCTATCAAATTCCCCTTCTGGTCCAATTTCTTCTTCTTCATTGTCATCCTCACTATCGTAACCTGCGGCAACGTTTGTTCCTCTATGGAACTCCTCCTGTAATGCTTGTACCTGCCTTTGGAGGGCTCTAACCTCCTCAGGATTAATAGCTTCGGCCCTTCCGCCATGCTCTCTTCGTGGAGGCATCTTCTTAACTCAAACCCACAACCACACAGTCCTAGTGCAAACTGCCTCACAGTCGGCGCTCTGTCTACACACTCAATAAAACTAGCTCTGATACCACTTGATGGGGACACAACCCAAGCACAGAATGGACACAACAGGAAAAGGGAAAATTGTATTAACTTTGAAAATAAGATAGTAGATTTAGTACAGAGAAAATAGACTTCATAACATGCCCTAAGGGCTTACAATAACATAAATCTGGAGATAATTTCTCCTTTCAATACCTCCTCTCAAACTCCACTCCGAACTTCCTTTTACAATGCCAAAAATGTCCTTAAATATACCCCGGAGGGTTAAAGACTAGGAATACATTCTAAAAATTGCTAGTAGGAATCCACCGACCAAGTAGAAGGCTCCAGAAGCCATGTTAAAAGTTGGTGCAAATCATCCAAAAACGGTAATCGAACTTTCGGGAGGCATAACTTTTGAAGCGTAGCTCCGATTGATGAACCGTTTAAATTTTTGAAAAGCTCTCAAAGCACTCTATAGCCCTAGGGAGGAGCTTAGCTCGTCCCCTATTTTTCAGCCCTTTTTGAGGTCATTTAGTGCCCCTAACTTGACTTTGAAGCATGCTTAGGAGGTCTCCAAAACTCGAAAAACTGCGATAACTTTCAAACAGTGGGGCCTTTTGACCTGATTTTGTTTTTGGAATGCTCTAAATTACAATTACATTCATCTGGCCAATTTACACCTCTTAGTTCACCAAAATGATGGCTCAATTACATACTCCTATTTTTTCAGCATTTACACATATCCCAAGGTGTTCAAATACTCTATCCTAGAACACTGATAGTGGAACTGTGAGAGTTTGAACCTTTATTTGACCCAAATGGGTATCTAGAAATGAAAAAACATGAAACAAAAACTAAGTCTAAGTACATTTTTTTTTGGGTGACAGGATTTCCCTTATACCTCTGGATGCTCCTGCATCAGACACCCAGGGTAGATTGAAAAGTGACCCTGTCACTTTATGAATGGTAGAGGAAATCCCAAATGGGAAACCTCTACTGCTGAAATTCAGGTTGAGTCCTCTATCGGCCGTCCTTTCCACTTGACCAAATACTCTTCATACTACCTTTTTCTAGTACTTCTACCCACACGATGATCTAGAATGTCTACTATCTCCTCCTTCTTAGAAGTAGGAATTGGACATTGCTCTAACAACAGCTCCTCATCTCCACCATCATCATGATACTATGTTAAGTCTGCAATGTTGAAAATAGGAGAAATGTGAACACCATCTGGTAGCTCCACCTCATATACATTTCCTGAGTCATATTTCTTCAGAATTTTGCAGGGGCCAAATTTCTTCATATTTAGCTTGTTGTAAGTACCGGCTGGAAATCTTTCTTTTCGTAAGTGCATCATGATTAGATCCCCTACTTGGAATTCCTTATGTCTTCTCCTTTGATCAGCCCTAGCTTTATACTCTTGATTCATCTTGGTAATGTGTGCATGAACCTCCTCATGTAGACGCTTGATATGTTCAGCAAATTCTTCAGCTTCAGCACTTGTCCTCTCCCCTTGCTCTATCTTCCTCAATTCTGGTGCAGTCCTTGGGCTACTTCCATATACAATTTGGAATGGTGATTTTCTAGTACTCCTATTTATAGAGTTATTGTAAGCAAACTCTGCTTGTGGTAGAATCAAATCCCATCCCTTGGGCTTATCCCCAACTAAACATCTCAGCAAATTGCCCAGACTTCTATTTACCACTTCTGTTTGGCCATCAGTCTATGGGTCATGCGTGGAACTGAATTTCAAGTCTGTTTTCAACTTCTTCCACAATGTCTTCCAAAAATACCCCACAAATTTAGTATCTCTATCAGTAACTATACTCCTTGGAAGACTACGTAGTCTTACCACCTCTATAAAAAACAAGTCTGCAATATGGACAACATCATGAGTCTTGTGGCATGGAATGAAATGTGCCATTTTGGAGAACCTTCTTCATTGCAATGGAAACAGGTATGACGAAAGCCTCCTCTTCCTTGTCCATGTCCTCTACATCTTCCTCTCTAATTTCCAAAGTCTTGATCACGGGAGCGGTTGAAACCCTCATTCCTCTGGTTCCTGCTAGTACCCACATCTTCATTTTTCTTTTGGGTTTCATTTCGACCTCCAGATGACCTACTGCTTCCCCTTCCTCCTTGACCATGCCCTCTTTGTCTCCCTTCAAACCTCTTATTCAACTTCTCTTCAACTCATAGGGCAAACTGGTATGCCTCTTCAATGCTGATTATTCTTACTAGACTTAATTCCTCCTGGATGCTAGGTCGCAACCCACTGATATAACGAGCAACCTTCTCCTTATTTGCTTCTCCATGCCCTGCTCCAATCAAAAGTCGATAAAACTCCTCTATATATATTCTTGGACTGATCTTCCTGCTTGCTTTAACCCATGCATCCTCTTAAACAAATTAGGCTCGTAGTCCACAGGAATGAACTACTTCTTCAATTGGTCCACCATGCGATCCCACCTTGTGATCTTCTCCTTTCCTCTTCTGTTTCTTTCCAATTGAACCTCTTGCCACCAGATTTTGGCATGGCCTTTTAGTTTGGCCTTTGTAAACTCAACCCTATCTAGGTCCCTGATATCCTCATACTCAAAGTATTCTTCCAATTCATTGATCTAGTCGATCAACTCATCTGGTTTCAGATTTCCTGAAAATACACCCACATCAATTGTAGGTCTTCTCCCAAATTTAGTAATGGCCCTAAAAAGCCTTTCCTCTTCCTAATTCAGAACTTCCCCATCAAATTACCCTTCTGGACCAATTTCTTCTTCTTTATTGTCATCCTCACTGTCGTCACCTGTGGCAACATTTGTTCCTCTACAGAGCTCCTCCTGCAATGCTTGTACCTGCCTTTGGAGGGCTCTAACATCCTCAGGATCAACAGCTCTGACCCTTCCACCATGCTCTCTTCGTGGAGGCATCTTCTTAACTCAAACCGACAATGACAGAGTTTTGGTGCAAACTGCCTCACAGTCGGTGCTCTGTCTACACACTTAGGAAAACCAGCTCTGATACCACTTGATGGGGACACAACCCAAGCACATAATGGACACAACAGGAAAAGGGAAAATTTTATTAACAGTAAAAATAAGCTAGTACATTCAGTACAGAGAAAATAGACTTCATAACATGTCCTAAGGGTTTACAATAACATAAATTTGGAGATAATTTCTCCTTTCAGTACCTCCTCTCAAACTCCACTCCGAATTGCCTTTTACAATGCCAGAAATGTCCTTAAATAGACCTCGGAGGGTTAAGAACTAGGAATACATTCTAGAAAGTTCTAGTAGGCATCCACCAACCAAGTAGAAGGCTCTAGAAGCCGCGTTAGAAGTTGGCACAAATCTAGAAGAATCGAAAAACGGTAATCGAAATTTTGGGAGGCATAACTTTTGAACTGTAGCTCCTATTGACGAATCGTTTACATTTTCGAAAAGCTCTCGAAGCACTCTATAGCCCTATGGATGAGGTTAGCTTGTCCCCTTTTTTTGGCCCTTTTCGAGGTCATTTAATGCCCCTAACCTGACCTTGAAGCATTCTTAGGAGGTCTCCAAATCCCGAAAAACGGTGATAACTTTCAAACCGTGGGGCCTTTTGACTTGATTCCTTTTTTGGAATACTCTAAATTACAATTACATTCATCTGGCCAATTTACACCTCCTAGTTCACCAAAATGATGGCTCAATTACATACTCCTATTTTTTTAACATTTACACATATCCCAAGGTGTTCAAATACTCTATCCTAGAACATTGATAGTGGAACTGTGAGAGTTGGAACCTTTATTTGACCCAAATGGGTATCCAAAAATGAAAACACATGAAATAGAAACTAAGTCTAAGTACATTTTTTTTGGGTGACACAGGATGACCCTTATACCTCTGGATGCTCCTGCATCAAACACCCAGGGTAGATTGAAAAGTGACCATATCACTTTATGAATGGTAGAGGAAATCCCAAATGGGAAACCTCAGCTGCTGAAATCTAGGTTGAGTCCTCTATCAGCCGTCCTTTCCACTTGACCAAATACTCTTCATACTGTCTGTTTCTGGTACTTCTACCCACACGATGATCTAGAATGTCTTCTATCTCCTCCTTCTTAGATGCAGGAATTGGACATTGCTCTAACACCAGCTCCTCATCTGCACCATCATCATGATACTCTGTTAAGTCTGCAATGTTGAAAATAGGAGAAATGTGAACACCATCTCACAGATCCACCTCATATGCATTTCCTGAGTCATGTTTCTTCAGAATTTTGTAGGGGCCAAATTTCTTCATTTTTAGCTTGTTGTAAGTACCGACTGGAAATCTTTCTTTTCGTAAGTGCACCATGACTAGATCCCCTACTTGGAATTTCTTATGTCTTCTCCTTTGATCTGCCCTAGCTTTATTCTCTTGATTCATCTTGGTAATGTGTGCCTGAACCTCCTCATGTAGACGCTTGATATGTTCAGCAAATTCTTCATCTTCAACACTTGTCCTCTCCCCTTGCTCTATCTTCCTCAATTCTGGTGTAGTCCTTGGGCTACTTCCATATTCTATTTGGAATGGTAATTTTCTAGTACTCCTATTTATAGAGTTATTGTAAGAAAACTCTGCTTGTGGTAGAATCAAATCCCATCCCTTGGGCTTATCCCCAACTAAACATCTCAGCAAATTGCCAAGACTTTAATTCACCACTTCTGTTTGGCCGTCAGTCTGTGGGTGATTCGTGGAACTGAATTTCAAGTTTGTTCTCAACTTCTTCCACAATGTCCTCTAGAAATACCCCACAAATTTAGTATCTCTATCAGAAACTATACTCCTTGGAAGACCATGTAGTCTTACGACCTCTCTGAAAAATAAGTCTGCAATATAGACAGCATCATGAGTCTTGTGGCATGGAATGAAATGTGCCATTTTGGAGAATATATCAACCACCACAAATACTGAGTAATTACCGCATTGTGTCCTTGGTAATCCAAGAACAAAATCCATACCTATGTCCTCCCATGGCCTTGATGGAACATGAAATGGCTGATATAGTCCAGTATTGTGACTAAATCCCTTGGCAACTTGACAAACCTGGCAACTCTGTACAAAATTCTTCACATCTTGTGAAATCTGAGGCCAAAAATAATGTTCTCTAAGAATGGCAATGGTCTTATCTTGACCAAAATGTCTTGCCATCCCTCCGCTGTGTTTTTGCTTAATCAGATTTTCCCTCATGGAACTCCTTGGAATGCACAATTGACTACCCTTGAACAACATGCCATCTTGAATCAAATAGTCTAACCACTTGGTTCTATCTACAGCAACAAGCTCTTTACAAGCTTTCCGTGCTTCAACAAAATTAGGATCCTCAAGGTACAAATTCTTGAGTTCATCAAACCCAACTACTTCAACCTGCATTACTGTAAGAAACAACTGTCTCCTACTTAGTGCATCTACAACCCTATTAGATTTTCCACTTCTATGCTTCAACACAAATGTATAACTCTGCAAGAACTCTACCCACTTCATATGCCTCTGATTCAATTTACCTTGGCTATTTAGGTACTGTAATGCCCGATCAGTACACAAAACAAATTCCTTTGGCAATAAATAATGCCTACATTTCTTTAAGGCCTGAACTATTGCATAGAACTCTTGATCATAAACAGAATACTTCTTCTTTGCATCATTCAATTTTTCACTAAAATATGCAATAGGCTTACCTTCTTGGCTCAATACAGCCCCAATAGCACTACCACTAGCATCACAATCCACCTGGAACACCTTTCTAAAATCTGGAAGTGCCAACACAGGTTGTTCTGTCACCTTCTTCTTCAGCAATTCAAAACTTCTCGCAGCTGATGCAATCCATTTGAACTCTTTTCTATCCCTTCTTATTGTGTCAGTTAGGGGTGCACATATGCCACTAAAATTCTTAATAAACTTCCTATAAAAACTAACCAGACCATGAAATGATCTTACCTTAGTAGAAGACCTTGGATTAGGCCATTCCAAGATGGCTTTTACCTTCTCTAGATCCATTTTGAAACCTTCAGGTGATATAAAAAATCCCAAATAGACTAACTCCCTTTTAGCAAAGATACACTTCTTCAAATTAATTAACAGTTTCTCTTCCCTTAACCTTTCAAGGACACTACGAATATGCAATAAATGTTCTTCCAAAGTCCTGCTGAAAATTAAAATATCATCCAAATAGACAATAACAAATTTTCCCAAGAACTTCTTAAGTACCTCATTCATAAGCCGCATGAAGGTGCTTGGGGCATTTGTCAATCCAAAGAGCATGACTAACCACTCATAAAGACCCTCCTTTGTCTTGAAGGCTGTTTTCCACTCATCTCCTTCTTGCATCCGTATCTGATGATAGCCACTCTTGAGATCTATCTTTGTGAAGTACTGAGCTCCACTCAAGCAGTCCATAAGATCATCCATTCTTGGCAAAGGAAACTGATATTTGATGGTTATCCTATTTATAGCTCGAGAGTCTCTACACATCCTCCACTCTCCATCCTTCTTCGGTGCCAATACTGCAGGTACTGCACATGGACTTGGGCTCTCCTGAATCAAGCCCTTCCTCAACAGCTCCTCAACCTATCTTTTTAGCTCTTATGTTTTAGTAGGAGTAATCCTATGAGCAACCTTGTTAGGAAAACATGCTTTTGGAATAAGATCTATTTGATGATTAATTTGCCTTACTGGTAGCAATCCTTCTGGAGCATGATTAGAGATAATATCTCCAAATTCACCTAGTAAATCTGAAACTTCACGTGGTATTTCACTGCTACCTTCTTTATCTTTCCTAGGAATCAAAGCATAGCACATACCCTGATGTTTCATTCCATCTAAAAACTTCCTTCCATCAACAAGACAAATCCTAGCACTGCTACATACCTTTTCACCTTCCTTTTTCATGGGCTTCAGTTTGTGGCGAACGCCATCCTTTGTTAGAGAATATGTGTTTGCATGACCATCATGTACTGCATGTCTATCAAACTACCATGGTCTACCCAACAATAGATGGAAAACATCCATTGGAATAACATCACAGAGAACTTCATCATGGTAACTCCCAATTTTGAATTTCACAAGACATTATTCACTTACTAGGACCTTATGATCATCTTTCACCCAAGAAATTCGATAGGGTTGGGGATGTCTCTCCATCTTGAGCTTCAGCTTAGAGACCATCTCTTCTGATACCAAGTTATCAGTGCTACCACCATCAATGATCACGTCACAACATTTATCCTCACACTTGCATCTGGTACGAAAAAAACTCCTCTTTTTTCTTGGTTCAATCTCACCACTTAGTAGGACCCTTTCATTTACCAAGGTCTCTCCTCTTTCTGTATTCTCTGAATGTGATGATTGTGCATCCTCATCCACATGAGCAACCCTAGCTTGGCCCTCAACTCTCCTAGTTGTCCTTCCTTGTCATTGAGGGCATTCAAAGGCACGATGACCTTCTTCATTGCAATGGAAATAGGTACCATGGAAGCCTCCTCTTCCTTGTCCACGTCCTCTACCTCTTCCTCTCTGATTTCCAAAGTCTTGATCACGGGTGCGGTTGAAACCCTCATTCCTCTGGTTCCTGCTAGTACCCACATCTTCATTTTTCTTTTAGATTTCATTTCGACCTCCAGATGACCTACTGCTTCCCCTTGCTCCTTAACCACACCCTCTTTGTCTCCCTTCAAACCTCTTATTCAACTTCTCTTCAACTCGTAGGGCAAACTGGTATGCCTCTTCAATGTTGGTCATTCTTACTAGACTTAATTCCTCTTGGATGCTACGTCGCAACCCACTGATATAACGAGCAACCTTCTCCTTATTTGCTTCTGCATGCCCTGCTCTAATCAAAAGTCAATAAAACTCCTCTGTATATTATTGGACTAATCTTCCTGTTTGCTTTAACCCATGCATCTTCTTAAACAAATCAAGCTCATAGTCCACAGGAATGAACTGCTTCTTCAATTTGTCCACCATGCGATCCCACCTTGTAATCTTCTCCTTTCCTCTTCTGTTTCTTTCCTATTGAACCTCTTGCCACCAGATTTTGGTATGGCCTTTGCAAACTTAACCCTATCTGGGTCCCTGATATCCTCATACTCAAAGTATTCTTCCAGTTCATTGATCCAGTGGATCAACTTATCTGGTTTCAGATTTCTTGAAAATACACCCACATCAATTGTAGGTCTTTTCCCAAATTTAGTAATGGCCCTAAACAGCCTTTCCTCTGCTTGATTCAGAACTTCCCCATCAAATTCTCCTTCTGGTTCAATTTCTTCTTCTTCATTGTTATCCTCACTGTCATCACCTGCGGCAACATTTGTTCCTCTACGAAGCTCCTCCTGCAATGCTTGTACCTTCCTTTGGAGGGCTCTAACCTCCTTAGGATTAAGAGCTCTGGTCGTTCCACCATGCTTTCTTCATGGAGGAATCTTCTTAACTCAAACCCACAACCACACAATCCTCGTGCAAACTGCCTCACAGTCGGCGCTCTATCTACACACTCAGGAAAACCAGCCCTGATACCACTTGATGGTGACACAACCCAAGCACAGAATGGACACAATAGGAAAAGGGAAAATTGTATTAACTGTGAAAATAAGCTAGTACATTCAGTACAGAGAAAATAGACATCATAACATGCCCTAAGGGCTTACAATAACATAAATCTGGGGATAATTTCTCCTTTCAGTACCTCCTCTCAAACTCCACTGCAAACTGCCTTTTACAATGGCAGAAATGTCCTTAAATAGACCTCAGAGGGTTAAGGAATAGGAATACATTTTAGAAAGTGCTAGTAGGCATCCACCGACCAAGTAGAAGGCTCCAGAAGCCGCGTTAGAAGTTGGTACAAATCTAAAAGAATCCAAAAATGGTAACGGAACTTCCGAGAGGCATAACTTTTGAACCGTAGCTCCGATTGAAGAACTGTTTACATTTTCGGAAAGCTCTCAAAGCACACTATAGACCTATGGAAGAGCTTTGCTCATCCCCCATTTTTTTTCCCTTTTTGAGGTCATTTAATGCCCCTAACCTAACTTTGAAGCATTCTTAGGAGGTCTCCAAAACTCGAAAAACTGTGATAACTTTCAAACTGTGGGGCCTTTTGACCTGATTCTTTTTTTGGAATGCTCTAAATTACAATTAAATTCATCTAGCCAATTTAAACCTCCTAGTTCACCAAAATGATGGCTCAATTACATACTCCTATTTTTTTTTGACATTTACACATATCCCAAAGTGTACAAATACTCCATCCTAGAACATTGATAGTGGAACTGTGAGAGTTGGAACCTTTATTTGACCCAAATGGGTATCCAGAAATGAAAACACATGAAACAAAAACTAAGTCTAAGTACATTTTCTTTTGGGTGACATAGGATTGCCCTTATACCTATCGATGCTCCTGCATCAGACACCCAGGGTAGACTAAAAAGTGAACCTGTCACTTTCTGAATGGTAGAGGAAATCCCAAATGGGAAACCTCTACTACTGAAATCCAGGTTGAGTCCTCTATCGGCCATCCTTTCCACTTGACCAAATACTCTTCATACTGCCTATTTCTGGTACTTCTATCCACACGATGATCTAGAATGTCTTCTATCTTCTCCTTCTTAGAAGCAGGAATTGGACATTGCTCTAACATCAGCTCCTCATCTGCACCATCATCATGATACTCTATTAAGTCTGCAATGTTGAAAATAGGAGAAATGTGAACACCGTTTGGTAGCTCCACCTCATATGCATTTCCTGAGTCATGTTTCTTTAGAATTTTGCAGGGGCCAAATTTCTTCATTTTTAGCTTATTGTAAGTACCTACTGGAAATCTTTCTTTTCGTAAGTGCACCATGACTACATCGCCTACTTGAAATTTCTTATGTCTTCTCCTTTGATCAGCCCTAGCTTTATACTCTTGATTCATCTTGGTAATGTGTGCCTGAACCTCCTCATGTAGATGCTTGATATGCTCAGCAAATTCTTCAGCTTCAGCACTTGTCCTCTCCCCTTGCTCTATCTTCCTCAATTCTGGTGCAGTCCGTGGGCTACTTCCATATATAATTTGGAATGGTGATTTTCCAGTACTCCTATTTATAGAGTTATTATAAGCAAACTCTGCTTGTGGTAGAATCAAATCCCATCCCTTGGGCTTATCCCCAACTAAACATCTCAGTAAATTGCCCAGACTTCTATTCACCACTTTTGTTTGGCCGTTAGTTTGTGTGATGCGTGGAACTGAATTTCAAGTCTGTTCTCAACTTCTTCCACAATGTCCTCCAGAAATACCCCACAAATTTAGTATCTCTGTCAGAAACTATACTCCTTGGAAGACCATGTAGTCCTACCACCTCTCTGAAAAAAAAGTCTGCAATATGGACAACATCATGAGTCTTGTGACATGGAATGAAATGTGCCATTTTGGAGAACCTATCAACCACCACAAATACTGAGTCTTTACCGCCTTGTGTCCTTGGAAATCCAAGAACAAAATCCATACTTATGTCCTCCCATGGCCTTGATGGAACAGGCAATGGATGATATAGTCTAGTATTGTGACTAAATCCCTTGGTAACTTGACAAACCTGGAAACTCTGTACAAACTTCTTCACATCCTGTGAAATCTGAGGCCAAAAATAATGTTCTCTAAGAATGGCAATGGTCTTATCTCAACCAAAGTGTCCTGCCATCCCTCCGTTGTGTTTCTCCTTAGTCAGATTTTCCCTCATGGAACTCCTTGGAATGCACAACTAACTACCCTTGAACAACATGCCATCTTGAATCAAATAGTCTAACCACTTGGTTCTATCTACAGCAACAGGCTCTTTACAAGCTTTCCATGCTTCAAAAAAATCATGATCCTCAGGGTACAAATTTTTGAGTTCATCAAACCCAACTACTTCAACCTGCATTACTGTAAACAACAACTATCTCCTACTTAGTGCATCTGCAACCCTGTTAGATTTTCCACTTCTATGCTTCAACACAAATGTATAACTCTGCAAGAACTCTACCCACTTCATATGCCTTTGATTCAATTTACCTTGGCTATTTAGCTACTGTAATGCCTGATGATCAGTATACAAAACAAATTCCTTTGGCAATAAATAATGCCTCCATTTCTTTAAGGCCTGAACTATTGCATAGAACTCTTGATCATAAACAAAATACTTCTTCTTTGCATCATTTAATTTTTCACTAAAATATGCAATAGGCTTACCTTCTTGGCTCAATACAGCCCCAATAGCACTTCCACTAGCATCACAATCCACTTGGAACACCTTTCTAAAATCTAGAAGTGCCAACACAGGTTGACCTGTCACCTTCTTCTTCAACAATTCAAAACTTCTCGCAGCTGTTGCAATCCATTTGAACTCTTTTCTATCCCTTCTTATTGTGTCAGTTAGGGGTGCACATATCCCACTAAAATTCATTATAAACTTCCTATAAAAACTAACCAGACCATGAAATGATCTTACCTTAGTAGAAGACCTTGGATTAGGCCATTCCAAGATGGTTTTTACCTTCTCTGGATCCATTTTGAGACCTTCAGGTGATATAACAAATCCCAAATAGACTAACTCCCTTTTTTCAAAGATACACTTCTTCAAATTAATTAACAGTTTCTCTTCCCTTAACCTTTCAAGGACACTATGAATATGCAATAAATGTTTTTCCAAAGTCTTGCTGAAAATTAAAATATCATCCAAATAGACAATAACAAATTTTCCCAAGAACTTCTTAAGTACCTCATTCATAAGCCGCATGAAGGTGCTTGGGGCATTTGTCAATCCAAAGAGCATGACTAACCACTCATAAAGACCCTCCTTTGTCTTGAAGGCTATTTTCCACTCATCTCCTTCTTGCATCCGTATTTGATGATAGCCACTCTTGAGATCTATCTTTGTGAAGTACTGAGCTCCACTCAAGAAGTCCATAAGATCATCCATTCTTGGCAAAGGAAACTGATATTTGATGGTTATCCTATTTATAGCTCGAGAGTCTCTACACATCCTCCACTCTCCATCCTTCTTTGGTGCCAATATTGCAGGTATTGCACATGGACTTAGGCTCTCCCGAATCAAGCCCTTCCTCAACAACTCCTCAACCTGTTTGTTTAGCTCCTATGTTTCAGTAGGAGTCATCCTATGAGCAGCCTTGTTAGGCAAACTTGCTTCTAGAATCAGATCTATTTGATGATTGATTTGCCTTACTGGTGGCAATCCTTATGGAACATTATCAGAGATAATACCTCCAAATTCACCTAGTAAATCTGAAACTTCAAGTGATATTTCACTGCTACCTTCTTTATCTTTCCTAGGAATCAAAGCATAACACATATGCTAATGTTTCATTCCATCTAAAAACTTCCTTCCATCAACAAGACAAATCCTAGCACTGCTACATACCTTTTCACCTTCCTTTTTCATGGGCTTCAGTTTGTGGCGAACTCCATCCTTTGTTAGAGAATATGTGTTTGCATTACCATCATGTACTGCATGTCTATCAAACTGCCATGGTCTACCCAACAATAGATGGAAAACATCCATTGGAATAAAATCACAGAGAACTTCATCATGGTAACTCCCAATTTTGAATTTCACGAGACATTGTTCACTTACCAGGACCTTATGATCATCTTTCACCCAAGCAATCTGATAGGGCTAGGGATGTCTCTCCCTCTTGAGCTTCATCTTAGAGACCATCTCTTCTGATACCAAGTTATCAGTGCTACCACCATCAATGATCATGTCACAACATTTATCCTCACACTTGCATTTGGTACAGAAAAAAATCCTCCTTTGTCCTGGTTCAATCTCACCACTTAGTAGGACCCTTTCATTTACCAAGGTCTCTCCTCTTTCTGCATCCTTTGAATGTGATGATTGTGCATCCTCATCCACATGAGCAACCCTAGCTTGGCCCTCAGCTCTCCTATCTGTCATTCCTTGTCGTTGAGGGCATTCAGAGGCACGATGACCTTCTTCATTGCAATGGAAATAGGTATCACGAAAGCCTCCTCTTCCTTGTCCACGTCCTCTACCTCTTCCTCTCTGATTTCCAAAGTCTTGATCACGGGAGCGGTTGAAACCCTCATTCCTCTGGTTCCTGCTAGTACCCACATCTTCATTTTTATTTTGGGTTTCATTTCGACCTCCAGATGACCTACCACTTCCCCTTCCTCCTTGACCACACCCTCTTTGTCTCCCTTCAAACCTCTTATTCAACTTCTCTTCAACTCGTAGGGCAAACTGGTATGCCTCTTCAACGCTGGTCATTCTTACTAGACTTAATTCCTCTTGGATGCTAGGTCGCAACCCACTTATATAATGAGAAACCTTCTCCTTATTTGCTTCTACATGTCCTACTCTAATCAAAAGTCGATAAAACTCCTTTGTATATTCTTGGATTGATCTTCCTGCTTGCTTTAACCCATGCATCTTCTTAAACAAATCAAGCTTGTAGTCCACAGGAATGAACTGCTTCTTCAATTTGTCCACCATGTGATCCCACCTTGTGATCTTATCCTTTCCTCTTTTGTTTCTTTCCAATTGAACCTCTTGCCACTAGATTTTGGCATGGCCTTTCAGTTTGGCCTTTGTGAACTTAACCCTATCTGGGTCCCTGATATCCTCATACTCAAAGTATTCTTCCAATTCATTGATCCAATCGATCAATTCATCTGGTTTTAGATTTCCTGAAAATACACCCAAATCAATTGTAGGTCTTTTCCCAAATTTAGTAATGGTCCTAAAAAGCCTTTCCTTTGCCTGATTCAGAACTTCCCCATCAAATTCCCCTTCTGGTTCAATTTTTTCTTCTTCATTGTCATCCTCACTGTCGTCACCTGCGGCAACATTTGTTCCTCTACGGAGCTCCTCCTGCAATGCTTGTACTTGCCTTTGGAGGGCTCTAACCTCCTCAAGATTAACAGCTCTGGCCCTTCCACCACACTCTCTTCATGGAGGCATCTTCTTAACTCAAACCCACAACCACACAGTCCTGGTGCAAACTACCTCACAGTCGGCGCTCTATCTACACACTCAGGAAAACTAGCTCTGATACCACTTGATGGTGACACAACCCAAGCACAAAATGGACACAACAGGAAAAGGGAAAATTGTATTAATTATGAAAATAAGTAGTACATTCAGTATAGAGAAAATAGACTTCATAACATGCCCTAAGGGCTTACAATAACATAAATGTGGAGATAATTTCTCCTTTCAGTACCTCCTCTCAAACTCCACTCCGAACTGCCTTTTACAATGCCAAAAATGTCCTTAAATAGACCTCGAAGGGTTAAGGACTAGGAATACATTCTAGAAAGTTCTAGTAGGCATCCACCGACCAAGTAGAAGGCTCCAGAAGCTGTGTTAGAAGTTGGTGCAAATCTAGAAGAATCCAAAAATGGTAACCGAACTTTCGGGAGGCATAACTTTTGAACCGTAGCTTCGATTGACGAACCATTTACATTTTTGAAAAGCTCTCGAAGCACTCTATATCCCTATGGACGAGCTTAGTTGATTCCCCATTTTTTGGCCATTTTAGAGGTCATTTAATGCCTCTCATCTAACTTTGAAGTATTCTTAGGAGGTCTCCAAAACTCGAAAATTTGTGATAACTTTCAAACCGTGGGGCCTTTTGACCTGATTCTTTTTTTGGAATGCTCTAAATTACAATTACATTCATTTGGCCAATTTACACCTCCTAGTTCACCAATATGATGGCTCAATTACATACTCTTATTTTTTCGGCATTTACACATATCCCAAGGTGTTCAAATACTCTATCCTAGAACACTGATAGTGGAACTGTGAGAGTTGGAACCTTTATTTGACCCAAATGGGTATCGATAAATGAAAACACATGAAACAGAAACTAAGTCTAAGTACATTTTTTTTTGGGTGACACAGGATTGCCCTTATACCTCTGGATGCTTTTGCATCAATTCTAAACTAGAAATATTTTCAAAGAAATGCATAATAGACCTCATTCTAAGTAAAGGAAATAAAATCTTAACACTGCTTTGTTCTTCAAAACACACACGAAAGAAAGACCAAGGGATTTCTTATATTCTCACTTGTAATCCACTAGGAGAAAATCAAACCTCTTTTCTTCTCTTATTGTTGTTCCACCTTTAATTCACCTCTTCACATGATAAAACAATTAAGCGAGAAACTTATGCTTTAAAAAGGGAAGAAGACATACTAGTGAAAGTACTACGTCATAATGAGGTATTCATGGAGAATTTGTTGCGGCCTGATTTGCACGCTTGAAACTATGACAAGACACCTTTATTAAATGATCATCTTTGCGGGTGTCCTTGCAATAATTACAATTTTTTGACAAATAACTCAACTCTCGAATGAAAGATTTTCCCCTTTTCGATCATGATGACGACCAATCTTTCATCTTCAAAAAAAATGACTTGAACAAGATTTTCAATCATTATTTCTAACATCTCAATTAATTCCTCAGGAACCGGTTGTCCTTCGAGAATGATTAGCAGCTATGCGCAAAACTATTCAATGATAGAACTGCTTTGAACTACTTCGAACCAAAGTTCAAAGAGGTTTGAAGAGGTGAAAACAAACATTTCCAATATATTCAGTAGGTCCCACTTGTAGAAAATGATTAGTATCAAAATCCTTTTGTTGAACTACTTTGAACTACTTTGAACCAAGGTTCAAAGAGGTTCAAAGTGGTTGAAGAAGTGAGAACTGCGACAGACATCACGAGATTAATCTCTATATGCAAAGTTTGGTGATACTTATAAGATATGAGACCAAGATGGGATTGTTTAATGTATGATTTCGGGTTTCAAAAGGAACCAGAGAAAGTTTAAAATAGAGTGACTCAAAACTAAGGCTAACAGGTAGCTATCTTATACTATCATACCATGAGCTGGCGAACTGATAATTATTCTTCAAGCAAGAGATTATTTTTTTAGGACATTATGAGTTTTATATTAGGTGACCTAGTGATTCCTTATGAGAAAGTCCCTTCTATCTACTCCTTTGTTTGCTAATGTATTTGCTTCTTTGTTTCCTTCTATATATATATATATATATATATATATATATATATATATATATATATATATATATATATATGTTTAGTACTAATATCTTTTAATTTATTGATTATCTTTGATGCATTTTCAAGTTTGAAATTTAATATCCAATTAAGAGTGATTATATTCCTTAATGCATTGAGAATAATTTGTGAATCCCCTTCCATGAATAACTTGCTAACACCTATTTCCAGGCTAAGATTTAGACCTTTGATCAAGCCCTCTAATTCTACTAAATTATTAAAAAGTACCCCTAAGGGCTTGGATCACTTAATTATCCAAGAGCCTTTGTCAGAATGGATAATTTTATTCTAATCTAATAGGTCCTGGATTGCCTCTTGAAGCCTAGCCAAAATTAAGTTTTACCCATCCTACTTGAGGGGGTTCCCATTTACAATCCACCTTGGCTTTTTTATTTTCTTTTGAGTAAATCATAGGTGGGTTAATTAGTTTGAACCATTTTTTGCATATTTTTTCATCCCACTTAGAGAAAGAACCTTCTTCCTTTTGAGAGTTTCTAAGATTATTTTTTTCCACCTCTATTATGCATGCGTCCACTTTACCGAGGAACATAGTTAAGTCCATACTTTTGTTAGAATTTATTATTCTATTTATCTCTTTGCATGTTTCCCATAGGAGTATGGATGGGTCTATTTTCCATAAATTACTGTAGATTTAGAGTTCCCATGTTTGGGCCAACTTTTTAGAAAGTTCCTTAAATTGTCAGGAAAAGCTAATAACTAGTTAAGTTTATGACATAACCATCATCAACATTTATAAGCATAGGGGCATTGGAATAACAAGTGTTCAATCATCTTAGATTCATTTTCACATAGAGAACATCTTGAAAGCCCCTCAAAACCCATCTTGGTAAATGTATCAGCCGTAAGGATTTTTTTTGCAAAGCAACCCAAAAAAAGATACCCACTTTAGGAAGACACGTTGCATGCTAACAGAGATTGAGAGGAACGCCCATCTTTTCCCATTGTTGGGAATTAATTATCGTTTCATATCCTCTTTTGACATTGTATTTTCCACTCCTTGAGGCACTCCAGATTAATTTACCCCTCCTATCTTTGTGATTAACTTGTATATTTTTAAAAAAAGTTCAAAATTTTGTTTTTCCTGAATTGATAAATTTGCCTCTTTAATGGATTTCCACTTTCAACCACCATGTTGGCCATAATTAATTATTAGTTTGTAATCACTTACATGTTGTCCCCATAAATTTATTAGAGTGGTTTTTATATTAGTTGGTAGATTAGAACTATCAAGTGAAGGCAACCCATCCCACGAATCTTCCCAAAAATGTGCCTCCTGACGTTGACCAATGTCCCATGTAAGATTATTTGATATAAGGGGATGACGATGCATCATAAAACTTTAGGTTCTTGATCCTTTAGGTGGGTTTCTATTTTGGAATAAAGTTAAAGGATCTAAACTATTCATATACTTGTGAAATAAGATTTTTTCCCATTTGCTTTTCATGTTCTTGATACATTCTCCAAACTAGTTTTTCTTCTAAAGCTTCATTTTGCTAGCTCCAATTTTTTAAGCCTACATCTCCTTATTCTTTAGGTCTACATATCCTGTCCCATTTGATTAATTCTTATTTCTTCTTTTCTTTTGTTCCTTACCGAAAGAACTTCCTTAGCTTGTTATCTAGGTTTCTTTTTACTCATTTTGGAAATGGACGACATGACATTTGGCATGTAGGAATATTAGATAAAACTACTTTAATCATGGTTGTTTGTCCAACTTTAGTTAACATTTCCCTTTCCAACTTTCTATTTTTAAATCTATTTTTTTAGACATAATATTCCATGTTTTACCTTCTCTGACTCCTTTTTCCAGTTGAATGCTAAAAATTTTATAGGGAAAGGTTCCTTTTCTATATCCCATTATATTGCAAATATTTCTTTCTATTTTAGAGTGGGTATTGAGAAAAAAAACCTCTAATTTATTTGTATTTACTTTTTGACTCGACACTTCCATATAGGATTCTATTATTTGTTTAAAGTTCTAGGCCTCTTCCATTGTACTTTCTCCTAGAAAGATGGTGTCATATGCAAAATATCGATGAGTTATTTTAGGGACTTCCTCTGTTACTATGACTCCCTTGATTTTTCCATCTGAATGAGCTTTTTTTATGGTTCTACCAAATGCTTCGGCCATAATAATAAAGAGGAAATGTGAAATTGGGTCTCCTTGCCTAATTCCTCTTGATATGCTAAAAAAACCTTTAGGCGTGTCATTAATAAGAAGGGATATTTTGGGTGTTGAGATGCAATCATATATTAAGTTGATCCATTGGTGTGAAAAACTAAAGGCTTCCATGGTTTTACATAAAAATCTTCAATCTACTTTGTCATAAGCCTTATGTATGTTTAACTTCATAAGCATATGCGATTCCTTGTTAATTTAAGCCAAATGTATTAGTTCTTGGATAATAATTATACCATCAAAGATTGACCTACTTGGATAGAAACCAATTTGTTCTTCTGAAATTAGTTTAGGTAGTACTTCTTTCATCCTATTAGTTAGAGCTTTAGAGAGCATTTTATAGATGGTGTTACATAAAGCTATTTGCTTAAAGTCCCCTAGTTCCTCATGTTCTAATTTTTTGGGGATTATTGCTAGAAAGGTATTATTAATGTCAGCAAAAAGAGATCCCAAATTTTTAGTTGCCTCAATAGCCTCCCAAAGATCATAACTTATGATGTCCCAACATTTTTAGAAGAAAAAAGCTTGAAAGCTATCTGGACTTGAAGATTTGTATGGGTTGAGGTTAAAAAGAGTTTCTTTAATTTCTTCTAAAGTGAATTTCCTATTTAGATATTTATTATATTTCACTATTAATAATTTGGAAATTGTGGTTTTCATCTTGTTCATGAACCTTAATTTTTTCTTACCTTATTACAATTAAAATAATTGAAAATAATGTAATTAAACATGTGTTATGATTAATTATGCGTCTCAACTGCTACTATCTTATACGCATATTTTATATATATAAAAGTTGAAAGATATCTCTTTCCAAACGCCTATTTTCATAATCTGATTCAATACAATAGACATCTAAAAAATATATCTCTCAACTTTATATATATATATAATGAAGTCTATAACTCTTAAACATATTAATAAATATACATATTTGTATTAATATACATATTACTAATACAAATAATGTTAGTCACATTCCATTAGTACTAACTGAATTTTAAGCAATGCAACTCAACTTTGCAAGTCAACGTTGGGAAGATTCAACTAGAAAGACGCCTCACACAAATACACTTTTTCATGTTTGATTTTTTCTGGCCATCATTAATTCTGATTGCTAGTTTCTTTGCTTGCTGGACTTACAAGTATGGATGTGTTGTATCCAGACTTTATAAAGCTCAACAACCCCTTTCCACCTAATACCATGCCTTGCTTCCCACGTCTCACATTTCTTCAAAAGAAAATAATGAATCGGAAATCAGTTTTATCTTTTCAATACATACTTTAAATTGTTTTGGATTTGTCTATTTATAAGCTGTCACGCAAACAACGCTGCAAACAAAAGTTATTGTGGAATTCATGCAAACAGCACCAATTAAAGATTCAACACCCATTTTGCCAAAGACTATTTCTTGGCCTCTCACCTTACAAAGAGTAATGATTTGTATTTTTGGTTTGTACGAAAAACAAATTATCTAATATAATAAATTATATCAAAACAACCTAATATCTTTTAAATATTATGGATAAATTGTTAAAAAATAATCTCCACAAAATCCATTCCATTTCTATTAACTCAGCATACTTAAATTGTCTCCTACACAAAAGTTTCTCTGCAATTGTTTTATTTACTTTTCATCCCACATGACTGTAGAGTCTGTTCTGCTCAATTTTAAACAATACTACTTTTAATCAAATAAAATTTTGATTATTATCCAAAGTATAACATTTCTGAATGCTCAAAATTTACCCATTAACAACACTGTTTCAAGAGAGAGAAGATGAATAGAACCTGCAATGGCAGATGCGATTTGATTAAAAGCTTGAGGAACCAATGCACTCATTATTTCAAAAAAATTATGAATGGAAAATACACATTTGTGATATAACAGACAAAACATTTAGTCTGTTAAGTTTACAGCTATTAGAAAAGAGATATCTTGTAAATTTCTTGTAAATCTTTTCTACCCATCAGAAGAATTGAAAAGATTTGTTCTTTAAGCAAAGTGGGTCTGAATTCATGGGTGAAGTTATTGAAGGAAACCCTTGCTCTGCAGGCTGGCAACTGAATCAGCCAGGCACTTCTTCATTGGTGTAAATGAGAGACCAAGTTTTCTCATCTTCTCATTAGAGAATTTGTATGCCTCTTTCCTTGGATTCTTCTGGTCAGAACACCTGCAGACATAGACATAGTTATACAAGCATTAGTTAAGCTGAATGATTAAAGAAAAAAAGAACAAACAATCCATTGATAATTACATGTGAAAAAGAGATAAAAAGCTCAATAATTATGTGTAAAAAGAGAGAGAAGTGTTTAATGGAAAGAGTACATGAGAGGAAGAGGGTATTGGGGGAACAATTGGGCCAAGATATCCACCAATTCACCACGGTGCATATTGCTTTCAGCACAAAGATATCTCCCACAAGCAGATGGTGTCTCATAGACCAATACGTGGGCTTCTGCTACATCCCTCACATCCACATATGCCTGTGTTAAGTTTGCATATGTTTTGGCTGAACCTGCAAACATCAGTAATCTCAAAGTATCAATATAGTATATATCTTGGTATGGACTTTATACATATTTATATATTTAGTTTCTTAAAGTAGTTAATCTTTTATATTAGTAAAAGAAATGATATTGAAGCTAATTCCCATATTCTAACACACCTGTGAGATATTTCATAATATGAGCAGTACTGGCGTTCATGGAAGACTGCAACAAAGGGCCCAAAACCAAACATGGGTTCACCACCACCATATCCAAATTCTTCTCCTCTGCTCGCTTCCATGCAGCTTGCTCTGCCACTGTTTTGGCATAGCAGTACCAGTTCTACATCACTAAACATGTCAGTGATATTATCCAATAATTTCCCATGAGTTAGTATATTATGTCTAAGTTACTAAGTTTTTGATTAAATTATTGAACTTTTTCTAAGTAGGGGAAGGGAGATCTACGCCATCCCTTTTCAAAATATCAATGTTGAAATTTAAATCACTCAGTAAATTTTTACAACTTATTTGACAAGCTTCCTATTTATAACTAAGATTTAAGTGAGGCATCATCCAATATGATGTCACATTACCATACTTATTCAAGAGAGGTTAAAAAAAGTAAGACAAATAATCGTGCCAAGAAGACACCCATACTTTTCCAGCGTATATGACATCACATAGTTGATTCCTTTTTAATCAACATTATAAATATTAAAATAAAAAACGTAGACATTAAATCAACATCAACTACTATCACAACCATTAGAATTCATTCAAAAACAGATTTTTTTTCATACTACAAATAATAGTTAAAACAATACCTTGGTTTGAATGCAGTAATCCAAATCACTCCAACAATTCTCATCAACTACAACGTGGGAATCTCTGTTGGGATCCATGTAAACTGCACCGATTGAAGATGTCATCACTAGCCGGTTCACACCCAATTCAGCACAAGCATCCAACACATTTGCAGTTCCTTTCACAGCTGGTTCTATCACTTGTTCCTGTTTGACAAACCACCGCCATTAAAGCAACCTTCACAAGGATTATGAAGCCTTTTCTGTAAGACAAAACACATATTATATAAACATTCAACTTACAGGGTCATCAGTGAGAAGGCAGGCCATGTGAAACACACCATCACATCCTCTGAAAGCTTCAATCAAGCTCTCATAGTCAAGAATATCACCCTTCACAAGCTTCAGCCTCTCTTTGGCTCCTTCCAACTTCCTTAAATGTTCATACTTTCCATCATCTACATTTCAATCAAACACTAACCCTTATCAGAATATAAATCATTGAAATGAATTCCCAATATATTCAGAGATGAATATAAATCATAGATATGAATCAAAAAAAAAAAATTTAGAGATATGATTATTGTTATGTGTAAATACTGACCAGGGCTACGGACAGCTCCTTTGACAGAATAGCCTTTGCTCAGCAAGAATTTAACAAGCCAGGAGGCAATGAATCCTCCTGCCCCTGTCACACAAACTGTTTCCTGCCTCATTTTCTTCTCTCTGAAAGATCTGACAAGCTGATTCAGTGAAACAGAGCAAAGAACTAAGAAGAACAGAGTATAGAGATAAGGAAAAACAGAGTATAGAAGAACTGAGAAGGGCAATGTAGAAGAGAAAGGCTTGTTTCTCCTTTAATAGGAAGAAAGTAAAGTGAGACACCTACCTCTTTTTGGCCCTCACAATATTTTTTAAAGCGGTGATTGTTAAGGAAAGAACAAAATACGCGTGGAAATAATTATTTCACTCGGAAACGCCTATCATTTGACTTGAATTGTCAATGCCGTTTCCTTGGACAATTTTTTCCTTCCTTAGGCCAATATTTTTAGTGGACTTTTGTTGTTGAGAAGTATGTTTATTTTTAAAATGTAAACAATTCTTTAAAAATTTAAGGGAGAAATATTCAAGTCTGCCCAGGCAACCAGAACTGAACGTGTGGAAAATAAGATTCCACTCATAAACGTTCAGACGAAACAATAGATAGAGATAAGTCAGTTCTCATGATAGAGGAAGACATATCTAGTTTTTGGGACTAAAAAGAAGTTAAATTAGTATTGTATTCAAATGAGATGCAAGGGATGTGATCATAGATTTTTGATTTGAGAGTATTAATGAAATTTTAAATAATAGAAGGAAGTATGTAAAATCAATTTCTTATAAGTATGTTGTATTGTACAAGGCATGTTGTATATAGTAATATTTGTTTATGAATCAAAATTACAATAGTGAGCTATCATATTAATGTAGGTCATTATAAGTAAAGGGTGGCAATAAAATATTTTAAAAGATTTTTTAAAATGTTGTATTTGTACTAGCATTTTTTTATAAAAAATATTTAATAGATTAGAGACATCAAATATCAAAATATTAACATTTATAAATATGAATAATTTGGCCTTCCTTATTGTACAAACTAGGTAGGTCAAAGAGATATTGAAGGTCAATTAGAGGCAATCACATCTTAGTAAGGTGCAATAGGTAGGTCAAAGAGATATTGAAGGTCAATTAGAGACAATATATCATAATCTAAATATAAAAACAACCCTAACCTTAATCATAGTATAAGTCTACACAATTATCCTAATCCTAACTATAATAAAAACCCTAACTTTAACCATAAAACTAGCCATATTCTTAAATGTAACCTCAATCCATACCTTAACACTAACCCTAATCAAAATTGTAACCCCCACCATAATACTAACTATTATGTTACCCCTTACTCTAACTATAATTGTAACTCCAAAGCTTATTGACAAGCCTAACCCCAACCCTTGCTATAATCCTACCTTAACCTAAAAATTAAACCGTGATCCAAAACAAGATCACAACACAAACTCTAAGCCTAATCCTACTCTAATGACGACATTATCCACTAGTATAAAATGATTAATATTATATAATATGAATTTCCAAACTATAATTATATACAACAACATTTTAAAACAATAAACATAAAATTCTTATATAACACATTGTAAAATAAATTGACTCATATAAATAAATAAAAATGTTAGTTTCTATGTTTTTTATATTAAAAAGTAGCCAAAATGGGGCTGACCCAAAACAACCAAAAGAGTTTAAAATCAATCGAGAGTCAAAACCATTAAACTAACCAACCCCCTTTCTTAATATCAAAAACCCCCAAATTAAGATGTTTCTAATTTTACCACTACTACTAACAACAATAATGTCTTCATTATACATATAACTAGCCCAAAAATACTTACGGAGCATAAAACTAGTCCATAAAGTATCAACATAAATAGCCCTCAAGAAAAAATGATAGCTAACTAACATAGAAAAAATCCAAAAAAGAGGTACACTGAAAAGAAGCTAACTCTCCTTGCTTTGGTTCCTTGGGTTCTCTAGGAGCAACCACAACTAGTCGTTTGCCAGAAATCCATATAGAGACAAGTTAGTAATCTTTATGTCCTTTCCATCAACAGTTCCCTCCTTGCTAGTCTATAGAAGATGAAGAGTAGTTGCAACTGAATGCATGACCCTCATAGAGAACTTAGCAACTCTGTCAAATTGTCCTCCATGTGCTCATTCTTCCTGATCAAGGTGGTTAGAGACTCCTCCAATCTTGCAATATCTAGACTCCCTTAGTAATTTTTAGTTTTACCCATTGTGCTTGCCTCCTTTTGGGTGTTGATACCCTTGGTATCTACCTCCTTCTGAACATCACCTCTCACATGGACCCCTCCTTGAGCCTGACCTCCAAATTACCCATTCTAACTAATGACGTGATCGTACCTTGCTCCCACATGGTGTCATCCTTCTTAGACTCTAGAGTCAATTTTAAGTATCAGACACCCTAGATGGGAGAGGGCTATCCTATTCCCCAGCCATTACCCCTTCATCTTTCCCTTCACTACTAGTCTTATCCTCCTCCTAATCCCCAAAGTTCCTTCTAGTGGCTTTCCTCTTGGGCCTGGGTCCAATTTTCCTACCTGAGTTATTAGTGGACTTAGACTTATCCGACTTATTCTTGTCCAGGGTGGCTAAGGGGTTTTTCTCCCTCAATATTTTACTTGATCGATTACTACCTTTCTTGGTAGTGGTGCTAGTGCTTTCCACATCAAGAACATCTATATTTTCCATTTTTAACTTTCTACCAGTGGCCAAGGGTTCCTTTTCAGTCTTTTTTTTGGAGGAAGGGGACAAGGCTTGGGATAATTTAGTAATCTTAAGTGGGGACGGGTTCAGGGTAGGGATCTTGAGATGGAGACCCTTATAAAACTTAAGGGTATGTGTAGGATCATGGCGTGCTAAAAAGTGGTGATATGAAAAAACTAGAGTTTTAAAAAGTCTAAAAGCATTTCAAAACTAGCTCTGATTTTTTCCACCCATCTTGATATCAAAGCAAAAAGGTGATACCAACCCTTTTCGGGTATCCGATCCAATATCAAGTACTTGATCCCATATCGAGTACTTGATCCCATATTGAGTACTCAATTCATTATCAGATACGTGATCTGATATTGGGTATCCAATATAAGATCAAGTACCCGAAACCTGTGACCACAAATTTAAACCAAAAAACTGAGCATATTTTTTCATTGTTTTCTTGTTTGTGCTTGTTGTTCGATGGGCCCCATTTCAGGTATAGGGTTAGGTAACCTTGGGTAAGTTTTTATTTTTATTTTATTTTATTTTTTTGATTGTTTTCAATGAATTATATTTAAAATTAGGTTTTTTTAATAGAAATTACTAATTTTTTTATTTAATTAAAAACTATTAATACAAATAGTAAATTTTGGGTTCTTTGCAATTTAATAGGCACGACTGACCCAAATGATGTTGATAACACTGAGCCACGAAACAAAGTTCCTCAAAACCCTCCACCAAACTATCCAATACCCCTCAAAACCCTCCACCAAATGATCCACTACCCCCTCAAAACTCTGCTTGAATTGAAGATTTGATACAAGAAAATCTTATTGAACCGAGAGGTTTTCAAGACACATATAACAATATACTTGCATTGGGTCCCATGTTATCCACATTAAACACCATAGTGGATAATATTTAGACACTTACCAATGAACATTATCCCGCTCTTCACTAGCGTGAGCAAATACATGCCATGTTTGATGATGGGTTGGACTATGATGAGGTTGTGGCCCTAAAAATAAGTAAAGATGATATAGTTAACCTTTTCATGAACCCAAAAACCAAAAAAAAAAAGTAGAATACAAAAATTCCAAATTATCAATTGAATGGTGCACAAATGAGACTATGTGTACAAAATTTTGGGATTGTTGCTGGATGGTTTTTGACAAACCTCCACACACCAATTTAGAGGTCCCATTCTATTTCATTAAAAAACTGTATGTTGAATTTGTGTTGGGCCTCAAGGTGAACTACTAGAGCATGAGGCTAAACATGGGTGGAGGAGGAGGAGCTCCTCAAGATAGACTCTTTTCCCAATGGAAGAAAGATGTCACTTTTGTCCCTCAAACTGATGTCTCCCCCCCTCCTCTAGTGCAACATCCTGATATAATTATAGAGGCTAGCTCTCAGACTATTAGAGCCATCCATAAATTGAGTAGCCTATTGATATCCAAGACTAGGTCACTTTTACCTCTCCATGTTGATTATGCTAGAATGAGCTCATTATCAATGAGCTCATTACATGTTTATGTGCCCCATACTTGCATAATATGCAAAAATATTTGTCTAGGTCCCATTGGTGATCATTTTGAGTATTAGTTTCTATTTGAGGACGAGGATAGACCACACATGCCTACAAAGACTACACACCCTGATGTGAGGGACGAATGGCATGCAGAGCTATGGGATTCTTCCATGTCAGTACATTTATACATTTTTTTAGTATGACATAGTTGATTTAAAATTAATCTTTATAATAGAATATGTTTAGTTGATGACTGAGGAGGAGCTCAGACAGGTTGATGATGCCACACTCAGCTATTTCATTTAGCCTTGAGACATCTAGGTTACATTATTTTGTGTTCTCATTGCTTTTCTATTTGATATTGGAACATATATGGTTTCTAATCTTTCTTTTCTCTTGCAGGTATCACTTGTTAGTCGGGGGAAGAGTGCGGGTGGTGAGGCACAACCCATGGACAAGAGAAATGTAATTAGGTGTTTTTAAAGTGATTAAATATTGATGAATTCTTGTAAAATGTTTGTGCTAATGAAATTTATTTACATTCTTTATTGTACAGGGCATGGTTACTGGTGATGAGTCCAGACATATTCGACATCACAAACCCTTTGACATTTCCATTCACAATGAGAGCCCCATCATATGTATAACTATCATTTATTTTTTATTTTCCTTATTGTCATAAAAATTTCAAAATTGATTTCCATGATATTAACAACTAGGCTTTTTCTATCTCATAGGAAACACCTAGTGTATAGGAGGTTGGATGTCAGAGTTTTGTATCTTTTCTCACACAACCATTATTTCAAGAGGAGGGGTTGTTAGAGGCAACTTTTAGTTTGAATTTTTCATTATATTATATAAATTTTGTATGCTATCAATTATAATGTTATAGTTTAAGTTGTAGATCCATCTAACAACCATACTTGAACATATACAGGCCATAAACAATGAGGTTTGAGAATTATTGACATATGAGAGGACTCCTAACCATCGTAGGAGGTCAACAAGAGAGGTATTTATGATGAAAGTCTAAAATATAAATCTTCATTAAAAAAGGATCATTATGCATTTGATTAATTCAATGTTAGATACATAGAATCATATAAATTTAGTAGTCTTTCCTTTTTTGTTTATGTAGGAGGCATCCAATCCACCTAGTTCAATGAAGAGGCTACATTTTGATGACCCACTAGTAACATAGGATAGTATAGTTTTCATAAGATGCATCATGAGACATTTTGAGATGGCGCATGCCACATTGTATTTAGAAACTTTGATATTATGCACATTTCAGTGGCATGATCAGCCACATTTTGTCTATGGATCTATGTATTTTGATATATATTTGTGTAATTTGTCTATAGATACATGTATTTTAATATATATTTGCATAATTTGTCTCTGTATACATGTATTTTTGTCATTTATGTGCACAAGGATATACATTTTAATTTAGTATAGTATTGTTCAATTTATCATGGATCATGTGTATTATTCATGTTTATAGAATATCATTCATTTTGATCATGTTTGTTATATTTGATTCAAATGGACTAATTTGTGAAGAACATTTTATCAACCTTTATTATCAAATTTTAGTGCAATATTTAATTTGAAATTATATCATATATGTTTAATTTGAAACGATGTCTACAGTCCCTTAGGATGTCTACAATCAACCAAATCCATGGCCAACTTGGTCTTAGGAGCTCATCTTTGGTCTTAGGGGACACTTTAGTATGTAGAGATTGCAAATGTTATAGGGGCTCTGTGGTCAAAATAGGGGTGTCTATAGGGTTCACTCATGAATCAAGGGCTGACAAAACTAACAATTTGAAGCCATGATCAACGAAAGTAGGGCAGTGATGCACCAATGAAGTGACATATAATGCAAGTTTTGGCATTGGGCGAGATGACTGTGCCAAATCCAAATATAATGTGATCTATCTAAAATGAGTCTCTCTAAAATGAGAGAGGTTGTTATAGAGATCAACATCACTGTCCAATATCATTCAATGATTCACTGATAGCCCTTACGAACTTTGCATTATGACCCTCAGAAGATCGATCTCAAATGCACTTAGAGCATCTTAGAGTCTCTTTGGTACGAGGTGGGTGCAAATGTTGTAGGCTCTCTGTGGTCAGAACAAGTGTGTCACTAGGTTCACCTGTCCATCTAGAGCTAATGAAATTGGCGATTTTATGCCATGATCAACAATTTCAAAGCTATGCAATGATGCACCAATGAACTGAGGTACATTGCAAGTTTTGGCATTGTTAGAAATAATAGTCTACCAATATAACTAGGGGGATGGGGGTGAATCAGTTATCTAATAATTATCAACGTTAAATATTCTTTAACCATTCAATCAAAGTAAACAACAACCATACAAAGATGCACATACACAATCACACCATATATGTTAACTAGAGAAACCCTTGATCAGAGGGAAAATCCTAGTGGGAATGATGCCCACAAGATGTACTAATATAAATCTTCCTTGTTAGAGGATGGACCCTGTTAGGAGTCTATTACAACATTTAGTATATGGGTAGAAGTAAGGAGTTGGGTCTTAATTCCATGTAAGTCCACAGATTGAGATCGTGCTCTTTTAGAAATGGGTACCCATTTTTAAAAAATAGGTACCCGTTTTAGGCTCTGGCACTCGATTTGAAATTTAAAAAATGGTCACCCATTTTTAAAAAAATTGGGTACCCATTTTTTATTTTCAAAAAATGGGTATTTGTTTTTGTAAACATAAAAAATTTGCATTTTTTAGAAACGGGTACTCGTTTTTGAAAAGTAAAAAATAGGTACCCATTTTTAAAAAGTAAAAAATGGGAACTTGTTTCTAAAAATTTAAAATTTTGTTTTTTGGGGGGATTTTATATGCCTATTTGAATTTTTCAAAATGGGTACCCGTTTTTTGAATTTTAAATAATGGTTGCCCATTTCTTACAACATTGGGCAAGATTTTTTTCTCCTACCTCAAATTTTGGTTTGGGATAGGCTTGGTGAGACCAAGCCTATGCCTTGACCTCTCAAGATTTGGCTAAAGCATTGAACTAACAAATTCATGCCTTGCCATAATTTTTAAAGGGTCTTCCTGATCAAATTTTTTTATGAAACAAAAACCCATTAGAGCTCTCATTGTCTTGATTTCATAAATGTAAATTTTATAGTGCTATGATTTTATTTATCTATTTTTGCATTATTTTTTAATGAAAGGTGGTACCTAAATGTAAAATAGTCAAGTTCACTAAAAATTTAATAAATTTTATATTTTATATTTTTTCTTAAATTAATTTATATGTCATCAATCTACATACAATTCTTTTGAGGTTAAAAAATATTTTTTGAAAAAAGTGAAATTTTGATCAAATTATGGTGTCTGTACACAAGAGGTTTTAAAATTTACCTTTATAGCCAATTAATAATTAATAAAAATAAATTATTCAATAAAAAATTAAGAAAAAATATTTTCATCAATCTTAGGTGTATTAGGTAACTCTCTTTAAAAGGATTTATAAAAATTCATTTATTTGTGTCAAATTATGGTGTTCGTACACGAGTGTGGTAGGGTCTTGAAATAGGCATTTTGAAAAGTAATTTTTAAAGATCCATACCAAAAACAAAATCTATCATATGGGTACAAAAATAAATTACATATTTAAAAACTAGATTCTGAACATTAAAATTTTTATTTTTGAAGTTTTTTTATATTCAATATCTAAATGCCTCAAATTTTGACATCAATTGATAGGAAATTTCAAAAATAGGAAAAACACTTCCACTTTTTGCCCAAAAGTGAGACCCAACTTCTTGCACTTAACCATATATGAGTCCCTATTAGGAGACTTTGAATCCTTATTACGAGATTCCAATGCTATTAGGAGTTGTGGAAGATAGAAGGACCCATTGCCCAAACAACTTCTGGGGCAAGATCACCGAACTCACTGTCCAACTAATTTTTCAACTATTCCTTGCAGAATAATTATCTATACTATTCTTTAACTTCTATCCTTTGTCCTATCAACCAGAACAATCAATGTTAGACCTTGTAGACCAGGTCACAAACCTTGGATCCAAGTATAAAACTTTAGATCTCATACTAAAACCTCGGCAATGAAGTTCCTTCACATTTGCTCTACTCTGTTTATCTTTCACTCTTCGAACTTCTTGCAATCATTCATACATATCATACATGATAAAGGAAAATGTCCTTCCTTTATACTGAATCCATAAAAACAATTCTCTTAGTTGACTATTACACCTTGTCAATTAATTATTATAGGACCTCATTAAGAACATGTTACACTTAATGATAACATTAATCTTCCACCTTGTAAATTGAATAAATTTCCATACATGTAACATTATGATGAGCGAGCTTTGCTACATCATCTCCAGAGTATCTTCTTCATATATTTAACTTTAGCTTCTCAGAATAACAACTCTACTAAGAGATATAACAAGTTTACCAAAATATGCCTCTGTAAACTCTACTCAGAACAATCTTCACTGAAACTTGCATAACTTGTTTCAGACTTAATATCTTATGCTTTTGAGGTTAGCTGCATATACTAGACACTTAGTATAATCTCCCTTTAACCTCTTTTAGTGAAAATGCTCAACTAGTTGTCCGGACCAACTTGATCTTTACCATTGTTCTTCTATCAGATACCACAGAAAATTGCTATATTGACATTAATGACAAGCACAGTCATGAATATAAAATATCATCATGATAATGATCTAATCATGTTTCTATAATACTCCCCCATAGAAGTATCATCATCATTCATGCTTCCAACAATATCCCCTTTTGACATTGATGAAAACATAGATGAAAAACATCTAGTTCCAAAAAGACCAACAGTAAAGGCTATTAACCTTTCTTTTCAAATCCTCTTCATGAATCAATCTCCCTCATTGATATACCTCAATGTGCTCTGTATCAAACCATTTTTCCATGCTCAAACTATGTTGCTCAAACTATTTTTCATGCTTTAAATTCTCCCCCATTGACATCAATGCCAAAGGTTTCAACAACCATCAACCTCTGCAACAACTGTCTCTAACTAGCTCAAGTGTCAAAAGACATTGTTCAAAATAAAATCCAACAAGAGTCCTAGATGAATCTATCCATCATAGATACTCCCCCATATATGAAGCATCAACATTGAGTCCAAACAAATAATAGTGCTTTGTTACTCTAACGCCCCGCCAAGGGATCCAAAAGAACTAACCTAAAGTTTTACTAAGTTTGCTAAACATTTTTTTTTCTAAGTAAGAAAGTATAACATACAAAGAAAACACATAGTAGCAGAAGCAATAACATGTAATCATCAAAAAACATACATAACAGGTTACATTCCTTAAGGATCCCAATACGTTGAGTCACATTTAAATTTAATTAATTCTAAGTCTAACAACTACTACATCCACATGAAAGAATAATAAGAAAGTCCAATGTCCATAATATACATTTGTTTTGAATGCCTCTTGGCAAATTAATTCAGAATGCTCAATCATCCACTATACATGTCACAGGGTATGAAAGGCTTAAAAGAATATACATAAGTAAAAATAGATATACATCATCCTCTTCGGGTCCATGATACACGTGCAATAAAATAAATGAAACCATTCCCCATACATGACACATCCATACATACATAATGATAAAATATCCATTGTAAAATCTAACCATCCATCATAATAATCCATGAACAGAATAAAGGTAAATGCCAACCAAGAAAGCTCCAGCCATGGTGGCCATGAATGGATCTCAATGGTAAGAGTAAAAAGCACTACCACCCGACCACGTAGAACCTAAATGGCCCACTCCCACCGCATTGAGGAGATAGTCTCAAGTCCCAAATAGGATAACAAATCACATTACACAAAGAAAAAGTACTCTCTAAGTCTAGGAAATCCTAAAAGTACACTAACTCAAAGGTTCTAACATAGATAGACCTCTAGACCCAGAGGCACAACAAAGACATGTAGGAAACCTACTATGCAAGCGGGAAAGTGTCATCGTAGAAGTCACGTTGGAAGTTACTCAAGCAATCCCTTAGGAATCTCGGGTCCCCTGTGATCGCGCGGCCACTAGTATCCTCTCGTACTGATGAGGCATACTATGAAATGCAAGGTCGTAACCAAGCATTCTCTCTACCCCATCCTAGTCTGTATTAGCACTCAAGGCATGGGAGAGAACATACAATTATCTTATTAGGTTCATTTAAGTTAGTATTTAGGTGAGATGTTTTCACTTATTAAAACAACTTACAATGGGTTTCTCTAGGTAGCCTCTTAGGGCCCCGACCCCCATTGCAAGCCACTTCTCGACACTACACATAGACAACTTACCCTAGGCTCATGAAATTACAAATCAAAGAATCATAATAAAATCACCTCAGTCCTATACAAGCGACTGAAAACATCATAAATATAATCCAAAATCATCACATTAGCTCTCCATGAGCAACTGGATAGCATCAAATAATAATCATAATGCTCACAAAAAATCTCTATCAGCATCTGAAGGCATCAATGATAAATCACAATATCCAATTGTTCTCCATCGAGCAACCAGAAAGAATCCCAATAATAGAACACAAAACTGATCGAAGACTCCAAAATGGTCAAGTCAAACATGTAACAACATGACATCATCAAGAGCATAGCAAAACACTTCAGTCCCATCAAGGCAACTGGAAAGCAACCCAAGTATAACTGATCGATGACTCAAAAATGGTTAAGTCAGGTAACTCAAATACATACACCTCAACTTCACACAAGGAAACTGGAAAGCAATAACAACTTGTAAAAACATCCATATCATAGAGCACTCCATCACATTACCATGGTTGGGTTAAGAAAGATCGAGACCAAATCATCATAACATCACATTCACAACCCCGAGCCTCTAGTAACAACCTAAACTGGCCACCACTAGAACAATCCCTAAAAACCCCAAAAGCATAGATAGTAGAATAATCTCATAGAAAACATAATCATCACATAGTTAGGTATGAATTATAATACATTGTTGAGTTAATGTAAGGTTTTAAGTTCTAGTTTCATGTATGTCTCAAGTAATAAGTTTTCATAATTAGCCCTTATAATTAACCCATTGCTATATTTAAATGATTGCACAATTACCTTATAAACAATCTAAGGATAATTTTTTATTTATTAAGTTATAAAAATGATCCTTAATGATTTTAAATAAAACAATTACAACTTTATTAAAATCATTATTTATAAATTTTTAACATCATTAATTAAACCCTCGTTAATAACTTCCATCTAATTATCTAATTTTCATTATTAAATAAATAAATTATATCATATTTAATCAATCTAAAAACTATATAATTAACATTTAATTATTTATTAAAATTTGTTAATAAAACATTATTGATAAAACAATATTAATAATTAATAATTAAATCATTATATAAAATAATATTAAAATTTAATAATTTAAATATTATTTAAATCATAATATTAAAAATGATATTAAAAAAATTTTAAACAAAAAACATTAAACAACATTTTTTTTTTAAAGCCCGCCGACTTATATCAAAAGCCTATGGCGGTAGGTACTCGGTACCTGACATCGCAGTACCTGTGACACAGGTACTATCACACAGAGCCACGACAGTGGGGGTGGGATATGGGGTAATTCCCTCCCCCCCATAGTTATATATATTTTTATTGTTTTTAATAAAACGATTTCTATTTATTTTAAAATAACAATTCAAAGCCCCCCCCGCCCCAATAATAATAATTTATTATTATTATTATTATTTTTAATTTTATTTATTTATAAAAGATTACCACTTAATCTGATAAGAAAATAAATCGAACCAATTGAATTTTCATTCTAAGATTTTCATTTCCAAGATCAAACATTTTTCCAAATTAAATTTCTCAATTCAATTTTAATTCAACCCAAAACTTGATTTAATCCAAGTTCCCTTTTACTTACGAGTGAGGTTTTTAAAATAGTTTTCCAATCTAGATTTACAGATGAAATCAAATAGAAACAGATCTAGAACGAATAATTCACACATTCGAGAAGACAAGTTCTTACAATCATGAAGTAGACAGAACATATTAAATTTCTTAAATCATTTAGGGGTCAAAATACCAGACCCTACCTGAACTTGATGCTAATACACAATCTCCAAAACTGTAAGAGGACTCGCTTCTCTTCAATAACTTTCTTCTAAAAATCCTTCCTAGAATTCTCCTTCTCAAATTTTCTTACAAAATTTCTTCCCCAAAAATCCCGTCTCCAAATTCTCGATCCCTCAAAAATGAACCCCAAAGTTGTGATAAGGAGTTTTCTCCTCAAATCGGGGCACTAATTGTGCGTTCACCCAAGAGGATTCTTTGCTCAACTGAGTTAACTCTAAAATTAACTTGTATTAATCTTTGCTTTATCTTTTTAATGCACGTTAAATGAATTATTAAATAACTTTATTTAATTTTTCCACTTGACTTCTATTTTTAATCATTTATTACTTTTAATCCCATGCGCACTTTATAACATTATTATTTTCACTTATTTTATCTTTTAATTAATTTCTTTTATTTTCAACTCATGTTCGCATCATGCGATCTAAAATCTTTTAATAATTTAATATCTTTTACTTTTAACTTATTTTAGAAACTTAATTGATAAAATATTTAATTAACTTAAATAACAATAATATTTAGCATTCATTTAAAAATGAACTCTAAATATATTATTATTAAATTAAATAAATATTACCACGTTCTAAATTTATCTTTAAACTTTTATCTCCAAATTTAATTCTTTTATTTAATTAATTTCTCAATTAATTAAATATTAAAATGTCATAATAATTTTCTATTAAATTAAATCATTAATTAATCTTTTAATTAAACTTAATTAATAGAAAATGCACCAAAGATGCATAAAGACAATCATACGAAAACTCATCATAGCAAAACACATACTAAATCAAACAAAGGGTTATAATCACAAATTAACGTCATCTGACGCATTTAGAGGGTACTTGACTTAGATACTTGTCCTAATTTTTAATTAGAACAATGACTTAAAGGTTTAGGATTTGGACTTAAGATTTATCTCCCCTCTCTTACCATTGAGATAATGCGATAGGGTACACTCATCCTAGCAATTCAGGGAAGTTGATACCCAGTACCTGCAACTTGCATAAAATCCACACATGTATAGACACAATATTCTAAGCTAAACAGGCAATGATAGAAAGTGGTGGATCGTGTAGATCCCGATTAGCAGGTGACTACGACTCCCTTCCTTAACCACATCAGAGACACCATACATAAAGAAAAAAAACACGCACACCATACACATGCAGTATGGGGTAAGTATCCATAAGAAAGCACATGTGATAATAAACCATCTAACTAATCATAATCGATAACTGAAAACACTGAATAATCATCATACATATATTAAATATAGAGTACCAAGTAATCTCACTATATAATAAACTGAATGTAAAACAATATCTGATAATTTGAAAGTAATGCTACTAAACATCAAGTATAAAACTAGCCTAAAAGAGTTGGGCAATTAAAACAAAATGTGAACTAGGGGCAGGCACTACATCCACCCCCCCTAGACTTAATCTTACTCTTGGAAGTGTACATGAATGATAAAAATAAGGGTCTCACTGTGTGGGTCCCATGGGATCCTTTCCCCTACAAGAAGATGTGTCTCCATTGAGAACACTCTTTGGGATCTACCCATATCGCCAACCATAGGTTCTAAAGCTGCGGGTCTCTGATCCAAGGGTTGAGGTTTCCTTTGAGGACAATGAGACACCTTGTGTCCATGTTGTCCACATATGAAAGACTCTCCATCAAAGCTCCTCTGAACTTTAGGTGCACTAGACTGCAGGAAACTACCCCCACTAGGATAAGGCTAAACACTCTGAGATGGTCGATCATACTGGTTGGGCTTGTTGCGATGAACCTTGTGATAGTTCCTAGCATTGGAACCATCGCCACCACTATGGGCTGGAGGATAAGTTTATTCCTGCCACTGATTACCCCCAGAAGGAGATTTCCTATTGCCACCTACACCTTGATTACCCAGAGATGGCTGGTAACATTGGTGGCACTTATTATGGCGTGCATTACGAGCTTGACAAGAGTTCATGCTCTTAGGTCTATGCTCAAGTCTCGCCCAAGGTGCTCTATCTTGGTCATGAATAGGAGGTAGGTGATCAATGATGGTCTACAACATTTGCCTTGGATCAACCTCCTCAGAGACAACTTGCTACTCTCTATAGTTCTCTTCCTGAAGCTCCCTGACATGCCCTTACCTATTCCCATCTTGGATAGGTTCTTCATGGATAGACTCATGGAAACTGATAGCTTTGTCTCGTCCATGGCCTTCACCATGGTTTGGGCTATGGCTTATAATAGAAGATCTTGCCCTAGATATCATCCTACAATAATATCCAGATACAAGATGCTATCATAAACATACACACTACTTTAAATCACTTAGAGAAATATAATTCTGGTTTAATAGTAAACCGAAAACCATATTGATCCAACATGCATCCTTCCTAACAAATATTGAAATAGATCACCTAAACTCTCTAAACAAGAACAACATAATACTCCCAAGGACAATCAAAATCACACTACCTTAAAACATAGATAACAGATACATGTTTTACAAACAAGATTGTTTCAATTTTCAGTTTGCCTATAATTTTGGTTTAAGTATAAATTCAGTTTTGAAGTCTAAGTGTTGAAGTATGAAAAATATGCAACTAACAATTTAAGTTATGTTTTTAGTTCAACTAGTTTCAAGTTTCAGTTTGAGAAAGATACACATGATAGTTTTAAAGTTTTCATTTTTGTTCAACTAGTTCACACTAGTGGCGTTCCAATATACCCAGAGCTCCCAATGTAAAAACTTGGGCTTTGATACCAGATGTAACGCCTTGCCAAGGGATCCAAAAGAATTAACCTAAAGTTTTACTAAGTTTGCTAAACATTTTTTTTTAAAGTAAGAAAGTATAACATACAAATCAAACACATAGTAGTGGAAGCAATAACATGTAACTTGTTATGTATGTTTGTTGATGATTACATGTTATTGCTTCCGCTACTATGTGTTCGATTTGTATGTTATACTTTCTTACTTAAAAAAAAAAAAGTTTAGCAAACTTAGTAAAACTTTAGGTTAATTCTTTTGGATCCCTTGGCGGGGTGTTACAGTTACACTGGACTAGTGAACTCTTGCATCATCTACTCTGATATAGGAAGGGACATAAACCCTAGCATACCTTGCAAATACTCAAAAGTATCTTTTCGAAGAGGCTTGATGAAAATATCTGCAATCTACTCTTTGGTGCTTACATGCTCCAATCTAATTTCCTTTTCTACAACTTTCTCTCTCAACATGTGATATTTGATAGAAATGTGCTTAGTCTTAGAATGCAACACTAAATTCTTAGACATATTCACTGTGCTTGTGTTATCACAATGTATGACAAAAGGTGCACTGAGTTCTATCCTTATATCTTCTAGCATCTACTTCATCCAAACAACTTGATTACAATTGTTTGCTATTGCAACATATTCTGCTTTAGCTATACTTTGTGAGATACAAGCCCACTTCTTGTTTAACCAAGAAACCAATCTTCCTCCAAGAAAGAAGGCTCCACCATTGTTGCTCTTTTTGTCATCCATACTACCTGCCCAATCAACATTAGTATAAGCATATAAAGTAAAATCATTAGATCTATCATACCACAATCCGAACTCTGATGTTTCTTTAAGATATCTAAATATCCTTTTGACTGCTACATAATGTGCTTCTTTGGGATCAAGTTGAAATCTTGCAACAATTCTAGTTGCATTTGCTATATCTAGCCTTGTGCAAGTCAGCTATTGCAACCCTCCAATCATAGATCTGTACTTCTACTAAATAGTAGGTGTCTCATCCTTTGTAGATAACTTGTGTCTAGTTACTATAGGTGTTCCAACTGGTTTACATGTTTCCAAACCAAATCTTTTCAGTAGATCTTTCGAGTGCTTAGTTCGAGAAATAAAGATTTCTTCTTTGTCCTACACAATCTATAATCTTAGGAATTATTTTTTATGAATAGTCCCTTCCTTATATTAAAAAAAATACAATAAAGTTACATATTCAAAAAAAAGGGGGCTAGGGGATATAGGATGACCCCACAAGTTCATATGACCACTAGTTGGAAATCAACCATTCATCAAAAAACATTAGAAAACAAAGAAATCCTCATGCTGCCAGTGCAACACCAACCGAGGAAGGAGGATCCTTATCATCAGAGCCCCACCCAAAAGTGTGATGAGTAGACTGCTCAAGAGGAACCCAACCATCATCAAAAACAATATCATTATCTTCATCTTTCTCTCCCTCATGCCTGGGAGGAGAAATGGTTAAGTCCAGCCAAGGAAACACCACTTGGGGTCTAAGTGAGCAGAGGGCCAACTAGTAGCAGGAGAAATAGGAGGAGCCATTGGGGACCACCCTGAACCAGACCTCCGAGGAGGTGAGTTTGAGTAGTAACAACCACTAGAACCTCTAGAAGCATAACACCAACTAGAAGCACCACTGTTAGGAGAGCGGTGCTACTAAGAGCAAGTTGTGTGCGAGTGATGAGCAGAACTACTACATCCTCAACAATGACTATGAGGAGGGATATGGTTTTCGGAGGTCAAATTCGGTGGAACATGAGCAACCATATAGGGGGCATTTCCCTAATGAGCCAAAAGCTCTTGTCAGTGCGCCACCTCCAAAGCCACTTTATCCATCTGTACTTGAATCTGCAACATGACATTGTTATAAATACATGCTTTAGAGCACATAGCCACATTAATGTCAAGTGTGTTGTGAGCATAAATGACTACATTTCAATCTTTCTAAATGGTAAATAAGATCTCCAATATGAAAGCATGCCATATCTGGGCATATTTGAAGGGAATCAAAGTATTATCACCTAGAAGAACCATATGCCAAGAAAAAGGTTCTAGGTGGAAGGGGTGAAACAGATCATGGATCCATTGCTAGTAACACTAAGCCCATCTACAAAACCAAAAAATATTCAAAAAGGACTTTGGTTGACCATAGATAGGGCAATGGGGGTCAAGAACTCCTAGATGCCACAACCAAGAGCCCAAAGGCAAGCCTTGGAAAAAAATACACCAAGAAAAATGTGCAATTTTGGGTTCAATAATGGTGTGCCACATAGTAGAGAACCTATGACTCCAAGTGCGATGTGAGGATTGCAAATGCAAAATTGGTTGAGCACATCAACCATGGGCAGGTGAGGAACCAGCCATCGGTAACCCAACCTAGGTTTATAGCTAGTTATTAGAGTGTCTGGATACCACTTCCAATCTTTTAGCCAAGGGCGAGAAGACTGAATGCCTACTTTGTGTAACAAATGTGAAGGTACCATAGAAACTAGAAGATCAAAAGTCTGCTGATCTAAATGAGTGAGCCAGAATTGCACTCTCATATCTTCCCATGACCGTAAGATCATAGTAACTCTAGAGAAAAGATCTTTAGGGGTCCTTATGCCATGTTTGAAAAAACATAGAGCACTAGCCCTGTGCATCTTATCTAGGGGAACACCTTGAATAGAAAATAAAGGTGACCACCAGAGATTATGTTGGTTCAAGAAAGCCCATCTTTGAATCCATTGCCAACCCAATGAAGCCAGGGCTTAATTGCTTCCTAGGCTTTCCAAATACTCTTGGCAACAAAAGTACCCTAAATTTGAATAGGTTCAGGGGTAACCAGAAGGATTTCAAACCCAATTCCCTTCTAGGCTGGTTGGTGAACTAGAAAGCCTGAAGAAATGCAATGCCTTAAAAAAATCTTCTAGGCTTCATTATTGGAAAGAGCTTGAATCACCCATTTGGCACATAAAGTAGTACCTTGCTTTTGGGTGGATAGCAAGCCAAGGCCACTAGACTCCTTATGAAGACAACAAAAATCCCAGGTGACTCTATGAAAGCCTTGGTGAGAAGCATCATACGCCCAAAGGAAGTCATGTAAAAGGTGTTCAAGTTTGAGGTACAAGGCCTTTGATAGAGCCCAACAAGAAGAATAAAAAATATGGGTGGCAACCAACACTTTGGAACAAATCTAGAATTTTCCTGCTAGGGAAAGAGGTTTGGTGATCCAATACTCCAGCTTCTTCTCTATTCTAGCAAGAACCGCATTCCAGAGCTCAATAGATTAGGCTTGGAAGGTGAAGGGGATACCCATAAAATGAAAAAATTCCCCATGTTGAACCCATTTCCATTGGTATTGCTCAAGCCAAGTAGGACGAGGAAGGTAAGACTACCTGTAACAAAGGGTTTTGTGCCATTGAATGACAGACCCTAAAGCAAGACAAAATGTGTCAAGACATTGCAAAGAAGAGGCAATATTCTCATCATCCTCAATGAGAGCGAGGAAAGATTTGTCTACAAAATGACCATTCACAAGCTGATCAGGGGAGTCTGAAAGGGAAATACCTTAGACACTTCTTTGGAAGATGGCATTTGCAAGCAAATACCCAAAACCTTTTGCTGCCAAAACATTTAAAGAGGATACCAGTAGGCAGCCTTGGCCAATAGATTGATAAAGCCCAAATGCTTGAGACTGACTACCATTAATGGAGATGCAAGTAGAGGTGTTGCCAAAGAGCATTTGGATTGACTCCAAAAAGGTAGGGCCAAACCCAAGAGCTTGAAGCATGGCTAGAATGAAAGGCCACTCAATCCTATCATAAGCTTTGGCAAAATCAATTTTGAGAAAGATGGCCTGTTGCTTGGAATGACGAGCCCATTCCATCCCTTCCCACACAACAATTATATTTTCCAAGATATAATAGGACTTGATAAAACCTGTTTATTTAG
Organism: Cupressus sempervirens; assembly: GCA_028749045.1. Lineage (NCBI taxonomy): Eukaryota > Viridiplantae > Streptophyta > Pinopsida > Cupressales > Cupressaceae > Cupressus > Cupressus sempervirens. The sequence continues at coordinate 728,998,316 of CM053789.1, read as the reverse complement.
GGTGAATGATCTAAGGAAGAAGATGACAGATTTTGAGCGAGAGAGCCTTGGCAATAATATTATAGGAAACATTCAACAATATGATAGGCCTCCAATTGCAAATGTCTTCAGCGTCACTTGCCTTAGGTATGAACTTAATAGTCCCTTTGTTAATAAGATTACCCAGAGAACGGGAATTGTATGCCTCAAAATAAATCTTATGTAGGTTTGGACCAATCTCATTAAAAAATGCTTTGTAAAATTCACAAGGGAAGCCGTCACAACTAGAGGCTTTATCATCGACTATGGATAAGATAGCTTCCTTGAGGTCCTCTAGAGTGAGCTTCTTCTCACAGAATGCATATTGTTCTAGAGCAAGTCTTTTAGGCATGACAACCAAACAAGCCTACAAGGTTTGGTCCTTGGCTGCTGAAGGACCCTGCATTGTGAAAATTTTTTCATAGTGGTGAACAATATTAGGAAGCTCACAGAAGGTATGCTAACCCTCTCAAATGTGTTTGATCCCCACCACAGAGTGGCGTGCCTTCAATGCATTAAATAATTCCTTGGAATCTTGATCACCAACCTCTAGCCAATGAAGGTAGGCTTTGAGTTGAGCTCCCTAGGCAATATAATTGTCTGCAAATTGTTTCTGATGGCAAAGGTTGGCAAGCCAAACCTAGAGATCTATATCAAATGGATTCATGGAAAGAGCTTCAGTGGCCGTACGAAGATCTTTGATAGTGGCCTCATAGGATCTCTTGTGGTACGTAGCTAATTGCCTCCCATAAATGTGAAGAAACCTCGCAGTATAGGTGATGGCATCATTCCACCACTGAATCCACCCAGAGGATGAGTAGGGCCTAGGTTCAAGGTTCCAAGTTTGTAAAATATGGGCAATGGTGGGCAGATAGGGCAATAGGAAGTATTAAGGTAAAATTGAGTTTTACAATTACAAGGAGCAGTAGAATGCCAGGTAATGGAGAAGTGGATGGGAAAATGGTTCAAAAGAGTCACATCAGGGAATGGAGTGATAGGTAGCAGACTCGTGTGAGAAAAAGAAAAAAAGGACTACGTAGAAATCATAGCATGGTCCAACCTTTTAAGGACCTTTTCAGCTCCCTCTCGAAAGTTGGACCATGTGTACCAGATGCCATTAGTTTGACAATGATGAACATTGGGATCAAAAAGACCTAATTTGTTTCATATGTAGAACTAGGCTTCTCACTCACCAGCTGACCATCAAAAAGACAGAAGGACCACTTTATCAACAACGAGCTCAATGATATTAAAATCCCCATAGAATAACTAGGTGGTAGGAGGCAAAGAATTAGCTAGCCACTTCCACAAGTGGGAATGCTCAATCGCATCATTATGGGCATAAATATTGACAATGCCAAATAATGATTTTCAAAAAAAAACAAAATCCAAATTACTCTCTGCATGGGGTCAGAACCATGGGAAGTAACAAAAGGAAAAATCCAAGGGGAGAGGAGAGTGACTACACCACCTCAACCAGCTTCATGCTGAGAAGCAAAACTAACTCCATTCGGCCAAATCAAATGGCAAGTTGAGTTGAGAAGGAACCCAAAGACTTTAACTTCTTGCAAACATAGAACATCAATATTGCCAAGCCTACACTTAGTATCATGAACATAATACTTTCTAGGGAGGTCTATTAGCTAGCACACATTCCATGAGAGAAAATTCATCATAAACCAGCTTGTATATTTTTCTCATCCTCAAGTGAGGAAAAATTGTTATGCAAGAAAGTAGAGGGTTCAAATGAAGAGTCACCCAAAGTGATGGCTCTTCGCTTATTGTCTTCAAGGCTATGAGAGTGATGGGGAGATGAAGAAGAAATTATAGAAGCTTCTTAAAGCACCCAAACCTAGGCATCTTGTACCTCCAGCTTAGTTGTACCCTATAATGCAGGATTTGAAACGGGCGACGACACAACTAGAGGAGCCCCAGGTGTTGAGGGCACAACAGGTATTGCACTAGAACTGGGGTGGCTAGGTTCTTGAGAAACATGGTTTGGCTTAGCAGTGCCCTTACCTTTCTTGACAACCATTGTCCACTCATCTTTTTTAACAACTAGAGTTGGCTTGGGTTCTTGCACTAGAGAGCGATTGTACTTGAGAAGAGGATAATCCTTGATCTTGTGATTCATAGATTGATAGTGAAAACAAGTATTTAGGAGATTCAAGTAAAGAAATTTAAAAAAAAAGGTGGTAGCACCAATCTAAATTTCCATGGTCTCTTTAAGGTCTCTAGAAAGGTCAACCTCAACATAGACCCTCCACTAAGGACGGGCATTAAAAAATTTGTTCAATTCCATGCAAATGACTTTACCCACAGTTTGGGAAATTTCAGTGAGAAAAGACTAACAAGGGATGAGCAACCCAAGGAAATCTACCCAAACTAGAACCCTGAGTTTGTGATCATCCGCGATACAAAATTCTCGAGACCATCTCTGGAAAATGAGCAAAGATGAGAAAATTGTCCACGACCCATGGCTAAAAATACTCTTAGCCTAGGAGGGGTTACCAATATGAAACAAGAAAAAATCCTTCGTGAGGTTTTGAATCCCTTCAAGGTGAATCCCCTGGGGGGACCAGGCCTTAGATACCCATTCACATAGTGTTCTTTCACATGGAGTGCGACCCACAAAATACCCAATAAGAGTTTGGATTTTTAGCCATTGGCAAGCAGATTCAAAAGTAGAAATATTTAGAACCAAGTCGGGAGAGGAATTACCTCGTGGAATACCTTGGGCACAAATTTGTGTGGACGTTTGCTCAACGGGGCAATTTTCACATGCAGCAGCAACTCCAACACTAGTAGTAACTGCAAGACTAGAGAGGGCCGTGACCATTATAAGCTAAAATAAATTCCTACACTAAATGTTGAATGATAGATAGTAATGCAGAAAGGGCTCAGATGCAAACCATACAAACCCTAGCAGAGCTCATTCCTATTGCTCTAACCCATCCTAGGAATTATTTAATTTCTACTATCATGCTCATTTCAAATTCTTTCTTTATTTCTTCTGCAAACTTGTCACTTTCATCATCATTTCCTCCAAATATGACACCATCAAAAAATATTACCAAAATCATCAATCCATCATCTATTTCTTTCTAGTATAGATTATTTTCTGCTATACCTTTGCTAAATCCAAGCTTTTTTAAATGCTTGTTCAACCTTGCATACCAAGTCCTGGGTGCTTGCTTCAAGCCATACAATGATTTCTTCAATCGACATACTATGTCCTTGTCATATGTTAAAGGACACCTTTTAGGTTGTTCTATGTATACCTTTTCTTCAAGTTCTCCATTCAAAAATTCTGACTTGACATCCATCTGATACACTTTGAATTTCTTATATGTTGCACAAGCTAAGACTAACCTTACTACTTCTATTCTTTCCACATGAGCACAGGTTTCATCATAGTATATTCCTTCTTGCTGCGAGTAACCTTTACATACCAATCTTTCTTTGTTCCTTACAACTTCACCTTGTTCATTCATCTTGTTCTTGAATACCCATTTTGTTCCTATCACATTCTTGTCTGCTAGTTTGGGGACTGATTCCCATGTCTCATTCTTCACTATCTAATCCAATTCCTTTTTCATATCTTGGTTGCAATAGTCATCTTTATATGTTTCATCTTCATTCTTTGGTTCAACTTTAAATATGAGACATAGTTCTTCATTGATTCATCTTCTTGTCATCACACCTTTATCTCTACTTTTGATGATCTACTTTGGTGGATGATTCTTTGTCATATTCTTGCCGAAAGTAGAAGTTGTTATATCAACTCTTAGCTTTGTTAAAGGTTCTGAGCATTGTTCCTTCCTTTTCTCTCCTTCACTCTACAAATCATTGTTAGTCTCAAAGAATACTTCATCATTCCTTGGTTTATTAACAATATTCTCATCATCAAAATTGTAATCATCTACTCTTTCTTGTATCTTGAATTTCTCATCAACTCTTACATTTGTACTTTCCATAATAGTCTTAGTTATTAGATTATAACATCTATAGGCTCTGATTTTCAATGAATAACCAAGAAACATACCTTCATCAATTCTAGCATCAAACCTTCCAATATCATTGTCTCTTTTGATGTAAAATTTATTGCCAAAAATTTAGAAATACTTAACTATAGGTGAGTGACCAAACCATAGTTCATAAGGGGTCTTGTTTGTGTCTTTCTTGACTTTCACTCTATTCATGGTGTAGACTGATGTATTCACAACTTCTCTTCAAAATACATTGGATACATCATTCTCTACTAACATAGCTCTTGCTGCTTCTATTATTGACCTATTTTTTCTCTCTACAATACCATTTTGAACATGGGTTCTCCGAGCTGATAACTGTCTTTTGATTCCATTAGCTTCACAAAATATGTTAAACTCATTTGAAGTAAATTCTCCTCCTCTATCTAATCTTAACCATTTAATCTTCATACCTAATTCATTATCAACTCTCTTCTTGAATATCTTGAACTGATCAAATGCCTCAAATTTTTCTTTAAGAGATGCAGCCAAAATCATTCTAGAAAAATCATCAACTAAGATCATGAAATACCTTTCACCATAGAATCCTTTAGTCTTGTAGGACCACTAAGATCTATATGTACAATCTCCAAATTAGTTGTAGTAGTGAACTTCTTGCTGGGAAAATAACTTCTAGTATGCTTTGCCAATACACATTCCTTGCAAATTGTGTTAGTCGGCTTAACAATCTTAAGAAAATCTCTAACTACAACCATACTACTAGTTTTCACAATATTGTCAAAGTTTATATGAAAAAATCTCTTATGTCATAACCAACTATCATCTACCTTAGCAATCAAACATGTCATTTTAGTTGGATTCAGCTTAAATACATTAGCTATAGATCTGGTTCCTGTTCCAATTACCTTTCCATCTTTGTCTCTGATCATGCATGTCTTCTATGTGACCTATAACTAATAACCTTTATCCATGAGTTGTCCAACACTCAGAAGATTGTGTTTCAAACCATCAACAAAATGTACATCCTCAGTGTTAGTCTTATCATCAAGAGTTATAGATTCAATACTTTTAACATGGAAAGCTGCATTGTTTCCAACTCTGACAATGCCTCCATCATGACTTTTGAAGTCAAAAAACTTGTTCATATCACCAATCATATGATGTGAACAACCACTATTAATTATCCAGTCAGATTTCTTTTCAACTTGTGATACCAAAGCCATTCTCTTTGGACTTTCTTCTTTAATAGCTACAAATCCTATTTCATCATCACTAACACTTACTACTTGTTCATCAGAATCATCTTCTTCATTTGCATACAAACACTCTCTATCTCTTCTAAGTTTGAAATTTCCTTTATACTTTTCTCTCTTTTAAGACACTTAGATGCATAATGACCAAACTCATTACAAGTACAACATTTAAAATTTTTATTATCAACTCTATTCTTGACTATCTTGAACTTATCAAATGCCTCAAATTTTTCTTTAAGAAATGCAACCAAAATCAATCTAGAAAAATCATCAACTAAGATCATGAAATACCTTTCACCATAGAATCCCTTAGTCTTGTAGGACCACTAAGATATGTATGTACAATCTCCAAATTAGTTGTAGTAGTGAACTTCTTGCTGGGAAAAGAACTTCTAGTATGCTTTGCCAATACACATTCCTTGCAAATTGTGTTAGTAGGCTTAACAATCTTCAACAAATCTCTAACTGCAACCATACTACTAGTTTTCACAATACTATCAAAGTTTATATGAAAAAATCTCTTATGTCATAATCAACTATCACTACCTTAGCAATCAAACATGTCATTTTAGTTGGATTTAGCTGAAATACATTACCTGCAAATCTAGTTCCTATTCCAATTACCTTTCCATCTTTGTCTCTGATCATGCATGTCTTCTCTGTGACCTATAACTGATAACCTTTATCCATGAGTTTTCCAACACTCAAAAGATTGTGTTTCAAACCATCAAAAAATAATACATCCTCGGTGTTAGTCTTACCATCAAGAGTTATTGATTCAATACCTTTAACATGGAAAGCTGCATTGTTTCCAACTCTGACAATGCCTCCATCATGAATTTTGAAGTCAAAAAACTTGTTCATATCACCAGTCATATGATGTGAACAACCATTATTAATTATCCAGTCATATTTCTTTTCAACTTGTGATACCAAAGCCATCTTCTTTGGACTTTCTTCTTTAATAGCTACAAATCTTATTTCATCATCACTAGCACTTACTATTTGTTCATCATAATCATCTTCTTCATTTGCATACAAACACTCTCTATCTCTTCTAGGTTTGAAATTTCCTATATACTTTTCTCTCTTTTAGGACACTTAGATGCATAATGACCAAACTCATTACAAGTCCAACATTTAAAAAATTTAAATTTCTTACGATCTTTTTCTCTTCTTACTAGAAGGGTGACTCCTTCTTCTATCTTTCTATCCTCTTTAGATCTATTATTGCTAGCAAAGTTTCCTTTGGCACTTATTCTCCTCGATAGGTTAGGTCGAATATTTAGGGCACTAAAAGCTATTTCTATTCTGGTCAATTCTTTGGATTGTCTAAGCTCATTCTCAACTACTTCAAGCCTCCCAAGTAATGTTTCCTTTGTGAAATATTTGGTAAAAGAGATCAACAACTATATCATTTGAACTACTTGCTTAAATAGTGGCATTAAGCTCTTCAATATCTTCTAGATCACCTCATCATCTTACTTGGTTCCTCCTTGAGATCTAATACCTACAGTAATTTCTAATATCCTACCTACATATGTTCTTATAGATTCATGTTCCATCATCTTAGCATATTGAAATGCACAAATCCAACTTTGTAACCTCAATTTCTTAGAATGTTCATCACCTTCAAAACTATTTTCAAAGCTTTCCAAATCTCATGAGAAGTATTAAGTGATTTCACCTATTTGTATTCAATTTCAAGAAGCACAAACAATAGTGCTTCTCTAGCTCTCATGTCACACATGAAATGTTCCCTTTCTTTCTTAGTACAAGATTCCAATTATTTTTTAGTAATGATTGTCTTTTTTGATTTTGTCAAGATCCAATGTCATGGACCCATACATAGAAAAAATGTTCATCTTTTCCTTCCAACTATCATAATTTGTTCCATCAAACTATGGACTACCCTTTTTGAAAATGTTTTCCATGGATCTTCCAAAGTTGTTAAACTTTATCTTCAACAACATGATGCTCCAATACCAATTGTTAGAAATAATAATCCACCAATCTAACTGAGAGGGTGGGTGAGGGGGGGGCGTGGGGGGTTGAATCAGTTATCCAATAATTATCAACATTAAATAATCTTAACCATTCAATCAAAGTAAATAACAACCATACAAACATGCACATACACAATTACACTAGATATGTTAACTAGGGAAACCCTTGATCAGAGGGAAAACCCCAATGGGAATGATGCACACAAGATGATGTACTAATATAAATATTCCTTGTTAGAGGATGGACCCTATTAAGAGTCTATTACAACATTTGGTACATATGAGTCCCTATTAGGAGACTTTGAATCCCTGTTAGTAGATTCTAACCCTATTAGGAGTTGTGCTAACCCTATTGAGAGTTGTGGAAGACAAAAGGACCCACTATAAAAAAAAAAATCGGGGCAAGATCTCTGAACTCACTATCCAACTGATCTTTCAACTATTCCTTAGAGAATAATTGTCTGTACTATTCTTTAACTTCTTTCCTCTATCCTATCAACCAGACCAATCACTATCAGACTTTATAGACTAGGTCATGAACCTTAGATCAAAGTATCAAACTTTAGATCTCATAATAAAACCTTAGCAATGAATTTTCCTTCACATTAACTCTACTCTACTTATCTTCCGCTCTTTGTGCTTCTTTCAATCATTCGTACATCTCATACATGATAAAGGAAAATGTCCTCCTTTTATACTAAATTCATAAAACAATTCCATGAGTCAACTATTACACCTTCTCAATTAATTATTATATGATCTCATTAATAACACATTACACTTAGTAATAACATTAATCTTCCACCTTGTAACTTGAATAAATTTACATATATGTAACATTATGAAATGCAAGCTTAGCTATGACATCTCTAGAATGTCTTCTTCACATATTTAACTTTTACTTCTTAGAATAACAACTCTGCTAAGAGATATAAAAAGTTTACCAGAACATGCCTCTATAAACTCTATCTCAGAATAGTCTTCATCAAAACTTTAATAGCTTCTTTTAGACTTAATATATTATTCTTCTAAGGTTAGCTACATATACTAGACACTTAGTAGAATCTCCCTTTAACCTCGCTTAGTGAAAATGCTCAACTAGTTGTTTGTACCAACTTGATCTTTACCACTATTCTTTTGTTAGATACCACAGAAAACTACTATGTTGACATCAATGACAAACATGGTCATTAATGTAACATATCATCATGATAATGATCTAATCATGTTTGTATAATACTCCCCTTTGAAGTATCATCAACATTCATGCTTCCAATAGGCATCAGGTGAGATCATTGTGCCAAATCCAAATGAAATATGATCTATTTAAAATGAGAGAGGTTATCATAGAAATTGACATCACCATCCTATAAAATTTGACATCTCACTGATATCCCTCATGGGATTTGAGTTAAAACCCTTGGAAGATTGATCTCCAAACACACTTAGAGCATCTTAGAGACTCTTCGGTATGGGGTGGTCATGAAAATTGTAGGCTCTCTGTGGTCAAAAAAAGGGTGTCACTAGGTTCACCCCCTTATCTAGAGATAATAGCACTGATGATTCAATGCCATGATCAATGGTTTCAAAGTTACACAGTGATGCACCAACGATGTGCAATTTTTGGCATTGAGAAAGATCGCTATTCCAAATCAAAATAGAATGTGATATCTCCAAAATGAGAGAGGTTATTGTAGACCTCAACATTACTATCCTATAGCATTTGATGTTTCATTGATATCCATCATGAGCTCTAAGTTACGACTCTCAGAAGATCAATATCCAAACTCACTTAGAGCAGGCTCTCCGTAGTCAAAACAAGGGTGTCACTAGGGATCACCCACCCATTTGGAGCTAATGGCACTAATGATTCAATGCCACAATCAATAGTTTCAAATCTACGTGGTGATGCACAAATGAACTGAGGCACACTACAAGTTTTGGCATTGGGTGAGATCACTATGCCAAATCCAAACAGAATGTGATCTTCTCCAAAATGAGAGAGGTTATTTTATAGCTCAACATCATCGTCTTGTAGCATTCAACATTTTTAAAAAATCCCTCATGAGCTTTGAGTTATGACCCTCAAAAGATTGATCTCCAAACACACTTAGAGCATCTTAGAGACTCTTTAGAATGGGGTGGTCATGAATGTTGTAGGTTCTCTGTGGTCAGAAAAAGGGTGTCACCAAGGTTAACCTGCTCATGTAGAGCTTATGGTTCTGATGATGTGATGCCATGATCAATAGTTTCAAAGTTACACAGTGATGCACCAATGAACTAAGGAATACTGCAAGTTTTGGCATTGAGCAAGATCATTGTGCCAAACCTAAACAAAAAGTGATCTTTCCAAAATGAGAGAAGTTATTATAGACCTTGACATCAACATCATCTAGAATTTTACATTTCATCGATATCCCTCACAAGCTCTTAGTTACGACCCTCAAAAGATCAATCTCCTCTTAGAGACTCTTCAGTACAAGGTGGCCGCAAATGTTGTAGGCTCTCTATTGTTGAAAAAAGGGTGCAACTAGGGTTCACTTGCCCATCTAGAGCTAATGAAATTGACAATTTTATGCCACAATCAATGGTTTCAAATTTTTGCAGTGATGCACCAATGAACTAGGGCACACTACAAATTTTAGCATTGGGCGAGATCATTGTGCCAAATCCAAACTGAATGTGATCTCTCCAAAATGAGAGAGGTTATTGTAGACTTCAACATCATCATCTAGTAGCATTTTAAATTTCACCTATAGCTCTCACAAGCTTTCAATTACGACCCTTAGAAGATCACTCTCCAAATGCACTTAGAGAATCTTAAAGACTCTTCAGTACAGGGTGGTCGTGAACATTGTAGGTTCTCCATGGTTAGAAAAAGGGTGTCACTAGGGTTAAGTTTCCCATTCAAAGCTAATGAAACTGATGATTCAAAGCCATGATTAATAGTTTCAAAGTTATGTAGTGATGCGCCAATGAGCTGAGGTACACTGCAAGTTTTAGCATCAGGCAAGATCATTATGCCAAATCCAAATGGAATGTGATCTCTCCAAAATGAGAGATGTTATTTTATACCTCAACATCACCATCCTATAGCCTTTGACATTTCACAAATAACACTCATGAACTCTAAGTTACAACTCTCGAAAGATCAATCTTCAAAAACACTTAGAGCATCTTAGAGAGACTTTAGTAAGGGGTGGCTGTGAACATTGGAGGCCCTTTGTGGTCAGAATAAGGGTGTCATTAGGGTTATTATTAAGTGAAAACATCATTTTTTAGCTCACTCAAGTTTTGGCATTAGGAACAATGCAAGTTATTTGTTGGTATTAAGTAAAAACATCATTTGTTAGCTCCCTCCACATTAATTAGAAACATAATTTTTTCTTACATTAAATCAAAAAGTTTATATTTACAATATATCAAGTGTTTCATCATTATTACATCAATATACAACTACAAAAATCATACTATAAATAATAGAATAGATTTTTCTTCATTCCACTCCTTATTTGGTTTTTATCTTCATGAACAACTACTCTTCATGATGTACCTACATTCCAATATCATTAAAAAAATAGTATTATGACTACAAAATAATAATTCAATTGAATTTAAAAGGGATAATCATCAGTTCACCAAATCATTATAAAAAAGAACATAAGAAGTAAATATACCTAGTTGAGTGTTCCTATAGGGTCTTCTCTCTGCTTTAGGGTCTCTAATAGGGCTTCATGATCAACATTACTAATAGTAAAATGCTCTTTTACTTTTGGTCTTCCTTGATGCTTCAACAACTTCACATTTGCTACTATAATAAGATGTGAATATATGAGAATTGTTTTGTACTTTTGATAGTCTTTAAATGTGAAAATTTCATTCCTTCTAAGCATTTATGTTTGCAGCCTTGTTCCAACAACAAAAAATGAACCAGTAGGATATGTGAATCCATCATGATCTATAATCGATTGTGCAAGCTTTTTTTTACCCCTTACATAATATGCTAACCAATAATTTGATTTCTCATCATTCCCTTATGGTGCAACCAATGCAAAGACATGTCCCGATTGAAGAAGATCTGATAGATGGTTATGTTCAATTGAAATTATCATGTCATCATTTCTAGTAGAGTCTATGAGAGAAAATGGAGTAAAATAAAATGGAGCCCATGTGTCCACCCACTCACTCAACTCATTGTGATCCCAATCACTTTCAAAATAAGTAGGACAAAAGAAAGCTAGTTGTCCTATCCAAATGGTCCATGTACTAGAATCAAAGCTCTAAAATGCATACATTTTTAAAGAATCTCTAATGACAACACAATCTAATCTATCACCTATGGACCCCTCCTCAACCAACCAAAAGAAACTGCATACTACTAAATAAAGAGTCCCCCCCTATGTTAATGTTGAACTACACTAATCAATAATGCTACAAGCATCAAGAAGCACTACTCTTGAAATCTTCAATTGCTCCTTAACTAGAGCTCTCTTCATACATGCCCCTGCTCCATCATAGTCCCCTTTCCCATGGTCAGACTCAAAAAAACTCCAAATATGAGTCACCTCCCTCTCTACGCGCATCCTACACAAACAATAAAACATACAAGCATTCTTAAATTGAACTTCACAATTATATGACCAAATGATACGTCTATCCATAGCAATGTCATGCTCCTACAAGAAATCAAAATAATTCTCAAAATAATGTTGCACAAACTTGTGAGAGTGAGATTTATCATCACTCACATAAAAATGGTACTCTATAATAGTCTTTCGATTATCTTCCACACTATTAGGGGCATGTCTATATGTTATATGGACAAAAATAGAAATTTGAATGGAGTTGTAATACTGAGATTGTGTCTCATTTTGGGGCTTCAATGTGTAGTTCTCTACAAAGTCAACAATTGATATAATGATGCCAATGGGAAAAGTCTCCTTACACAATCTAAATTGTTTGTCCAACCACTGAGACCTGTGACTATGCCTTTTATACTTGTAGAAAAAATTTCTCTTTAAATCTGAAATAATATTAGCCACACCAATTTCTTTTGCAACCAATTCACATCTAGAGCCCTCACCTCCACTCTTCAACACGTATTTCACCGTTTCATATACCAATTTTTTTTACTATTGTCTTCCCAAGATCTTGTTTGTGCCCCTCATGGAAACATGTTATAAACTTGGATAAGCCACCACATTTTGAACACTTCTCATTTAAGGAAGAATTCCTATAAAATAAATAACCATCAAATCTAGTATAAAAAAATTGATCTAACAAGTCTCTTGATGATTTTGGAACCCCACTAGCACCACAATTCTCCAAAATTTCATTTCTATGCAAAGTAGAATGGATGGAGCATAATAGTTCATGGTGCATAGAAAACTCCAAATGATATTTGAAACAAAATGTATTTCAAAACTTAAGTGGGACACAATAAAATGGCTTCAAGGATTCAAAAACACTTTGTGATACATGCAATCTTGGATGACTCTCTCTATTTTTTTTGAACAACATAGTTTGACTTACCTCCAAATAATGTTTAGGAAGTGGTGTGTGGTCTCTAATGCCAATTCTCAACTTCAACACATCTTTAACATTTGGTGAGACTCTTCAGCTAGAGTGCCAAAATTGTGCAATTTCTTGCTTCACATCATCGGTTAGCTTCTTATCAAAATGTAGAAGTGTACCACCAAAAGCCCATGTATCATTTTGAAAAGGATCATCAATTCTCTCTCATCTAGTAAGTTCTCTTGTCAAAGTAGCATAATTTAGGTTCAAGTCAATACAATTTTGTCTCATATATCTATCCTTTCTCAAATGATGACTTACTAAAGAGGTTGTAATAACACTTTGAGTAGTTCTCTTGTCCTTCTCCCTGCTATTTTTCCCAATGCTATTGAGAGCACTGAAAAGATTCTTCATAATAATGATATTTCTTTACATTTTCTTATTGAAACAAATCTTTAATTTGAAAGCATAGCTCTCATCTTTTGCATCTGTAATAAGTGCATAAAAAGTTGATATTGCTCCACCACTATTTTGTTGCCAAAAAACATCTTATATAGTCTTGAATCCCATAACCAAATGGTTCTTTGTGATTGTTTTCTTCCAAATTACTAATAATAGTTTCATCAATTTAAATTAACCATTTTGGTGTTCTAGGACCTTCATTTCGATTATAATTAGGAGATATGTAATGTTCTTATGCATTTTCATCTTTGACATGGTCAATCCTGGCATTCATATTATGCACTAGTAAATTTTCATTCTCCAAATTTTTAATCTTGACATTGTTATTATTACTTGGTACATTTTCATTCCCAAACTGAAAATATTCATTTTCTGACTATATAATTTCACCTTCGATCAATACATTGTCAACTTGATTGACATTTAACATACCTTGTCTCTTCCTTAGGTGATTTTCCCTATCTCTTTCCCTATATGTGACAATGTTTTCATTTAATACCTTCCTTTTGTGTTTATCCTTTCAACAACTACTACTCCCAATTCAAACAACAATACCAAACACCTTATCAAGTTTTGTACCCACCTTTTCAAACAATAGGCCCCAAACAAATTTTTCTCTACAAAAACACTATTGAACCTTTTGAAAAAGCCAAAAAAATGTGATTCTTGGGTCTACAATGACAAAGAATATTTTGGTAATAGTCTGCCAGTAATTTAATTCAGGTACTCAATCCCATATTAGGTACCCGATCTCATATCGGGTACCTGAAATCTGCACCCAAAATTTGGAAGCAAATGAAGTGGGGAGTGGGGACAATTATACAAGTATATAGAATTTACTTATTATATTATTATATTTGATTTATAGATTTTTATATTATATATTATTATATGTATTTATTATATATTATTATGTATATATAATATGATATGATATGATATAATATAATATAATAGTTATATCATATATATTAGTATTTATTAATTCATATATATATATATATATATATTCACACACACACACACACACACACACACACACACACACACACACACACACACATATAATCTCACACACACACATAAATAAATAAATAAATAAAATTTAATTACATATACTTTATATATATATATATATATATATATATATATGTATATGTACATGTACACACACACACACACACACACACATATATATGTATACATATACACACACACACACACACACACACACATATATATATATGTATACATATATCTACATATACATATATGTATATGTACATATATGTATACATATATGTATATATGTACATATATATATATATATATATATATATATATATATACATATATATATATGCATATATGTATATATACATATATGTATATATAGATATATGTATATATATGTATATATATATATATGTATGTATGTATGTATATATGTATATATGTATGTATTTATTATAATTACATATTGCACATATATATTAGTACTAATTATAATTACATAATTATTGATCATATGGGTTGAATGGAGTCGTAGGCTAACATACGACCCCCTTTGACCCATTTCATCATGACATGTGTCCCTAGGGGTCCTAGGACCCCTATGGACATATTGTGATCAATCATACATGGGTTGAATTAGGTTGTAGGCTAACCTATGATCGTCTTCAACCCATTTCATCAGGACCCCTAGGAACATAGTGTAATCGATCATATGGGTCGAATGGGGTTGTAGGCTAACCTATGACCCCCTTTGACCCATTTCATTGTGACATGTGTCCCTATGGGTCCTAGGACCCCTAGGGACATATTGTAATCAATCATATGGGTCGAATGGGTTGTATGCTAACCTACAACCCCTTCAACCCATTTCATCATGACACATGTCCTTAGGGGTCCTAGGACCCCTAAAGACAAGCATTGAGTGATATGAGACATTCATTGGGCATCCTTGCATGGAGGTGTAAGGCAATATATCCTAGTCAGCTAAAAGGAACACTCTATCTAGCCTAACTTGAATGAGGTTCTATCCTAACCTATTGTTAGAACATGTAAATTGCACACCTTAGAGTTCCAGTTGTTCCTCCTCAGAAACTTGTCGAAGTCACACATCTAATATTATAAGATTAAATGTTTTAATTATTTTCTTTGTAATTATTAATATATTAATAAGATTATTATACTTTTTATTTGTATTTGAGAAACAAGTGAAATAAAGAAATTGTTTTTAAATATAATAATAATCCTTTTACATTAACAATAATAATATTTTTTTTACATAGATGTAAAATTTTTTTTTAAACAAATATTAAAATTATTGTAAAATATGTTTTTCCATAACTATGTGAAGGATTTGAGCAATACAAATCCATAAAGCCCGAAGAATACCTACATGTAAAAACCTGTCAAAGAGAAGAAAAAGACAAGAAGAGACAAGGGTTTCCTATAAATATATGCAAATTGTACATTCTCATAAATGAAAAAGATAAGAGATAATTACAAAAGATCTATCCTTATAGAAGGAGATCAAAACCCAAAAAAGGGTAACCTAAAAGGTAATTGCCATTTAATAGTAACTAATTAATTATTAAATGTGAATGCATAAGTGCATCAAGTGAAATCTTAAGAAGGGAGAGTAATTTAATAAATGAAATGAAATTAACCTTTTTCTCTAACACTATGTTAGTTTCTTTTTGTTCATCCAATACTATAAGATTAAATTTCTTAATTATTTTCTTTATAATTATTAATATATTAATTAGATTACTATACTTTTTATTTGTATTTGAGAAATAAGTGAAATATAGAAATAGTTTTTAAATATAAAAATAATCCTTTTACACGAATAATAATTATAACTTTTTCATATAGATATAAAAAAAGTTTCCAAACAAATATAAAAATATTGTAAAATATGTTTTTCCATTACTAAATTTATTAAAATTGAAAATGTCAAAACTAATAATAAAAATAAAATTAGAAACATTAAATAATAAATAAAAATAGTCAAATTCAAAGTCTAAAAAATACTTAAAAATGAAATTCAAATTAAATATATATTAAAAATATTAAATAAAATAAAAAACATTAATTATGTAATGATATTAAAACAAAAATGGAAAAGGAAAACACAAAATTGAACAATATATCAGAGTGAGTGATTATATTCTCACGATGTAAAGTTAAAGTTGATATCCTCTATACTGCATTTAATGTCAAATAGAAATAGACCACCTCACCATTTCACATTTATTATTTTCCACCATTGTTGTAATATTAATTGAACGTGAGATTAAGTTCAATCGTCTTGCATTCATTTTAGTTTACTTTTGACCATAGATTAAATTGAAGTTGGACAACTTCAGTATAAGTGATCACTAAGTTGAAATGAAATCAAAGTGCTAAATGTAGTCATTTAAATAATCAAAAAATATTAATTGAAATGCTGATGTAATCTTTTTAAAATTTGAACGTAATGAAATCTAAAAATTTACTAACTAGCAATCACACCTTAGGTGTAATGGGTATGCTAAAGAGAAATTGGAAGTCAATTAAGAAAAGAATTGGTCTATTTTTTATAGTCTGTGCAATTAATAAGGTAAATTGGTAGACTATTTAGTGAATGATAAAAGTGGTGGCTATGAAATAACTATGCAACCATTTAATACATCAGTTTAAACACAAATACATTGAAAAAACCTTTTAATTAGGAAGATAATTATGCTTCTTTACCATAAATTCTAATCTTAAACCTTGTCGCAAACATTAAAGTGGAATCCTAACCACAATTTTAATCATAAATAATATTGAAACCCTGGTCATCACATAAATCTAATCATTATCCTAACCCTAATAAAAACCCTTACATCAACCATAAAACAAATCATATTTCCAAATCTAACCTCAATCATAACCTTAATTCTAACCTTATAGAAAATTGTATTTGTAACAATAAAAGTAATCATGATGTAACCCATTAACCTAACCATAATTATGATTGTAATCCCTATTGGAAACCTTAACCCAAAGCCAAAATCTATCACTAGCCTCAACCCTAACCCTAACCCTAACTGTAACCCTAACCTCAATTCTAAATAAGTTAATACCCCAAACTCACTCAACCCTAACTCTAAGCATGAAATAAAGAAAAAAATCTTATCAATAGATCCATTTTTTGAATATCCTCCAAACATTATGTTCTACGAGGGCGTGTCTTTTAAGGCATCCTGTCAAAGTGTTCATGTGCCTTGTCTATGCTTCTACATTGCATATATATATATCTCTGGGTAAAAGCACAAAGTCATGTCACCTTTTAGGCTAACTTTTCAAAACTATTGAATTTGAGCATTTCTAACTAAAAATCATTTTTTGGTCTACCTAGATTTATTATAGCTAAAATATACAAGTTCTCCAAATTTTCCAATTGAAAATGACTATTAAGCACATATTTTATACAAATTTATGTAAAATTATAGAAATAAATTAAATTATTTCAGAAGAGCAAATTTTTATTTACTCTTACTATTTTTAATAATATAAAAACACCATTTTGTAGGGATAAAAGTCAAGAGTGTGCTCATATAGAATTTATAGTGTTTTAATTAGGGGTAAGTACAAGAAGTTGGGTCTCACCTTTGGGCAAAAAGTGGAAGTGTTTTTCTATTTTTAGAATTTCTTGTCAATTGATGTCAAAATTTTAGGCACTTAGAGATTGAATATTTATAAAGGTCAATAATAAAAATTGTAGTGTTCATATTTTTCTTTTTGAATATGTAATTTATTTGTATACCCATATGATCAATTTTTTTTTGGTATGGATCTTTAAAACCATTTTTTCTGAATGCCCTTTTCAGGACCATACCACACTCGTCTAAAAACACCATAATTTGACACAAATAAATGAATTTTTATAAATCCTTTTAAATGAAGTTACCTAACACACCAAATATTGGTGAGAACATTTTGCCTTATTTTTTTTATATTTTGTTTTATTAATTTTTAATTAGCTATAATGCTAAATTTCAAAACCTCTCATGAATGAACACCATAATTTAATCAAATTTTATTTTTTTACATTCTTTCTTTTGAACTTCAAAAGTGTGTACCAATAATACTTTTCACAATTTAGTGAACCCTTAAAACTTTCTCAACCATGCATGCATTCATTGTGTTAACCAAAACTAATATGTTATTGTAACATTAACATGCAGAAGTATAAAGCATAAAACACAACACATCCATCAATACACTTGACACAATGATTTAATGTGGAAACCCAATTTGGGAAAAACCACCAGTAACATGCTGCTCCTTTTTCACTCTTTTGAAATGATGCCCTATTAAAGGCAAACCCTATTAAATGTTACAACACACATTGTTAAATGTGACCTGGTTAAGGGATTTCAATCACCCTATTAAAAGTGAGTCTTGTTAGAGGACTTTAGGCCATTCACTTGGAATGCCACCCTATTAAAGGATTTTCCAATGATTGTTAAGTCAATCTTTCTCCAAAGGATTTACCCTAATCTGATACAATTGTTAGAAAGTAACAGTAGAGCTTTGATTCGATACAACTTACAACCTTACTTGCAGATTACAAATCACTATTCAATCCTCAACTCTGCTTGGCTTCCAATTTTTGTAGCTTTGATAGCTTGTTCACCCTTCAAGCATTCATCCTCTTTAAGCCTTCTTGCTTAGCTCGCCATTGCAGACTTCTTCTCTTGGGTCACTTGATTAAGCAAACCCTCTTCCTTCTCCTTGTCAAATTTTTGCATCCAAAACTCTCTAACCTCTTTGCTTCATGACCAAATATCCCTACATATAGGAAATTATAACTCTTTTCCTACTCCTTATTCATCTCAAAAATTAAGGTTTTCGATGGATTAGGTAAGATATAATGTATCTACCGCATATCTTGTCTTCTTTAGAAACTTCTCCTAGAATCCATTTGAATTCACCTCCAAAATGGTCTACATAAGATTTTGTGCCTCCAGTTCATCAATTTTATCTTCCTCCAGATTCACAAGTTCCAAAAATAAAAACTTGTCGGCTTTTAATTGACAAATCTTTGATCTTTTTCATATTGCAACAACTCAGCATTATCAATTTACTAATGCTTGACACATACTGTGTTACTTGGCATCTATTGTAAAATCACTTGGCATCAGCTGGATTTTACTGGTGCTCGACATCAACTAAAAATCACTTGGCTTCAACTATCTTGCTTGACATCCACTAGAAATTGCTTTCACTTGGCTCCAACTGACTTTTTTCTCAGCTTACGCTAACTTTTCTCGACACCTTCTATCAACTTGGTCAAGCTTAGCAAATGAACTTTGTCCAACCTTTTTCTTTCAAACTTTCTAAGTGTAGCCAATCATTTTGTAATCTCAAAGTAGATCATCAATACATTATGTTATCAATGTCTTAACTGATTCTTGCACTTCAATACATAATCATAACTCAACCTTTCCTTTAGGTACTTTTGTTACATCTTGTTGATCAAATCCTCCTCATTAATAAACTAAGTGATAGTGCTTGAAACATATAAGCAATTGTCTTACCAGCATGTAGCAGGTTTGACATTAGTAACAAAACAATGATTGAAACATTTCTTCTTTAACAATTTTCTTTCTACTCAAATGATCTTTTCAATCATATATCAACAATATCCCTCTTTGGCATTGATGACAAACCAAACTAATCAACCAGTCAAACAAATAATAAACATCTTGTTCCATCAAACTAACTAGGTTAAAACAGTAAGACAATACCAAAAAGAAATCTTGTGAATAAAACTTCTCCCTTTATCAGAAACCCCTTCTTAGGTTACAAAATGTAACTCAACACTTCTCCCTCTGAGTTCCTTCTTTTTTGATTCTCTTCTATCATGGATCAACAGAATATCATAATATCTCCCTCTTTCTTTCTTTCAGTCTTTTGATCTTCTGATGATGTACTCTCACTTCATTGTTTCTCTTTTGCATTGATTAGTTTAATGTACTTTCTATTTACTTTCTCCCTTAATTTTCTACTTTGATCATCTGATCATCTCCCTCTTGATCAATATGCACTTGATTAGTTTACTGTACTTTCTCCCTCTTTGGCAATAATGCCAAAGACATATACTCAACACTTGGCATCTTTGATATATGCATATATAGGCTTTTGTAGGCTCTTCAATTTTCTCCTTCTATCACCTTGCTTGTGACTAATTTGAAATTCCAACTCTGTGATTACTTTAGGCAATTTCTAAAGTAAGATCCACTGCATCAATTTGTATGACATGAATGTCATCTTGTTTGATGCAGGATATTCCCTCTGTCTTTTACATAGCCTTTGATAGGGGTATCACCAATAATTTACCTCTTAGATAATCATAAGCATCCTTAGAGAATGCTTTGGTGAAGATATCAGCAATTTGTTCCTTTGTGTTAATATATTCCATCTTCACCTCTTTGTCTTGAACTAACTCCTTTACATAATGATACTTTATTACAATGTGCTTTGTCTTTGTATGCATCATATGATTTCTTGATATATTTATAGCACTTGTATTATCACAATAAAGTGTCACTAGTTCAGTGATCTCTTCTTTCATTCCCTTTAGTAATTATTTGATCCATACAATGTTTGTGCAATTAATAGCAACAACAAAATACTCTATAGTAGATTGGGAAGTACAACACTTCTTCTTTCTTTCCATGTAAGAAGTCTTCTACCTAAGAAAAATGCTCCTCCATTGGGGCTCTTTCTGTCATCAATATTTCTAGCCCAATCAGCATCAGTGTAGGCTTTCACTTCAAACTTTTCATTCTTCTTATAGTACAAACCATACTCTTTTGTTCCTTTCAGGTATCTCATTATTCTTTTCATGGCCATCAAGTGATTCTCTCTAGGGCTAGTAGAGAATCTAGCAACTATCCCCATAGCTAATGCAATATTAGGTCTACTATGTACTACATATTGCAATTTTCCAATCATGGATCTGTATAGTGTTTGATTGACCTCAACTGAATCATCATTCCTTGATAGCTTCAGTGTTGTTACCATAGGTGCACTTACTGATTTTGAATCCTCAAGTCCAAATGTCTTCAATGTCTCCTTGACATATTTTGACTAAGTAATATATACACCGTATTTTATTTGATAGACTTTTAATCCCACAAAGAATTTGATCTCACCAAACATTGACATTTCAAACTCCTGCTTCATCTGATTTGCAAAATCTTTACAAAAAGCATCTTGTGCTCCAAATATGATGCCATCAAAAAATATTTTAGATAATATTATACCTTTTTCTTTATCTATCTTCATGTACAAATTGATGTTATCATCTATCCTTTCAAATCCAATATTAACAAGATAAGTATGAAGTCTCTCATACCATGCTCTTGGTGCTTGTTTCAATCCATATAGGTCTTTGTGTAGTCTACGTACCATGTTCTTATTGTTTTTATCCACAAATGCTTCTGACTATTCTATGTAGACCTCTTCTTCTAATATGCCATTAAAAAATGTAGACTTAACATCCATCTAATAAACTTTGAAACCTTTATATGTAGCATAAGCAAGCAGAATTCTTACTCCTTCCATTCTTGCAACAGGGGCAAATGTTTCACCATAGTCAATTCCTTCTTCTTGTGCATATCCTTTGCAAACTATTCTTGCTTTGTTTCTTGTCACTTCACCATTCTCATCTAGCTTGTTTTTGAATACCCATTTTGTGCCAATCACATTCTTGTCTTCTGGTCTAGGAACTGGGCTCCAAGTCTTGTTCTTTTCTATCTATTGAATTTCCTCTTGCATAGCCTTGTACCAATCATTATCTTCCAATGCATCTCTCATCGTCTTAGGTTCCTTCATGCTTAACAAACATGATTCACTTCTCAACCTATTTCTTGTCAATGTCCTTGCATATTTGTCTCCAATGATTTGATCTATAGGATGGTGTCTTTTAACATATTTGGACAGTCTTGGCTCAGTTCTTGTGGTTGCATTCTGTCTCTTAGCTTCAGTATCATTATGTGCATCTCTGTTAGGTGTTTCAACATCTCTTTCAAATGTGTTAATTTCAGAGTTAGATTGTGCATTCTCCTCATTCTGTAACTTGGCATATGAATGCAACTTGGCATTCATAGGATGTCACTTGATAGTTGTTGAGACTTTCTATTAGTTTGCTACATGATTTGTAGCATCTTCTTCAGTAGGCATTCCTTCATAATAGTATACAAATGTCTTGTAATCTTTTGGCTCTTTTGTAGTTTCAGCCTCATGTGCTTCTATAAACTCATCAAAATTCACATTTGCACTTTCCACAATTTTGTTAGTGTTAGTAAAATTAAACACTTATAAGCTTTACTTCTTATGGAGTAACCAAGGAATATACCTTCTTTTCTCTTTCCATCAAACTTTTCACTCCTAACATCTTTAAGAATACAACATTTGCTTCCAAATATTTTAAAATATTTCACATTAGGTGGATTACCATACCATAGTTCAAAAGGTGTAGAGTGAGTACCTTCCTTTACTTGTACATGGTTCAAGGTGTATACAACAGTACTTACAACTTCTCTCTAGTATTTTAAAGCAACATTTTTCTCCATCATGAGTGTTCTGGCACAGTCCATTATAGATTTATTTCTTCTTTCAACAATTCCATTTTGTGGAGGGGTCCTAGGTGCTAATGTTTGTCTCTTGATTCCTCTGTCATTGCAGAACATCTCAAATTCATGTGAAGTGAATTCACCTCCTCTGTCTAATCTCAAAAATTTCAAATTCTTGCCTATTTCTTTTTCAACTCTTGCCAAGTACCATTTAAACATTTGAAAAGCATCTGATTTTTGTTTCAGAAACATAACTGTCATCATTGTAGAGTAATAATCAACAAGCAACATTATATACTTATCTACTTTGTAGCTTTGCACTTCAATGGGCCCACACAAGTCAGTATGAACAATTTCAAGTATTTCCTTAGAGGTATAAGATTTACTTTTAAAGCTTGACTTTGTCATCTTGCCTAGCTGACATTGTTTGCACATTATATTTTCTGGTTTCTTCAACTTAGGAAAACCTCTATCTCTTCTCATGTTGCTGATACTAATCAGATTATCAAAGTTAACATGACATAATATCTTGTGCCAAAGCCATACATCATCAAATTTTTCAATAAGACAATTGACATCTTCTATATCCAAATAGAACAGATTACTCCTAGTTTGATCACCTTTTCCAATCAAGTTTCCATTTGTATCATATATCTTGGCAGATTTGTTCTCAAACTCAACTTTGCACCCCAAATTGTGACAAACTTAACAAGTTATAATTCAATCCTTCAAAATAATAAGCATTGTCACATGAAATCTTGTCTATGAGCTTGATCAACCCTTTTCCTTTTATTAAACATGGTGCATCATTACCAAATCTTACACTATTTCCATCTTAATAGGTTAAGGTAATGAACTTACTTTTGTCTCCAGTCATGTGATGTGAGCATCCACTATCAATGATACATTTGTCATTCTTGTTCACACAAGTCATAAGTGCAATAGCCTCATCCTCATCTGATTCATCCTTCATTGTAACATATACTACTTCATCATCATTTTCATTAGAATCATGTTCATAAAAAATGTAGCATGACTTCTTGCCTTTATCTCTGTAGTTTCTTCCATCATCTTCTCTTCTTTTTTTGTGCTTGTTCCCTTCTCTAAAGTTCTTCTTCTATGTACATCTTGCTGCAATATGGCCAACTTCATTGCAATTAAAACAAATGATAGGCAACTTACCTTTGAATTTACCTTTTCCTCTGACGTGAAATCTTTTTGCCAACAATGCTTCCAATTTTTCAATGTCTTCCTCATCTGTACTGCTATCACTAGATGCATACTTTATCTTTCTTTTCTTCTTATTTGGCTTTACCTCCTCTAAATCTTTCAATAACAAATTTTCTTTGAAAGTTGATTCAATACTCTCTGGTCTATAGTTGTCAAAATTAGATAACTCAAAAGTAGTGAGTCTTCCTACTAGACCTTCAAGGGTTAGATCATTTCCTGGCATACATCTTAACTCTTGAATTGCAGATACTCTAATGGCATACATAGGTAAAAGTGTTCTCAAGACTTTACTTAGCACATTATCATCATCTATTTTACCAGTAGCACCTTTTATTACACTAACAACTTCTTTTATTCTAGCAACATATTGAGCAATATTCTCACCTTATTCCATTTTCATGTCATTAAACTTACCTCTGAGGCTCTCTGACTTGGCTCTTTGAACATTTTTTTCTCCTTGATAGATGGTGTTTAGGGCATCCCACATCTACTTTGCACTTTTAAGGTCTTTGATATCATCAAACTCATCATAACTTAGAGTAGAGGCAATCTCCAACATAGCCTGATTGTGCTCTTTCTTTTTCTTCAAATCTTTAGTAGTTAGGGCTCCTACTGGATCAACATGTGCTACTAAAATGCAAGATTGTGCATAATCTCCAAGTCCTCCAAGGTGTAGCTTCATCAAACTTTGTCATGCAGAAAAGTTATCTCTGTTGAGCTTGGGTACCTCTCTTTTTGACATCCTGATCTTTATGCTTTTAGTACCTTAAAACTAATCGTCTTAAGCAACTAGGCTTTGATACCAATTTTTGGAATTATTTTTAAAATAATTGAGAAGGGGGGAGGGGGGGGGGGGGGGGGGGGAGGGGGGTGAATCAGTTATTCAAGGTCCAGATGTACCAGTAATACTTTTAACAATTTAGTGAACCCTTAAAACTTTCTCAACCATGCATGAATTCATTGTGTGTTAATCAAAACTAATATGTTATTGTAACATTAACATGCAAAAGTATAAAGCATAAAACACAACACAACCATCGGTACACTTGACACAATGATTTAACATAGAAACCCAATTTGGGAAAAACCACCAATAACATGCTACTCCTTTTTCACTCTTCTGAAGTGATGCCCTATTAAAGGCTAAACCTGTTAAAGGTTACAACACACACTGTTAAATGTGACCCAGTTAATGGATTTCAACCACCTTGTTAAAAGTGAGCCTTGTTAGAGGACTTTAGGCCATTCACTTGGAATGCCACCCTGTTAAAGGATTTTTCAATGAATGTTAAGTCAATCTTTCTCCAAAGGATTTACCCTAATCTGATGTAATTGTTAGAAAGTAATAGTAGAGCTTTGATCTAATACAACTTACAACCTTACTTGTAGATTATAGATCACTATTCAGTCCTCAACTCTACCTAGCTTCCAATATTTGTAGCTCTGATAGCTTGTTCACCCTTCAAGCATGCATCCTCTTTAGGCCTTCTTTTTTAGCTCACCATTGCAAACTTCTTCTCTTGGGTCACTTGATGAAGCAAACCCTCTTCCTTCTCCTTGTAAGATTTGTGCATCCAAAACTCTCTAACCTCTTTGCTTCATGACCAAATATCCCTACATATAGGAAATTAAAACTCTTTTCTCGCTCATTATCCATCTAAAAAATTAAGGTTTTTGATGGATTAGGTAAGATACAATGTATATACCCCATATCTTGTCTTCTCTAGAAACTTCTCCTAGAATTCATTTGAATTCACCTCCAAAATGATTTACATAAGATTCTATGCCTCCAACTCATCAATCTTATCTTCCTTCTGATTCACAAGTTCCAAGAAAACAAACTTGTCAACTTTTAATTGACAAATCTTCGATCTTTTTCATAATGCAGTAGCTCAACATTATCAATTTACTAATGCTTAGCACATATTGTGTTACTTGGAATCTATTTTAATATCACTTGGCATCAACTGGATTTTACTGGTGCTCGACATCAACTGAAAATTACTTAACTTCAACTATCTTTGTTAGCACCTGTGAGGCCTCGCCCCGACCCTTCGTGGCCTTAGTTGTTACTTTATCTTTTTTGTTACTCACGACTTCAGATGTCGAGACATTATCTGATACTTAGAACATATTACATTATTTCATGTTATCTGATGTTACTTTGAGATATATTGATGTTTGTCATTTAAATGTTTTATGTACATGTATGTTGATGAATTAAGTAAAATGTAGGATTAACACATTTATTTTGGAATTTTTATGATTAAGGATATAAGTAGGATGGAAGAAACCCTGATTGATGTATGGTTCAATTTATGTGAATTTTTGATACGTATATATGTACATGTGATTTTCAGGACTACTGATGTGTGCAATGTGTGTGTAGATATTTTAGTCGAGGAAATCGATGGAGGAACAGAACTGATCTCTATGTGTTAATTTTGGAAACCTTGTTGTTTTTAATTCACGTATTGTATTGTGAGATGTATGTATGTATCCTTAAGTGATCAGTACATGTTAATGTTCGTAACTGTGTTCTTGTGGTGTCACTTGACACTCGTGATTTGTTTATGTTCTTCAGCGTGCTAGTTAGGGTTAGCTGTGTAACCCTTGGACCTAAGTCAGATTAAGATAGTATCTTTTGCTAATTTGTTTGTTAAATGAGTTTAGTCACCCTTAATCCGATTTAGTGCTTATCAGCATTTTAGAGTTGTTAGTTTGGTCCTAATTATTTCCTAGCCTTTGTTTGGCTCTAAACCTATTCCTAAGGCTTAAAAACATGAAATAATTATGCCCAAGGGGTATGGGTATGGGTTAGGGGTCTTTTCC
This sequence comes from Cupressus sempervirens, assembly GCA_028749045.1. Classification (NCBI taxonomy): domain Eukaryota; kingdom Viridiplantae; phylum Streptophyta; class Pinopsida; order Cupressales; family Cupressaceae; genus Cupressus; species Cupressus sempervirens. The sequence continues at coordinate 728,971,392 of CM053789.1, read as the reverse complement.
AAGCCCTAAGCCCCTTTTGTTGACTTTTGAGGTCACTCAAAAAGTCCCTTTTTGCCTTTGTGCGAAAATTACATGTGGTTATCATGAGTTGTCTTGCCTCACCTCCTTCTAGAGTTTAACCTTAGTGTGGGTTGAGTTAGTAGTTTCTAGAATTGCTAGTGGGTGAAAATAGTTATTGCTCCTTTTGGGTGGTTGAGTTTAAAACTTATTTAGAGGCCCTTCTTGGACTTGTGGAGGTTGTTACCCAATCTCTACATTTAGAGAGGAGTTCTTGAAGATTGAAGCAAGGAAAGGGAAGTTCTACTCAAACTTATTCATTTTCCATTACCTCTTTGTGAAGGTTGGAATTCTCATCTCCCTTGTTCAGATTTCATTCTTGTTTCATGTTTATGCTACCTTGTTGTTGTTTCAATGGTTGTATGTTTGTGGGTATGTTGGGAAGCTTTGAAAACCATGCTATTTTTGGATGATTTCCTTTCATGTTCATGTTTGCAATTTTGAGATTTTCTTGCATGGGTGTTTTGGTATTACTCACCCTTGGAGAGGGCAGAAGTGACCAATTTTGGGAAAGGTCTGTTTAGTCGGACTCCAACCAGTGTAGAGTCTCTTCTCAAGATGAGAAGAGGGAGAAATGGTAGGGTGTTATGGCCCCATACCTGTTAGCACAAACCTTGTATGATTCTGGTATGTTAAAATGGAAGAACGGAAGTTCTTGGTATATAGCCCCGATTGGGCATCTGTTTGGTGTTGTGCTTGACTTCTCCTAGTTGGAAGAATCCACCTTTCCCTAGTTTTGATTCATTTTGAATCCTATTGTGTAAACCATGTATGATTATGCTTGTTTGATTGTCTCTTGGTTATGTTTGTTGTCACCTGATCAGTTTTTGTTTCCTCCATGGTTCATAGAAACATATTGCAGAATTGGATATGGAACCCTTGTTGAGGGTCATGAAGGAAATTTCATTTAAGTGTTGTAATTCAGGATTGAAATCCTATGTAATTTGTATCTCCAAACTTTGTTGGATTGGCAACGAAGCCGAGTTTTCTTCCTGATTCTTTCCCGGCTAAGCCTTTGAATCAGGTTTGCCAATAAAATTGGTGTTTGAGTATAAATTGCTTGTCATATGTTTTGATCGTAATTTTAAATTTAGATGGATGCACATCAAGAATAGGATGGGAATAATGTTGATGTTCAGTTTGGCAAAATATCAAGTTGTTCATATATGTTGAAAAATGAAAATTTATGATCATGCATGTAGATTTAATTTTTATGATTATTAGTTATTAATCAAACTTGCATTATTGTCCCATAATGGCAAAATCTATGTTTTAATTCTATTCAAATTTATAGACCAAAAATATATATATACTTTGCCTTGAAATCCTATACTTAGAAAATTTTCATCAAAAAAAAAAAGTGCTCCAAGAGAGTAAAAACTCTCTACCTTTTGTATGGGCTTGAAATTTATAATTTTATGGCAACAGAGAATCTTTAAAGATTCTTTTAATTATGCTTTTTGATTAAAATAAATAAATAAGACAAAACAAAGAGAAGGAAAAATATATTTTGATTAAATCAATTCAATATATATATATATATATATATATATATTCTACCTATAAAACTTTATTCTTTCAATGCTTTACTCTCACCTTGGGCGGCAGTTAGGAAGCTAATCATTTTAAAAGGTTATTTTAAAAGTTTTTGCCAAACATCTAAATCAACATCATGGGGGGGGGGGGGGGGGGGCTGACGTCACCCTGTCCCCATGTCCCATCCCCAGCTCCTTACCCTATGTGAGTGCTCATCCTTGGGAGAGAGAGGTAATTAAATTTGTTTTAAACAAAGTGCATTGACTTTGTTGTTTTTCTGCCCTCCATTCATTCCTTGGCCGCAGGTATTGGGGGGAGCGGCTCTGCCAGCATTCCCTTGGGCAGAGTGTTGTCCCAAGGACAGCGCTTGCCCGAGGGTTAGTTGAGGGTTAGAGTTTGGGGGGGGGGGGGTTTGGGGTATTTGTTTTATGATTAGGTTAGTTTAATTGTTTGATATTAGTTAGATTTGTTTAGATTAAAATTTATTTTAGTTAGTATTTAAAGTATTAGTTTAGTTAGTTTGTTAATTCAATTTTAGTTGTGACATAATAAATGTTTAACATTAAGTTTTGTTTAATAATATTAGTTATTTATTGTTAGTTTATGTTTTATTTAGTTAGTTGTTAATAACTTAGTTAAGTTTAAGAAAATGTAGATTAGTTTAAGTTATGGGCATTAGTTGATATTTAATTTAGTTTTAGTATCATGTTTTGTTTTTATTTTATTTTAGATTATAAGATAGTTGTGATCGCATGTTAATTACTATTAGTTATTTCTTTTTTTAAAATTAATTTAGTTAGTTTAGTATAAATTATATTATGTTGGTAGTTACTCCTTATAATTAATTAATTATTTTAATTAGCTAATTTTTTTTTAAAATGTAATTTAGTTGTTAGTATTGTTTCATTTAATTGTTAGTTAAATTTAATAATTATAGATTAGATTAGTTAGAAAGTTTAAGTTTAGTTAATTGGTTTATAATAAAGATTAGTCAGTTTAAGATTTATGATTAATTGTAGATTTAACATAGGTGTTGAAATGTTAGTTTAGGTTGAAAATCTTGTAAGTATAAGTTGGGTTGGCATGAACGTTATATTATTAGTGTCTTAGTATGTTCTAGTATAAAATTCATCCTTTAAATCTTAGTATAAATTAGAGAATGATAAGATAGCGATAGATGTATTATTAAGTCAGTCGAGTGATTAGTCAATAAATGTTAATTTGTTTAGTACGTTCTTTTGTTGATTAAATATCATAAGATTTAAATTTGAAGCTTGTGAGGAGTATTAATTTTGGTTGTTTATAATTTATTATAGTTATGTAAGTTAAGTTTTGACAACTATTAATTATAGTTAAATGTATGATTTATTAACTAAGTAAACTAAGAATTACATTCTATTGTGTTATAATAGTTATATTATTTGATTATCGATTTGACTAATATAAAAGAAAATGAAATGGATTTAATTAAATGGAGCATTGCTAGATATTAGTGTTTATGTTTTTTTAATATCTTGTTAGTTGGTTAATATATGTGTTAAGTTTTAGTTGTAATTTTAATTATGAATTAGTTTTAATTTATTGGTAACTTAATTAATATTTAGAGTATCTTTAATTATTAACTTCTCAAAAAAAATTGTGTGTGTTTGTTTGTTTTTTTTTTTTTTTTTTTGCCCCGTAGTTTGGGCATGATAGCATCTACTAACTTTCTTAACATCCACTAGAAATCGCTTTCACTCAACTCCAATTGACTTTTTGCTCGACTTGCACTAACTTTGCTCGTCACCTTCTATGAACTTGGTCAAGCTTAGCAAATGAACTTTGTCCAACCTTTTTCTTTTGAACTTTTTAAGTGTAGCCAATCATTTTGTAACCTCAAAGTAGATCATCAATACAAATGTATGTTATCACTATCTTAACTAATTCTTGCACTTCAATACATAATCATAACTCAACCTTTCCTCTAGGTACTTTTGTTACATCTTGTTGATCAAATCCTCCTCATCAATCAATTAAGTGATAGTGCTTGAAACATATAAGAAATTGTCTTACCAGCATGTAGCAGGTTTGATATCAGTGACAAAACAATGATTGAAACACTTATTCTTTAACTATTTTCTTTCTACACAAATGATCTTTTCAATCATATATCAACAAAAAGAATTGTATGTATATTGATGACATATAAATTAATTTAAGAAAAATCATAAAATAAATTTTTAAGTTATTAAAGTTATAGTGAACATTGCTATTTTACATTTAGGTATCACCTTTGATTAAGAAATGATGCAAACATAGTAAATAAAATCATAACATTATAAAATTAACATTTTTGAAATCAAGACAATGAGAACTTTGATTGGTTTTCATTTTGTCAAAAAAATTGATTAGGAAGACCCTCTAAAGATTATGGCAAGGTCTATATAGTCAGTTCAATGTCTTAACCAAATCTTGAGAGGTTGAGGCATAGGCTTGGTCTCACAAACTTACCTTAAACTAGAATTCGAGGTGGGACAAAAAAATTCCACCCCATGTTGTAAGAAACATGTGTCAATTATTTGAGATTCAAAAAAATGGGCGCTTGTTTTGAAAAAGTAAAATCAACATTTAAAAATGTAATTAAATTAAATTTTTTTTTGAAAATGGTCACCATGAGTAAGGAATAAGAATGATCATCAAGATATTCACATCTCCAACCAAGACTCATCTAAGAACAATCTCCTCTCAAGTCCATATCAGATGAATGTCCCTCAGACGTCCTGCTGAAACCAATAACTATCCCAACAAATGTTTCTCTAATCCAAGAGAAATCAACATCACCATTGTCTCTAAGTATCCATGAGCACCTTTAGCCAATCAATCTATACCAACTCCATATGCAACATAGCAATGTCATAAAGTATCTAGTAAATGATCAATGTACTCAATACAAAGAAACTAAATCAAGATCAATGTCAAAGTTCCTACCATGGCCTCAAGAACATAAACATGACAACATGATCTAACCATCTCAATGAAAGAGAACATGCTCTATATGAACACACCATAACATGTCAAAACTCTAAATGTGTATCGAGAGTATACCATGCCACAATAATGAAACCATCCTAACAGCAAGGATAACATGTCAAATGAAAGCATAAACCACACCTTTACCAAGAATCCTCGAGTCCGCAAGAAGCAACCATCTCCACACACTATGAAAAAAATGATCTCCATATACTATGAAGAACCATCTCCACACACCATAAAGATAACAAGTGAACCATGCAAATGTCAAAGATGCTTCTATGGAAACATGATCTAAGACAAGCCTCCAACATTTGCAAACACTCAATAATTATATCAATGCCAAGACCTTCCACTTAACCATGGTACTGAGTCACCCATGACATCATAACATCCATCTACTACATTAAGATCCTCTAGGTCTACACTCACACAACCAACGTGTTAGTGCCAAGTGAAACCAAAATCTCCAAATCAAAAAGATACAAACCAAACCAAGTGCTAATTTTGCACTATCACCTCATCACTATCACAAGCTCCCACTAAATCGTGTATCCAAACTTTCCATGACATCATGATGAAAAACTATCCTCTAACCATGAGAATCAACCAAGGCATCAAACCATCAAAGAAATCAAAATACACATCATGAGCTCCTCAAAAGAAAATAAATAACCATGGTCCTCAACGAAGAAGATATACCACCATAACTGAATTAGGAATCTAAACTAATGAGCATCAAGGATATTCTTATATCTAATCATGCCATCCCTAAATCCATGACACCATGATCACATCCACAATCCAAGCATCTAACTCTTAATGTGTCCAACTTGTCAGCATAAAATAGTCAACCAAAATCCTCCACCATAATTGTACTTGGTAACAACATCTCCTCTCTTCTACATGAAGAAAAATAAAAAATCATATGACTAAGGGCATAGGCAACCCAAATCCAAGCCACTAGTCTAAATATGCATCAATAACAAAAGATCAATGAGAAAAGACAACCCATATTGAAGCCATAAATATAAACTATAAGTATAGACCACTTACAACACTTCACAACTTGTAGAACCAACAAGTCATCATACATATCCAAACCAAACACTAATAATCATATCATCATGAGACTAGTACAAAAATACAAGCTGTGTATACAATGCCATCAAATCTCAAATCTCCATACATACAATGTCATAAATTCACAATGTTATCGAAGTCAATGTATGTCATAAACCATTTAGATTAATATATCAGCAAATAAATCATGTAAAACCTACACCAAATCTAAAATAATATGTAGAGATCTCCAAGAGCTTTCTATTGACTACTCGAAATCCAAAATCTGACTCTGTATGCTCAAGTTATGCTCAAATCCGTGCTCAAAATAAACAACTTTAGGCTCTTAAAACCTGACAAAATATCAATATCACAAAATAAAACCTACACCAAGTTGTAGTTGTCTAAATTAGCTTTCCAATGATTATAGGAAGTCCAAAATCTGATATTATGAGAGAAAGTTATGGTCATTTTACCAAGACAGTTTTTTTACCATTTTAACTGTGATTTTATTTATTTTTATGAAAATTCTGACGAGACTAAATTTGATGGTCGCTACAAGATGAAACATAAAATATTTTCCATTTTCTATCAACATGGCCAAACTAGGGCATATTAAATATCAAAATTTATGGAAAAACCAACCCAGATCTAATGGTGAGGTATGTTTTTGTCTAGGAGGTCATTTTATCAAACTCCCCCCTAAAACCCTCATTTGAATAAAATATCCAAAAAAAATCTTTGATCCACAATTTCACATGCCATCATAACAACAAAAATGAAACCCTTAGATCTTAGATCTACAATAAACATCTTATAAAAAACCATATATCTTGCCCTTTCTTTTATCCTCTCGTGCATTCCCATAGATTCAAACTAGGGTTACAACAAGAAAACCATAGCTTTGATACCACTTGTAAGGAAATTTACAAGAAAAATATAACCGTTTCCACATAACCCATAATAGATTTGAAGTAAAAATGCAATTAAACTTCAGATGCAAGAGAATATACAAAATACACACAAAAATGTGACACAATATATACTCTGAAAAATGGAAAAAACCCAGCCTCAAAAGCATCCATCACCATGTATTATTCAACAAAAACACCATTGCAATAAAACCATAGAAGCCTTCAAAGCCATAGCCACAACCAAACAATGTGAACTATAGTGCCTACCCCTAGTTTACTTTCAGTTTTTATTGCTAAACTCTTTTAGGTTAGCTTTATGATTATGTTTGATGATTAGGGGTATTTTTTTTCTAGATTGTTAGACATTATTTCTTGCTTAAATGATTATATGATGAGATTACTTGGTACTAGCTATTTCATGAATACATGATTATTTCTTGATAATGAAGATTGTTTACAGTGATTTCAGTTATTTTGTGATGTTAGTTAGATGGATTATTTATACATGTTTTCTATAGATACTTACCCTATACTTACATGTGTATGGTGTACCTATATGTTTTATTTTATGTATGATGTTTCTGATATGGTTGAGGGAGGGAGTCATAGTCACCTACTAGTTGGGAATTACACAATTCACCACTTCCCACCATTGTTTGTTTAGTTTAGAATATATTAGAATATATGTATATGGACATGCATGGATTTTATGCATATTGTAGGTATAGGGCATTTACTTCCTTGAATTGCTAGGATGAGCATATCCTATCGCAATATCTCAATGGTAAGAGAGGGGAGATAACTCTCTAGTCTAAATCCTATCCTTAAACCATTGTCCTGAAAAAGTAGGGCAAGAATATGATTTGTCTACCTTTCAAATTCGTCAAGTGATGTAAATTTGTTATTATAACCCTTAAGTCTGATCTAGTTTTCTATACTTTATTATGGGTTTTCTTTTCAGTCTTATGGGTCTGTGATTATTTTCTATTATAATTAAATCTAATTAAAAGAATAATTAACGATTTAATTAAATAAAAGAATTAAATTTAAAGATTTAGTTAAAGTCTAATTTTGGACGTAATAATATTTATTTAATTTAATAATAATATATTTAAGAGTTCATTTTTAAATAAATACTAAATATTATTATTTCTTAAGTTAATAAATATTTTTATCAAAAATGTCTCAAGAATTAATTAAAGAGAGGAAAAAAATTATTTAATGAAGACATTTTAATTAAATGGAAAAAAGGTTGTGCATGAATATTAAAATATAATTAAATAATAATGGTAAAGGGATTTTCAAATGATTGCACAATCAAAGCCTTAAATTGGGAAAAAAATCTTAGAGTTCATTTATCAAGGATCGAGTTTTGGAGGAGCAATTTCAGAGAAGGTGGTTTTCATAAAGAAAGAGAAATACTTGTGTGCTCCGTGTGTTGTCGAATTAACATCAGATATAGGTAGGATCTTGTGGTTAATTTATGCGGTAGTTTTCCATTCTTAAATTTCTTGTCTTCTTTGTTCCTGGATAAATCCATTATCAGAATTTCAGATTTGGTTGATATCACTATGTTGTAATTTACTAGTTTTTGTTCTTGATTTCGTTTATGAATGAATTAATCAAATTGAAACCCTCGTCGTATATTTTCATTGTTCTTCATTTCAAAATTATCTGTATTTGAGAAATTAAGATTTAGAAACCCTCATTCTGATAATTAAATAGAATGTTTTCGTAGGGTTTGAGAAGAGAATTTGATTTTTAAAATCCAAAATCTGAATAGTTGTTAAGGTTTTCCCTATCAGATTTGATTTCATAATTTTCTTAAAATTTAAAAATAAAAATAAAAAAAATAAAAAATAAAATAAAAATAAATAAATAAATAGTTTTGGTTCAACAAATTAATGGGAGGGGGGCATTTTTGTTTTGTTTTTTTATAAAACACAATTTTAAAAAATAAAAATAAAATTGGTGGGTGGGGCCACCAACCCAACACCCATCTCTTTCTTCCTACCTCACACAATGACGAGAAGTCTGCCGGCGACCATTCTGGTCACTGTACAACAAATTCTACTGTTGTGACAATAGGTACTATTGTAGGTAGTACTTTGCTCTCACGTTAGTAGAGCTATCACGACAGCATTCAGCCTATGGGCTTAAAAATTAAAAAAGTTATTTTTTAAAAAAATGTTTTATTTTATTATTAATTTTTTAAATTAAATTAATTTAATAACTTTTTTATTAAAAGTTAAATTTTAATAAATGTTAGATTTTATTTAATAAATTTCCATAGTGATTAAATGTTAAAATATAATAATAATATTATTATTTTGTTTCAATAGTTATTATTTTATTATGAGATTAATAATTACTTTATTAATAATTTAATATAAGTTATTTTATTAATAAATTAGTAATTATTATCTTTAATAGTCTATTGATTATTAATTAAAATTTAATAATATTTAATTAAAATTGGAATTAATATATTATGAAATTGTATGTGTAAAGTAAATTCAAAAATTGTAAACTTTAGCAAACTAAAAAATTAGAATGAAATGAAAACTCGAACCTTACTATAAACTCAAACTATCTATTTTCAAAACCAAACAAAACTACAAAACTACACTATCTATTGTATACTTTCCTATATGTTGGGTTTGGGGTTGACTTAGAGTGTTGACTAGTTTTAGGATATCTACCAGAGGGCAGGAGTGTATTGTTTTGATGATGTCATGATTTTGTAAATATGTACTTGATTTTGAATTAGTCATGTTAGATGATTGTATGGGTAAAATTTGTGATTTTGATCAGTGATGTCTTTTCAGTAATTTCTAGTTGCTTGCATAAGGATTGAAGAGTATTTATGGTTGTATGAGACCTTCTACTTTTGTTGAGCCTAGAGTAATTTATCTGTATGTTATGTTAGGAAGTGGCTTGTAATGGAGGCCAAGGCCCTAAAGTGACGGGTAACCCATTGTAGGTTACTTAATAAGTGATAACACTACATTAAATGAGAGTAAAATAAATTAATAAGAGTTTTTCTTTCCTCGCCCATGTGTTGAGTGCTAGTACAGACTAGGATGGGAGTAGAGAGGATGCTTGGTTGCGACCTTACTTCATTAGTATTCCTTGTCCGTACAAAAGGATATTGATGCCACATAGAGATACTAGGGGGTCAGAGTATTAAAAGACTACTAAGATAACCTTAAAGTTGGCTCATGCAATGAAAATTGTCCACTTATATAGTATATTTCCTATGTGTCTTTGTTTGCCTCTGGGTTTGGCTGTCACTTGTGTCTTGGTACCTTAGATTACTTTCATGTTTTCCTTTATCTAGATATTACTTTTGACTTTTGGGATTTTTATTTGTTTGGGACTTGAGACTAGCTCCTCAATGTGGTGGGAGTGGACCCTTTTCGGGTTACCACGAGGTTGGGTGGTAGTGCTTTTTACTTTTACCATTGATATCCATTAGTTCGATACTGTGGTTGGAGTTCCTTGTTTTGCATTTCCTTTCATTCTATTCTTATGTACTATAATGGATGGTTATACCTATTGTATTGTATTTTATTTGATGGATCTTAAAGAGATAATGTAATCTATTTTATGATGTGTATTCTTTCATCCTTTCATACCCTATGACCTATATAGTGGATGATTGTGCATTCCAATTATTGCCAATTGGCATTTGGGATAATTGTATATTACTTAAATGGATTTGTACTTATAGTTATTCTTTAATGTAGATGTGTTGTATATTGGTTTTAGTATTAATTAAACTTAAATATGATTCAATGTCATGTGACCCTTAAGAATTGTAATCTGTTTTATGGTATGTGTTTATGTGTATGTTATTGCTTCCCTTATTTTATATCTATTGCTGTTAAGTTATTATCTTAAAAAAAAAATGTTTGGAAAACTTAGTAAAACTTTAGGTTAATTTTTTTTGGGTTCCCTGGCGGGGTGTTACATGAACAAGCATGAATCAACACATCCCATGGCATGCTTCCAACCTTCACAAATGCTCCCTTAGCTAACTTGTCAAGCCTTGCCTTGCTTGACTTTCCTTTTTTTCCTTTTTCACTTTTGTCTTCTCATACAACAACTACCCTTGTGGCTTCTTATATAGTAGCAAGTCTCACAAAACCACCAAGTGGTATTTCATAAACCATGTGCTACCTAACCCATTGACCCCACATTTAATATTGGACATTTAATTCTTTCCCCAATAATGAATAATCACATCAAATATTATCACAATGTTACAATACAGCTCATCAAGTTTATCCCATGGGAATCTTTACATGTTGTACATCCATCTAGGTGCTCCTAGGTGCAAAATTACATAATAAATAAAATAAAATAATATAAACAATATTATGCAATGTGTGCAACACATATAATCTCAACACTAGGTTTCACTATTGCCAACTTATGGATGAAGAAATTGTGAAAAGTTTAAAATATAATAGAAAATTAAAATAATAGTATATTATAAATTGAAAGCATGTCAAAAATTATTATTTTGAATTTCTTTATGTGGGTATTCATTCTAAAGTGTAGTTGCAAAATATTTACATAAGGGTAAACAATCAGAACAACAAATTGAACGCACATCAACTATTTTTTACACTCTTGAAAGGGATACATTCACGCTAAATAAAAGGAATTGTAAAAGATTTATAGTATGAAAAATCAAAATATGGTTGCTTAAAAATTCAAGATATATCAAAAATTGGATCATTAGTTTTATGCCTGGTATATAGGTCATCATGTTGAAATGAAGTAACTATGAAGGACTTCGAGTGGGGGTGAAAAATAAAATCAGTATTTGCTTGCACATTTAAGATATATAATAGATTGGATTCAAAAAATACATAAGTTTATACCAAAACCAATTGTTGAGAATTATGTCTCAACCTTGCAAGCTTTTTTCGAAAAATTGTAAAAAATTCTAAAATTTGTTTGTGGTAGTTTTTCACATGTTTATGAGTTGGAAAAAGGTGTATGAGTTGTTAAAAATGTGTCTTGTCTGTAGAACAATATAGAAGGACTATTTTTAGAGTATAAACAACTCATTATATGAATTTTATGGGAGTCTAAACTAAAGGAAAAAATTATGGATGAAAATGTTATTCTTGGAGTTACAAATGACAAGTGGGTAACATGTGGCATGGTTGTTTTGCCCATGATTTTGGCCCATGGTTTTGTAAGAACACAAATGGTTTCTAAGTTGTAAATCACTATAAAAGGAGTGCTTGGGGAGGTGTTTGAATCATCGATTTTTGTTTGCAAGTGTATTGTAATCTTCTTGATTTGAGAATACATTGTGTGGGCTTTGGAGGGTGGGGATTTTCTCTCTAAAGGGTTTCCCCGTGGTAAGCATTGTGTTATGCATTCATTTTTATTTTGATTATGTTATTAAGCATTTCTTGAGATCTCTGCAATAGTTAGTTGAATTTTCATAATCATCCTCTCAAAGATTAGTGTAGGAAGTGATTCCGTGCACCTTTGCTTCCTTACAAGCGGTATTAGAGCCTGGCTAGTTTTGGTTCTATTTGTTGGGATACAGGGTTTTTTGAGCTAATCAAGGTTTGAGTGGGAGCTTGTGTAAAGGTTTTTCATTTTTGTGTTGCAAGATTGCAAAGATGGCAAGCATATCAGAGAGGATTGATGTAGAGAAGTTTTCTGGCACAAAATTTGAGATGCAAAAGTTGAAGATGGAAGATCTATTGATTGATTGGAATCTATGGGATGTGATTAATGAGAAGAAGCTGAGGTCTGCAGATCTGACTTTAGCCATACAATATGATGTGATAGACAGAAAAGCTAACTTAGGTCTCATCATATTGTGTCTTGCAAGCTTGATTCTGATTAATGTCCATGAAGAACCTATTGCAAAGAAGCTTTGGAAGAAGCTAAGTGAGATCTACCAAGCGAAATCACTTGTGAACAAGATTTTCTTAAGGAAGAAGTTGTATTCTTTGAGAATGGAAGAAGGTGGATAGATTTTTGAGCATCTTGAAAGTTTTAATATGTTGGTGACTCAATTGACCTCATTTGGGGTGTGGATGGATGAAGACAAAAGGTGCCAAATCTTGCTATGGGACAACCTTATCTTGGCCATAGGGAGCACTTCTGTTGTCTTGAAGATGGAGGACATTGTTGGTTCTCGACTTTCTAAGGAGATGAGAAGGAAGGTCTCTCTAAATGCCAAAGAAGCTTTGAGTGTTCAAGAAAGACCAAAAGAAAGAGGCAAGACTGAAAAGAAACATGGCTGTTCTAAGTCCAAGAATAAGGGGAGATAAAAATCTCCTAGAAAGTCCAAGGTGATCCACTAGAATTATGGCAAACTTGGACACTTCTAAAAGGACTACAAAGAGGAGAAGAAGAAAAAGAAGAAGAAGCAAGATTCTGATTCTGAGTCTAAGAAGGAAGATGGAGATGTTTTCATCGTAGCCTTGGCCATTCATGCAGGTGACAATGCATGGTTGATAGACTTAGGTGCATCTTTTCACATGACTCCTAATAGAAATTGGTTTAGTAAGTATGAAAAGTTTGATGGTGGTAAGGTGTATTTGGGTGATAACTTAGTTCTTGATATTTTTGGTCATGGAAGTATTTGTGTAAAATTTCTTGATGGAAGAATTAGAAGATTTGACGGTGTCTTGCATATCCTAGGACTAGTGAGGAATTTGTTATTTGTTAGAAAACTAATAGATGCAAATGTTTGTATGTATAGTTTTTTGAAGCAGGTGTGAAAATGGTGAGAGGTGCTATGGTAATAGCAAGAGGAAGTAGATTGGGTACATTGTACTAGCTTGATGCATGCATTGTTGAGTGTAATGGTACTTTTAATAAGATTTTGAAGAGGACTACATTGTTGGAGAAGGAGAGGGTTTCTCTTTCAACAAATGGTTGTCATTTTTCAATACCCAGGGGTGCTTTATCTACTAAATCAAAGTTAACTATAGAGAAGACTATGCTATGGCACCAAAGAATCGACCACATAGGTGAGAAGGATCTACAAACCTCAAAAAGGAAAAACCTTGTTGATGGGTTGAATGATTGCAATCTTGAGTTTGATTTTTGTGAGCATTGTATCTATGGTAAACAAAATAGTGTTCAGTTTTACTCAAGTTCTCATAAGTCCTCATGTATTTTGGATCTAATCCATTCAGATGTATTTGGTCTAATTGATGTTTCTTCTATTGGTAGATTGGTTTATTATGTTTCTTTCATTGATGATTTCAGTAGAAGACCATGGGTTTATTTCCTTAAGAGTAAAACTGAAGTTTTCAGTCATTTCAAAGAATTTAAAGCAATGGTTGAGTTGCAAACTGGAAAGAAGATAAAATGTTTGAGGACTGATAATGGTGGTGAATTTTTCTCCAATGATTTCAACACATTTTTTGAAGATTTTGGTATTAAAAGAGAGAAGACAACTCTGTATTCTCCACAATAGATTGGAGTTGCATAAAGAATGAAAAGAACCTTGATGGAGAAGACTAGGAGTATGTTGAGTGGAGTTGGACTAGAAAAAATGTTCTGGAATAAAGCTATAGCCATTTCCTACTACTTGATAAACAAGTCTCCTACATCATCTCTTGTTGATAAGACACCATTAGAAGCATGGTCGAGCTACAAGCATTCACTTCGACATTTTAGAGTTTTTGATTGTGAGGCATATGCTCATGTGCCAAAGGAGAAGTAGACTAAATTGGACAAAAAAGTTGTCAAATGTATCTTAATTGGATATAGTTATGGTGTGAAAGGATACAAACTTTGGTATCCTATTGCACAAAAGGTATTTTATTCTAGAAGTGCTATTTTTAGAGAAACTAAGCCTTCTTCTATTACAGTACCACTAAAATAGATGGAAGAAAAGAAAGATGTGATTCAATTTCTTGCTACACCTGAGAAAGTTGAATCAAGGCCCTTAGAAAGATGAGATGTTAGAGTGATCTCTATATGTTTTGAATCATTAGAGGAAGAGGGAGAACCTGATCATGAACCTAAACTTAGATAGAGGAAAGCACTAGAAAGGTATGGATATTCTCTTGATGATGGAGGTGTATATTTTCTTTGAGTGCTAATATTGATGAACCAAAATATGTAGAAGAGGCTCTTGGTATGAATGATTTAGAGTCCTAGAAAACAGCCATGGAAGAAGAGATGGCAACTCTTAAGAGGAATGACACATGGGACCTTGTACCATTTCCTAAAGGATGGAAGCCCGTTGGTTGTAAATGGGTGTTCAAAAAGAAGATGGGTTCAAATGGAAACATTGAGAAGTATAAAGAATGATTGGTTGCAAAAGGTTACTTCTAGGCTACAGGAATTGATTATGGTGAAAAAAATTTCTCCTGGAGAAAAAATGACATCTTTTCAATTTTTACTTTCTATTACAGCAACTTATGATCTAGAAGTTGAGCAGATGGATGTGAAGACAACTTTCCTTCATGGAGATTTGGAGGAAGAAATTTATATGACACAACCAGAGCACTTTGTGGTGAAAGGTAAAAGTCATTTGGTCTCTAAATTGAAGAAATCCTTGTATGGTCTAAAACAAAGTCCTAGGATGTGGTACCAAAATTTTGATACATATGTATTGAGTTTGGAATTTGTGCGATCCAAATTTGATCACTGTATATACTACAAGTTTGATGGTGATTATTTCCTGATTATTGCCTTATATGTTGATGACATGTTGTTTATTGGCAAAGGAAAAAGTTTGATTGTAGAATTAAAATCTCAGCTCTTAGCAAAGTTTGAAATGAAAGATATTGGTACAACAAGGTACATTTTGGGAATGGATATTATAAGAGATAGACAAAATAGAAAGCTTTGGCTAGGCTAGAGTAAGTATGTTGGTAATATTATGAGAAGATTCAATAAGCAAGATTTCAAACCATTGAGTGTTCGTGTTACTATGAGAACAAAGCTTTCTAGTTCACAGTGTCCTTCATCCCCATTGGAGATGGAAGAGATGATTTGAGTACCATATTAGAGTGTTGTTGGAATTTTGATGTATGTTATGGTCTGTATAAGACTAGACATTGCCCAAGCAGTGGGATTACTTTCCCAGTACATGTCTAATCTAGGAAGAGCACATTGGAATGTAGTAAAAATAGTTTTCAAATGTTTACAGGTAACCTTAGAGTACTCTATATGTTTCCATGGAACAAGAAATGAGCATTTTTGGATATTCAAGGCTATGTGAATTCAAACTAGGCTGGCGATGTTGATAGAAGAAGATTCACCAGTGCATATGTGTTTACATTATTCGGTGGTGCAATCAGCTGGATGAGCAAGCAACAAGCTATGGTCACTTTGTCCACTACAAAGGCAAAATGTATGGTAGCTACTCATGCCTAGAAGGAAGCTATCTAGCTTAAGAGACTGTGTTCAAATATAGATTTCAAACAAGGTACAATGATAATTTAAAGTGATAGTCAGAGTGCAATATGCCTAGCGAAGAACCCAACATTTCATGCTAGGACCAAGCACATTGATGTACAATATCATTTTGTGAGAGATATGGTCAAGGATGACAAGGTGAAGTTGGAGAAGGTGGAGACTTTGGCAAATGTTGTTGATGCATTAACTAAGCCCATGAGCATAGAGAAATTTAGATGGTGTTCAGATTCTATGGGCCTCTTGGCCCCTAGCAATTAAGTCCACGACACTTTGGATCCCCTGACTCTTGCAAGGTGTTCGACAAGTGGGAGAATGTTGAGAATTGTGTCTCAACCTTGCAAGTTTTTTTTGAAAAATTGTAGTAAATTTTAGAATTTGTTTGTGGTAGTTTTCCACATGTTTATGAGTTGGAAAAAGGTGTATGAGTTGTTAAGAATGTGTCTTGTCTCTAGAACAATATAGAAGGATTATTTTTAGAGTATAAACAACTTGTTATATGATTTTTATGGGGGTCTAAACTAGAGGACAAAATTATGGGTGAAAATGCTATTCTTGGAGTTACAAATGACAAGTGGGTAACATGTGGCATGGTTGTTTCCCACTTCCAAGATGTAAATCACTATAAAAGGAGGGCTTGGGGAGGTGTTTGAATCATCGAGTTCTATTCGCAAGACTGGGTGCTAGAAGGAGTCTCTCTAAGTCCGAGTTTGAGTTTGAGTTGTGGTGATGCTCTCCTGTAAGAACTTGCATTGCAAGTGTATTGTAATCTTCTTGATTTGAGAATGCATTGTGTGGGTTTTGGAGGGTGGGGTTTTTCTCCCAAAAAGGTTTCCTCATGGTAATCATTGTGTTATATGTTCATTGTTATTTTGATTATGTTATTATGCATTTCTTGAGATCTCTACAATAGTTCCTTGAATTCTCATAATCATCCTCTGAAAGATTAGTGTAGGAAGGGATTCCGTGCACCTCTACTTCCTTACAAAAATTTCATCACCACTAGTCACAAAAGGAAGGGATTGATGCTTGCACAGAGCCCTTGTTTCAAATATACTTTTTCTTTTGGTCGCATGAACCTGTTACATGATCATTAGTGTTAGAATGTATAAATTCATATTTTCTAATGTGAGGAGCATAAGAGCCCCTATATAAATAATCTTAAAGTTCATCGTTCTATCCTTGACAACAATAGTGCAATGAAGTATTAAATATTTGCAATATATTTATGTGATTGTCTAATGAAAATGGTGCAAAGAAAGAAAAGTTCATTTCTATTGTCAAACAAAATAGATTAGAAAGGAAGATATTTTATTGATAAAAAGAGGGACAAAAATTCAACTTTGCAAAATGAGATGAAACATAATAAAAGATTGACTAGTCTAGGGCATTCAACGTTATAATTATAAGAACAAAATTATAGTAATTGCAAATAGGGGCATTATAAGAGAGCCACTACACTTGCATGATACTTTCATAGTTTGTCAAGAGGGTCAAATTATATGAAATTTACTTGGGTATATGAATCTCCATGAAACAACACATTAAAAAATAAACTAATTTAACTTTGATGTATATAGGGTTATTGATATTGCAACCTTTCTTAGAGAGTACTAAGGGAAGATGTTGCATCGCATACATATGACTTTAGGAGTTTCTAGACATCTTCCACAAATGAAGCCAGATGAATGACTCTCTTTTGCATGGTAGCTAGAATCACTAAGATCAAAAAAACAACTATAAAAATCAAGAAGAACCTGGTTTTCAAATAAAAATAATGAAAGTGAAGGAAAAACAAACATCCTTTACTCTTCTGGGTGCCAACTCTCCATTATTCAGTCTCATACCTGCATTCGCTATGCCATGTGCATAAACAAAGATAACTACAAGTGAAAAGGGTAGGTGATTGCAATTATTATTATTGTTATAACCACTTGATCAATGAATTCATGCTAGTATAGATGCAAGAAAACTCTTTAGCCTTTCTTGAATTGATGAAATAAATTAGAGACTTGAAAGCAATTAGAGATTTTGATGACGGTCTGCTCTGATACCACTAATGAAGGTACACTCTGATACCACTAATGAAGGGCCATACCACCCTTACCAACTCACAACCAAGAATGCAACACTCTAGTCTAGATCCAAATCCACACTCTAGTAGAAACCTCTGAGATCTCAACTTGTGCTCGCAAGCCACCAAACAACCTCCTTGTTTCTAAACTGTAGCCACTAGCTCTTCTCACAAACCTAATGCGAGATCCAAGTGTAAACTGCCTCACATTCGGCACTCTGTCTACACACTCACAACTCCACCACAATCTTGCTGTAAACTGCCTCACATTCGGTGCTCTGTCCACGAACTCAAGAAAACTCACTCTTCACTTCCTCCTTCTCTTTCACACCTTGAAGCCTTCCAAGTTTTCCAAGCTTCACCTTCCACAACTTT
Organism: Cupressus sempervirens; assembly: GCA_028749045.1. Classification (NCBI taxonomy): domain Eukaryota; kingdom Viridiplantae; phylum Streptophyta; class Pinopsida; order Cupressales; family Cupressaceae; genus Cupressus; species Cupressus sempervirens. The sequence continues at coordinate 728,952,945 of CM053789.1, read as the reverse complement.
CACCTTTCCAAGCTTTTCTTCCAAAGCTTCTACTTCCCAAGCTTCTCCTTCTCGAGCTTCCACTTCTCAAGCTTCTACTTCTCAAGCTTCTCCTTGAGCTTGATTAGAAATGCTCATATGCCTTTCTTAAATAGGCACTTACCACCCCATGCATGACTTATCCACAACCTTCCAGAATTTCACCTACACAATATCCACAACCTTCTACAACTTCCATAACCTTCTACAATATCCACAACTTTCTACAATATCCATAACTTTCTAGAATTCTACCCACACACCTCGATAAATGGAATGACAACCATTTTTATTTTATTTTTTCTATTATGACACCTATGCACCAATAAAAATTTCTCCTTTTCTCCTTTTTTCCATTTTAAAAAAAAAAAAATTTATTTCTCCTCTAATTTTTGTCACTTTCTCTCTCCTCCACAATTTTTTTTTCTTCTTTTTTTTTTTCAATAATTTTCCATGCAAGATGCTTCTGCATCAGACTCCCCCGGTAGATAGAAAAGTGTGCCCCACACTTTGACACCAAAAAAGAAAGATCTACCACCATCTTCATCTTCATCAAAGGTTTCCACCTCAATAGGGACAAGAAAACCACCATCCAAATCTTCCACATTTGCATTACTCTATCAAACACCAGAATCTCAACAATCCAATCAACATGCTCACTCCTAGGAACAAACTGAACATAATGCTTCATCAGAAAACCCTCATCCACATCAGAAACTAGTGAATTCATACCCATAGCAACAAACCCCACATCAACAGCCACATGTAGATCTCCATCAACACATGCCAAACTCTCTACACCAGCAATCTCATTGCTCACAACAAGATGCTTTGCAAGATACAAGTCACCACCAACAATTGGATCATCCACGACCGAGTGCTCCACAATCTCCATGTCAGACAACCATTTGATCATGAAAACCAACCTCTGTCCCAACATCAACAACGTTAGGAATATCTTCAGCAACAACCTCTAGTTGCTTTGTAGGTTCTACATCAGACTCCACAAACTGATCAACAAAACCAACCTCTTCCACCTTGACCTTCTTAGCTTGATCAGCCAATCTAGTATCCAACCGAGAAATCATCTTAGAAAAATTCCTCTCCACTATATCATGAATTTTCGCAATCATCTTAGGGTCCAATCCTCTTGGAGCCATCTCCCAAGATCTTCGTAAACCCTCTGCAACAAATCCTTCCTACACTCCTTGTGACAACCTCAAATTGTTTGCAAGTCAGATCGCAACTTGCCACCTCGCACGAACAATCAGGAACCACATCACAAGTCTAGGACAATGGATTTGCAATCCACCAGCTCTGATAAACTTTTCCCAACCAAGGTCTTGGTACAAACTGCCTCACTCTTCGGCGATCTGCTTGTACACTCAGGAAAACCTACTCTGATAAACTTCACCCAACCAAGGTCCTGGTACAAACTGCCTCACACTTCGGCAATCTGCTTGTACACTCAGGAACTCTTGCTCTGATACCACTGATGATGGTCTACTCTGATACCACTAATGAAGGTACGCTCTGATACCACTAATGAAGGGCCATACCACCCTTACCAACTCACAACCAAGAATGCAACACTCTAGTCTAGATCCAAATCCACACTCTAGTAGAAACCTCTGAGATCTCAACTTGTGCTCACAAGCCACCAAGCAACCTCCTTGTTTCTAAACCACAACCACTAGCTCTTCTCACAAACCTAATGCAAGATCCAAGTGTAAACTACCTCACATTTGGCGCTCTGTCTACACACTCACAACTCCATCACAATCCTGCTGTAAACTGCCTTACATTCAGCGCTCTGTCCACAGACTCAAGAAAACTCACTCTTCACTTCCTCCTTCTCTTTCACACCTTGAAGCCTTCCAAGTTTTCCAAGCTTCACCTTCCACAACTTTCACCTTTCCAAGCTTTCCTTCCAAAGCTTCTACTTCCCGAGCTTCTCCTTCTTGAGCTTCCACTTATCAAGCTTCTACTTCTCAAGCTTCTCCTTGAGCTTGATTAGAAATGCTCATATGCCTTGCTTAAATAGGCACTTACCACCCTATGCATGACTTATCCACAACCTTCTAGAATTTCACCTACACAATATCCACAACCTTCTACAACTTCCATAACCTTCTACAATATCCACAACTTTCTACAATATCCATAACTTTCTAGAATTCTACCCACACACCTCGATAAATGGAATGACAACCATGTTTTTTAAAAAAAAATTTATTATGCCACCTATGCACCAATAAAAATTTCTCCTTTTCTCCTTTTTTCCTTTTTAAAAAAAAAAAAAATTATTTCTCCTCTAATTTTCGTCACTTTCTCTCTCCTCCACAAATTTTTTTTTTTTTTTTTCCAATTTTTTTTTCAATAATTTTCCATGCAAGATGCTCCTGCATTAGATTCATCATATTTCTAGTGAATAGAAAAAATGGCAGTACAAATAGATCCTTCGTTACCCAAATGTTAAAAAAATTCATAGTAGAAAACATAATACTTGGTTGGAGCTAAGCTTAAATAGGAGTCTTGAATTCAATCTCTATACAAAAGACAAACCGAATTGAGACTAACCATGTGAATGGAATATGACTTGAGATAGTCATTGTTACATTTTTTGTGGAAGAATTGCCAATGAAAACTTTACAATAATAAGCATGCCATGGTTCCAACACTCTTGCCATGTTTCTAGTAGCTCTGCTACTTCATCACTTTTTTTTCTAAGAACAAGAAGAAAAATATATGGAGAAATACAATTGAATACAACACAGTAGCAAAGAAAACTATGATTTGAACATTTGCTTGAATAATTTGTTTAATTTTTTAGTAGCCTATATGTAAATCTTTGTTTTTATTATGGTAAGAAAATGGAAAACCCTAGTCAATTTAAGTTCTTTATGATAAATGCTTAGAGACCATTGCACTAGTAAATAGTAAATACCAAAACCACAACAAGTGCAGAGCAGTGAAAACAATATTTGGGCTATGAGTTAAAGACTAAGGAAGAAATTAAGCTTGGAAAAATAAGTTAACATTGACTATTTAACATGTTTAGTCTAGGAATTAGGCCTTAGTGCATGTGATTTTTAAGCTCTTCATGAGTTAGATAGGAGAGACCAAGATGAAGGATTAACATAGAAGGAAATGTTGTACATTGTATCAAATTTAATGAGGAATTGGTACACGAAACTAGTCAGAAATAGTGAAAATGTGATAAATATAACATTTCTTACCTCAAAGTTAAATTCAGTGTTACATATTCTTGGGCGACCGTAAATATGTATACATAAATGCTGGGGTAGTAGGATTCTAAATGTTGTTGATAAAATAGTCGAACAAAGCGAGCAAACATGAGCTTACGAGTGTAAGAGCAGTTAGAAGTTAATAGGAATTATAAATTTATAAATCACATTGTTCCCTTAAAAAAAAAACCTTGTGTATGTGTTTTGTGCTTATTGTTTGCATTTTTCTTATACATAAAATTGCCGCATGGTACTAGAGCCTGATCCACCAGACCTATTAGAATGGATAGACAATTGGAGCTTTGAGTTATGGAGGAAAATAAACCCATGAGGGATAGACTAAATAACAAATTATGGAGGATGATACTTACTATAGCACTAAAATTGATCATTGGAAATATCTATTCAAAATTATTTATTATTTGAAAGATCAAACATCTGTTGGAATATTTTATATTTATCTTCAACTCATCAAATAGATGAATTTCACAATTTCTAGTTTTTTCTCATTTAGAATGTTCTAATGATTTAAAGTTTTCATTAACAATTTCTAGTTTGTTCTCATCAACTAATAGAAATTAACAACTCAAAAACTTTATTTCCAGCCTTATACTATAGGGACTAAGAATATTTGAATCCCATTACATCAAATACTAACTAAATTTACATATAGGAGTGCATTCCCACGCAACTTTTCAACTTTGAGAGTGCATTGCCATGCAACTTCTGAGGCCTTTTCATACAAAAATCAAATCATTAATATGATTGATAGTTTCTTTGCTTGCTTGACTTACAAAAATGGATGTGTTGTATTCCAGGTTTATAAAGCTCAACAATCCTTTTCCACCAAATAACATTAATAAACCTCAACAATTCCTGGCTTCACACGTCTGTATTTTCTGACTTTCCTTCAAAAGAAAATAATGGATAGGAAATCAGTTTTATCTTTTAAATATATACTTTAATATGTCTTGGGTTTTTCTATTTATAAGCTGTCACGCAAACAATTCTGCATGGAATCTAGTCCGTAGATCCAAAACGAATTATCCAATACAATATATTATATTGAAAAAGCTTATTTCTTTTGAAAATTATGGGTCAAAATGTTTCTCCACAAAATCCATTTCTATTAACTTAAAATTGTATCCTACACAAAAGTTTCTGCAAATGTTTATTTTTTCTTTTTCATTTCACATGATTGAAGAGATTTTCTATTCAATTTTAAATAATACTATTTAAGATAAGTAGAAAGTTTTTTCTACCAGTCAAATTGTGGTATTGCTATAAGAATTTAACTCTGTAGTTTTAAAATCAAACTCGTTGACCCATGTTTCATGAGTATTGATTCATGCCAATCCATTTTTCATAATAATAAATGGAACGCTTCACTTACTGAATCTAGGTGATGCTCACAGAAGTGATTCTTACGAAAGATGGATTCGTATGAATCAGTATTCACGAGAGTCTATGAGTTTAACTAATAGCAATATCACAATACTACTTAAAATTAGATTATATTTGAATTAATTAGAATTGCATTATTAAACTTCCAATTGCTTTGGAGAAAGAGGAAAAATAATTTGGAGAAGAGTAATGTAGGAGAGAAATGAAGGCATGTTCCTCCTTTAATAGGAAGAAAGTAAACCGAGACACCTAGACCTATTTTGACAGTTGAATATTAAAAAAAGGGTGATTGTTAAGGAACGCCTGGAAATAATTATTTCACTCGGAAACACCTATCATTTGAGTTGAATTGTAAATTCAATTTCCTTGAAAAAGAGATAAAATTTGTGTTTTTTAGTTAATATTTTAATGGATTTTTGTTGTTGAGAAAATTTAAGAGTTTTTAAAAATAAAATAAAAAAATGTAAACGAGTCTTTAACTTTAAGAGAGAAATATTGAAGCCTGAGCAAGCAACATGTTCTGGACATGTGGAAATAAGATTCAGCTCCTAAAAGTTGAGACAAAGCAATAAATTTCTATGTAGTTGTCTGTTGTTATTAGCTTAATTATTATTGTAATATTTTTTGATTTTTAATTTTAATTATGATTAACATTAAAATTAAATGTATGGATAAATCAGGATTATAATTATTTTTATTTTATTACAAAGTTGATATTTATATAGTATAAATGAAAGATCTTAAATTTTATTAATTTTAAAAATTATTTTATTGTTCATTCCATTGACTAAAAATAATTCTGTAAGCATTTTTTATGTCATCATTCTAGTTATTTATATATTAAAATAATATATGATTATAATTCAGATTCTATAATTAGACATTAGTGTATTAAACATATGATTATAGTCTATACAAAATATAGTTCAATTTTTAATAGTGTATTATCATTAGCTTAGTAATCTTAGTGGTAAATGTTGATGATTTAGAAGAATTTGACATATATATTTTATGCTATTGCTTAAATTAGTCTGATAGCCAAATGTTTGTGTTCTTGAAAGTGAGGTCCCATATATGAATCTTATTATAAATTAAGATCCATCCTTTTTTCAAAAAGATATTCAGATAAAAGATCATTCAAATTAAGATCAGTGCAACCATTAATTTACAAAAATTATGAAAAAAAATACATTTGTGAAGCAGTGGACCTATCATTTAATCTGTTACATAGAAGAAAAATTTCTTTAGAATTGCATGGGTAAACTTCTACTTGAAGGAAACAAATTTCTTGTGAGCTGGCTTCAAACTTTTCTATCCATCAAAGGAATTGAAAACATTTGGTGAGTCTGAATTCATGGGCGAAGTTATTGAAAAAAACCCTTGTTCTGCAAGCTGGTAACTGAATCAGCCAGGCACTTCTTCATTGGTGTAAATGAAAGACCAAGTTTTCTCATCTTCTCATTAGAAACTTTGTATGCCTCTTTCCTTGGATTCTTCTGGTCAGCACACCTGCAGAGGACATAGTTATACAAGCATTAGTTAAGCTGATTGATTAAAGAAAAAGAGAGAAAACAATCCATTGATAATTACATGTGAAAAAGAGGGTAGAGTATTTAATGGAAAGAGTACACGAGAGGAAGAGGGTATTGGGGGAACAATTGGGCCAAGATATCCACCAATTCTCCACGGTGCATATTGCTTTCAGCACAAAGATATCTCCCACAAGCAGATGGCGTTTCATACACCAATATGTGGGCTTCTGCTACATCCCTCACATCTACATATGCCTGTGTTAGGTTAGCATATGTTTTGGCTGAACCTGCAAACATCAGTAATCTCAAAATATCAATATGGTATATATCTTGGTATGGGGTTTATACACTTTTGTATGTATTGCTTAATATGAGTTTAGTATCTTAGTATGGACTTCATACATTTTTGTATATGTTGCTACTTGAAATAGTAAATGATTTATCTTACTAAACCATGAACAACAATGAAGTCAATCTTTATACCTGTGAGATATTTCATAATATGAGCAGTACTGGCGTTCATGGAAGACTGCAACAAAGGGCCCAAAACCAAACATGGGTTCACCACCACCATATCCAAATTCTTCTCCTCTGCTCGCTTCCATGCAGCTTGCTCTGCCACTGTTTTGGCATAGCAGTACCAGTTCTGCATTATAAAATATGTTAAATATTTCTCCAATCATTATTTATAAAATTATATAAGGGGTTAAATTATATAAGAAAAGAGGATCTACACCTTTTTTCAAAATCTTATATAGAAATTTTAAATCATACAATTTTTATAACAATTTATTTGACGAGTCTCCCACTTATTACTAAGATTTAAGTGACCCATCATTCTATATGATGTCACATTACCATACCATTTACCAACTTATCCAAAAGATGTTAACAAAAAAACAATGGTCGTACAAAAAGACAACCATAGTTCTCCAGGTTCAGTCCTTTTTAATCAACAGGACTTATAATTTATAAAGTTAAAAAACATAGGTATTAAATCAGCATCAACTATTATCACAACCATTAGCAAAAACTGATTTTTTTTCATGCTACAAATAATAGTTAAAACAATACAAACTGAATATTTTTCATGCTACAAATCATAGTTAAAACAATACCTTTGTTTGAATGCAGTAATCCAAATCACTCCAGCAGTTCTCATCAACCACAACGTGGGACTCTCTGTTGGGATCCATGTAAACTGCACCGATTGAAGATGTCACCACAAGCCGTTTCACACCCAATTCAGCACAAGCATCCAACACATTTGCAGTTCCTTTCACAGCTGGTTCTATCACTTGTTCCTGTTTGACAAACCACCGCCATTAAAGCAATCTTCACAAGGATTATGAAGCCTTTTCGTTAAGACAAAACACATATTATATAAACATACAACTTACAGGGTCATCAGTGAGAAGGCAGGCCATGTGAAACACACCATCACATCCTCTGAAAGCTTCAATCAAGCTCTCATAGTCAAGAATATCACCCTTCACAAGCTTCAGCCTCTCTTTGGCTCCTTCCAACTTCCTTAAATGTTCATACTTCCCATCATCTACAATTCAATCAAACACTAACTCTTATCAGAACATAAACCATAGATATAAATTGGTAGCAATATATTTAGAGATATGATTAGTATATGAACTGACCAGGGTTACGGACAGCTCCTTTGACAGAATAGCCTTTGCTCAACAAGAATTTAACAAGCCAGGAGGCAATGAATCCCCCTGCACCAGTCACACAAACTGTTTCCTGCCTCATTTTCTTCTCTCTGAAAGATCTGACAAGGCGATTCAGCGAAACAGAGCAAAGAAGTAAGAAGAAGAGAGTACAGAAATAAGGAAAAACAGAGTATAGAAGAACCAAGGAAGGGCAATGTAGAAGGGAAAGGCGTGTTTCTCCTTTAATAGGAAGAAAGTAAAGTGAGACACCTACCTCCTTTTGACCCTCACAATATTTTAAAAACCCATGCTGGAAGTATTCTGTTCTTCCCCATCAATGAACCCATGCTGGAAGTAATGCTCGTTGACCTCTTAATTAGTGGTGAAAGGAGAGATAACTCTGTATGAGTTGGGAACAAAATATTAAGGATGTAACATGGTGGGTTTTGTCGACATTAAGTAACTGCATTAATAGCGAGACCAACTTACTCTTAGGCATTCTATATAGCTCAATAGCGAGACCAACTTACTCTTAGGCATTCTATATAGCTCACATATATGATCGGGACAGGCTAATCTCCAGATAAAATGTACTAAACTTCTTTTTTTGACATAGAAGTCTTCCTGTGCAAGCAATAACAAAGGAGAAAATAACCTTCCATTTAGCACATATAGGGAGGAAATAGACAAGGAGTTGGCTATGAAGACATTAGCAGACAGTTTGGCTTTATGCTTGCCGACCAATTTTTTTGGAAGTTTGTTAAGCTTTTCAAGTAGTCTATTTGTCAATGATATACTATCATGCCTAATCTATAATTCATTTTTTTCATACCTAGATATTATAGTACCCATGACTACAATATTTGACAAAATCGTCTATCCATTTTGCTTTCAAAAATGCTCATAACTTGTTATGAAGTTTCTATTATGGTACACACATAGGGACTTGGGAGGATGTTAGATGGTGAAGAATTTGGTTTTTTGCTTGTTAATTGTAGATTTTGGAAAGTTTCTAAGTAGTCTTTGATAAATCTATTTTTTTGAATATCTTGCAACCCTTGGGTTCCATGAGGGAGTGTCTTTTTAAGGCATCGCATCAAAGTGTTCATGTGCCTTGTCTATGCTTCTATATTGCATATATCTTTGGGTAAAAATACAAAGTAGTGTCACCTTTCAGGATGACTTATCAAAACTATTGAATTTGAGCATTTCCAACTAAAAACCAATTTTGGTCAAACATATGATCTACCTAGCTTTATTATAGCTAAGCTATATAAGTGCTCCAAAATTTCCAATTGAAAATGTCCTTAAATGCATTTTTATACTAATTTATGTAAAATTACTAAATGAATAAAATAATTTTAGAAAATCAATGTTTCATGTACTCTTGGGTAAGAGCAAGAAGACAAGTTTCACTTTCGCAAAAGTCCATTTTGTGGATTGAAACCTCTTCGGAATCGGGTGTCTGTTTTTTAAGAACTAGACTCTTAATTAGCTTCAGTAACCTAATCCATATTCAAAAATTGGGTGTACAGTTTTTGAAAATGGGGCACTCGATTTGTGAGTATGGATTGGGCAACTAAAGCTAATTGGGCATTGCTTATAAGTGAATTGAGCATATGATTGCAAACAAATTGGGTGCTCAACTCGTAAAAATATTAAAACTAGTTTTTTGGGCTTTTTTGTTGTCATTTTCACTTCTTCCAAATCATGATAGTGATATCAGAGAAGTGGGAGCCTGATTTATAGAGCCCCACCAACTGCCCTAATTGATTTTTTCACTATTCCAGGTATGTCTATTTGTCTTCTATTATTTTATTTCATTAATTTATATTTTTTCCTTAAAAATAGGTTTATTTTATTGTTTTTGTTCATTGTTATTTGGAAAAAAGAGGAGTAAAATTTTATTAAGACAAAAAGGATTATAACAAGGAGCTTTGTCCTGAGCAACAAGTTCATCAAATTCTTGTAACAGATCGAGGGGAAGTTGCCCCCTATCCATAATATTCTAGCTTGAAGCATGAACAGAAGCCCATTTGACCAAACAATTGTAGTGCCTGCCCCTAGTTTACATTTTTTTGAGCTACATTTATGATATGATTGCCAAACTCTTTTAGGCCAATTTATGTTTGATGAGTAGTATCATTATTTTGGAAATTATCAGAGGATGTTTACACTCAGTTTATTATATGATGAGATTACTTGGTACTCTATATTTCGTGCATGTATGATGATTATTCAATGGTTTTAGTTATCGATGATGATTAGTTAGATGGCTTATTATTTCATGTGCCTCTTAAGGATACTTACCCCATACTGCATGTGTATGGTGTGCGTGTTGTTTTATTTATGTATGGTGTTTCTGATATGGTTAAGGAAGGGAGTCGTAGTCACCTGCTAGTCGGGATCTACACGATGCACCACTTCCCGCCATTGCCTATTTAGCTTAGAATATTGTGTTTGTACATGTGTGGATTTTATGCAGGTTGCAGGTACCGGGTATCGACTTCCCTGAATTGTCAGGATGAGCGTACCCTATCGCACTGTCTCAATGGTAAGAGAGGGGAGATAAACTCTTAAGTCCAAATCCTAAACCCTTTAGCCAATTGTCCTAATTGATAATTAGGACAAGTATCTGAGTTAAGTACCCTCTGAATGCATCAAATGATGTAATTTTGTGATTATAACCCTTTTGTTTGATTTGGTATGTATTTTTCTATGATGGGTTTTCGTATGTTGCTTTATGAGTCCTTGGTGTATTTTCTATTAATTAAGTCTAATTAAAAAGACTAATTAATGATTTAATTTAATAAGGAATTATTATGATATCTTTATATTTAATTAATTAATTAATTAATTAAATAAAAGAATTAAAGTTGGAAATTAAAGTTCAAGATATATTTAGAACAGGATAATATTTATTTAATTTAATAATAATATATTTGGAGTTCATTTTAAATAAATGCTAAATACTATTGTTATTTAAATTAATTAAATATGTTATCAATTAAATTCTAAAATAAATTAAAAAGTTGAAAGATATTAATTTATTAAGAATTCTAGATCGCATGATCTAAACATGAGTTAAATATAAGAATTAAATTAAAAGATTAAATTATAAAAAAATTAATAATGTTATTTTAATTTCTTAAAAGTGCACATAAGATTTAAAGTAATAAATTAATTAAGAATTGAAGTCAAGTGAAATTTTAAATAAAGTTATTTAATAATTCAACTTAATGTGCATGAAAGTTGAATGCAAAAGAATTAGAAAAGATAATAAAAGTTAATTTGGAGTTAACTGAGTTGTGCAAAGAGTCTTCTGGGGTAAACGCACAATTAGTGCCCCGAATTGAGGAAAATTTGCTTATCACAACTTTGGGGGTTCATTTTTGTGAGATACGAAGTTGGACGAGAATTTTTGGGGGGAGACAATTTTGGAAGCGAATTTCAGAAAGCTGATACCAAGAAAGTTTTCCAGAGGAAGGTTATTGAGAGGAGCGAATTCTTTTACAGTTCCTGGAGATTGCATAATAGCATCAGGATCAGGTAGGGTCTGGTGTTTTCGATTATCGATTTAATACGCAATTATCCTTTCCTGTCTTCTTCGTGTCTGGGGTTTGTAAATCTGAAATTCCTTGTGAAGAATACTTAAACATTACGATATTGGTATTTATCAGTTACTTGTTTATAAACTTCTTTATACATGAGATTTAAATGGGAAGGGTTGAATTTAATACCGAGATTCTAGATTAAACGTTTGGATGAATGACTATATTTTCTATATCAAGATAGAGGAGGAAACAATCTTTCAAGGCATATATTTATATATATATTAAAAAAAAAAAAAAAAAAAAATTATTTTAATATATATATAGTTTAAAAATGTTTATATATATATATATTGATTGTGCCCCTTTTTTAAAAAAAGCAAATTAAATATAATAATTTTTATAAGTTTGTGGGGGGGGGAGGGAATTACCCCGTGCCCACCCCCCACGGTCGGCTTAGCCGACAGACCTGCGTCGCAGGTACTGCGACCGCAGGTACGACGTACCTGCTGCCGCAGGCCCTGCGTCCGCAGGACTGCGGCAGGCCGTCAGCTTATATAAGCCGGCGGTTTTATAATAATGAGTTTGATTTTTTTTTTTTATTATTATTATTTTTTTTAAAAATATATATAGTTTGTTAATTCGTTTTTCCTTTAATATATTATTTACAAAAAACGATTTTTATTATTAATTAAAATTTTTAATTAATAAAATTATTATATATTTTTATTTAATAAAAGTTTTATTTTATTAATACTTAAATAATAAATATTAAATGTATTTCACATAAATGGTAAATATTAAATTATTGATAATTTTGGTTAAATATTAATAATTTAACAATTAATGGATAGATTAAAATAAGTAATTAGATCAAATGATTATTGATTACTTTAACTAAAATTAGTTTAATTAAAGTTAATTAATAATGAATACTATCTGATTAGATAGTAGATTTGGAAGATTGACTTAATGGAAGTTATTATAGAAAGGGTTAATCGTAAAGGGGGGTAAATATGAAAACTTTGTTACTTGAATTTGACATTAAACTGAAACATAAACCTTACCTTAACTCAAATAATATACTTTCAGATCCAATCCCTGAGACTTTGATGTTGTCTTTGTACTTTGAATGTTTTGGGGTCGGTTTAGCGTCGACCAGTTTAGGTTGTTACCAGAGGCTCGGGGGTTGTGAATGTGATGTCATGATGAAATAGTCTCGATCTTTCTAAACCCGACCATGGTAATGTGATGAAGTGCTCTATGACATGATTGTGTTACGGTTTGTTATTGCTTTCCAGTTTCCTTGTGTGAAGCTGAGGTGTATGTATTTGAGAATACCTAACTTAACCATTTTTGAGTCTCGATCAGTTATATTTGATAACCATATCTGAGTCTCGATCAGTTATACTTGTATTACTTTCTGGTTGCTCATTAGAGAACCATTGGATTTTGTGACTTATCATTGATGCCTTCAGTTGCTGATAGAGAACTGTCGTGATTACATGATTACTATTTGATGTTATCTGTTGCTCATAAAGAACTGATATAATTTGTGGATTATCTTTTTATGATGTTTTTTTTTTTTTTTTCAATTGCTCGTATAGGACTGAAATGGTTTTATTATGATTCTTTGTTTTACGAGTTCATGAGCTAGGGTAGGTTATCTATGTGTAGAGTCGAGAAGTGGCTTGCAATGGGGGTCGGAGCCCTAAGAGGCTGCCTTGAGAAACCCATTGTAAGTCGTTTTTAATAAGTGAAAACATTTACACTAAATGAGAGAAAATGAACCTAACAAGATAATTGTATGTTCTCTCCCATGCCATGAGTGCTAGTACAGACTAGGATGAGGTAGAGAGGATGCTTGGTTACGACCTTGCATTCCATAGTATGCCTCGTCAGTACGAGAGGATACTAGTGGCCGCAGGATCAGTAGGGACCCGTGATTCCTAAGGGATTGCTCGGGTAACTTCTACGTGACTTTTGCGATGACACTTTCCCGCTTGCATATTAGGTTTCCTACGTGTCTTGTGGTACCTCTGAGATTTAGATGTCAATCTTTTTAGGAACCCTTGAGTTAGCATACTTATAGGATTTCTTGGACTTAGAGAGTAATTTCGATTATAGGTTTTTGTTATCCTATTTGGGACTTGAGACTATCTCCTTAGCGCGGTGGGAGTGGACCATTTAGGTTCCACACGGTCGGGTGGTAGTGCTTTTACTCTTACCATTGAGATCCGTTCCGTGGTCACCGTGGTTGGAGATTTCGTGATTGGCATTTACCTACACTATGTTCTTGGATTAGTATGATGGATGGTTAGATTTTATGATAGATGTTTTATCATTATGGATGTATGGATGTATCATGTATGGTGAATAGTTTCATATATTTTTACTATACTTTGTATCATGGATTTGAGGATGTTGTATCTTGATCTTTACATATGTATATTCTTTTAAGCCTTTCATACCCTGTGTCATGTACAATGGATGATTGAGCATTCCAAATTAATTTGCCAAGGAGCATTCGGAACAAATGTATATTATGGACATTGGAGTTTCTGATTATTCTTTTATATGTATGTGATAGTTGTTAGACTTAGAATTAATTAAATTTAAACGTGACTCAACGTCTTGGGATCTTTAAGAAATGTAACTTGCAATGTATGTTTGTCGATGATTACATGTTATTGCTTCCGCTACTATTTGTTTGGTGTGTATGTCATACTTTCTTACTTTAAAAAAAAAATAAAAATGTTTAGCAAACTTAGTGAAACTTTAGGTTAATTCTTTTGGATCCCTTGGCGGGGCGTTACAACAATCAGTAGCCCTGTTTCATTCACGAGGAATGTAAGTAAACCTAATGAACTCAAGAGAGGTACAAAAGAGAAGAGTTTGATTAACAATAGTAGCTAGCTGCCAACTAACATCTTCTAGCTCCTGTGAAGTAAGCAAGTTCACCACCACTTGGGTGTCAGACTCACATATAATCTTGTGCCATCCCCACAAATAACATTGTTCCACATCATATAAAATGACTTGAGCCTCCATGAGATTGTTAGAATGGTAACCCTTATGCACTAAGAAAAATAATTTTAACTTCACCAGAGCTGCAATGAGCCACTCCCCCAATACCAACAGGACCTGGATTCCCCCGAGAAGAACCATTAGTTTTTATTTTTAGAACTCCATGAGAAGGAGTCATCCAATGCCCCTCCTGATTCACCCGTCCTTTCCCCTATTGTCGAGGTTGTTTGGGAACTCTTTGATACCATTGAGTTGCAACCCCATCCTAAAGATGAAAATTGAGGCAATTGCATTTAGCAAGATTAGCAGAATCCATACCCCCATCTAGTGCACACTTCACTTGAATAGTTTCATAAAGAGAATGTGAGATCTTCCACCAAAGATGCATAGCACCAATTCAAACATCTTAGAAGATTCATCGATTCCTCTCTAGCCAGATATGCCAAAGAATGAATGATGGGCCAACAATCCAAGTAAAATGGAGAGGAGAAGACTTGGAGGGAGCAGTGCCCAAGCGGGCCTGGAACTTAGGCAAAGAGGAAGCATGCCTACAAGAGCAACACTAAGAACTCCACCAAAGGTGCCATAACTAAGTAGAAAAGAAGCAATGGAAGAACAGATGGGAGACAAAATCCTCCCCATTACCACACAGAACACAATATGAGGGGCCCTGAAATCCACGTTTACTAAGATGATCCCATGTAAGATAGCAGTTGTGAGCCACTAGCCACATGAAAAAATTGCACTTGGACCAAGAAAATTTATTCCAAACTTGCTTCCACCAAGGGACCTTAGCATCCCTGAACAATATTCTAGTTATCTTCTGATATCGAACAGAGGCATAATATTTACCAAAGAAGGTACCTCCCCAAGCCAAAACATATGGTCCTAGTAGAGAGCAACATGCCTTAGAGGCCAAAATATGAGAAAGCTCATGACGATCCACCTTTGTGTCTCTAGGAGGCCAATTAGAAGAGTGCTTCCATTTGTAACAAACACTAAGTCCCAATTGATAAGGATTCTTGTAATGAGCCACTTTATCCCATCTAGCAGCATGAAAAGAATCATAGAGAGTCTAAAGATGAGGGTACATGGATAATATGGAGGGGAATCCATCCCAAACATCAAACCAAAACAAAGCCTCAAAGCCTCCCTTACATATCTAGAAAAGACCCCTCTTGACTAATAAAGCACCTATCTTCAGAGTATGCTAGACCATAGAGCCACGACCTTCAAGAGGAAGTGCAGAAATAGAGCAAGGATCAACACCTCTAAAATTTTTATGAGTGATATTATGAGCCCAAATTTGATGTTGTCCAAAGCACCATCACCAATAAAGTTTTGCAGCCAAGGTTTGACTACTCAAGAGAGCTGATCGAAGACTAAGACCACCCTCCTTTTTAGGCCTACAAACAATCTCCCAACTAATCAAATTCCATTTAGAGCTATGCAAATTACCACTCCAAAAGAATTGCAGAGAAAGAGCATCAAACTCCTTGAGAAAGTAAACAGGATTAGCCTAAACCATGCTAAGTCTATAAGTAGGAAGAGCTTGAATAACATATTGAAGAAGGGTAATAATAATATGATTATTGTTATGTATATAAACTGACCAGGGTTATGGATAGCTCCTTTGACAAAATATCCTTTTCTCAACAAGAATTTAACTTGAGCTAGGAGGCAATGAATCCTCCTACACCAGTCACACAAACTATTTCTTGCCTCATTTTATTCTCTCTGAAAGATCTGACAAGGTGAATCAGTGAAAAAAAGAAAAGAACTAAGAAGAACAGAGTATAGAGATAAGGAAAAACAACGTATAGAACTAAAAATAACCAAGTATAGAGATAAGGAAAAATAGAGCAAAGAAGTAAGAAGAAGAGAGTAAAGAAATAAGGAAAAATAGAGTATAGAACTAAGGAAGGACAATGTAGAAGAGGAAGGCGTGTTTCTCCTTTAATAGGAAGAAAGTAAATTGAGACACACCTACACCTTTTTTGACCCTCACAATATCTTAAAAGACCCATGCTGGAAGTATTCTATCCTTCCCCATCAATGAACCCATGTTGGAAGTCATGCTCATTGACCTCTTAACTAGCAGTGAAAGGAGAGACAACTATGTATGAGTTGGGAAAAAAATATTAAGGATGTAACATTGTGGGTTTTGTCGACAAAGCAATTGCATTAATAGCGAGACCAACTTCCTCTTAGGCATTCTATATAGCTCACATATATGGTCTACGCACCTCTATTGTTTTGGCATAAAATAACAAAGGAGAAAATAACTTTCCATTTAGCACATACAGGGAGGAAATAGACAAGGAGTTGGCTATGAAGACATTAGCAGAGGGTTTGGCTTTATGCTTGCAGACCAATTGTTTTTGGAAGTTTCTTAAGCTTTTCAAGTAGTCTATTTGTCAATGATATACTATCATGCCTAATCTATAATTCATTTTTTTATACCTAGATATTATAGTACCCATGAATGCAATACTTGACAAAATCCTCTATCCATTATGCTTTCAAAAATGCTTATAACTTGTTATGAAGTTTCTATTATGGTATGCATATAGGGACTTGGGAGGATGTTAGATGGTGAAGAATTTGGTTTTATGCTTGTTAATTATAGATTTTGGAAAGTTTTTAAGGAGTCTTTGATAAATCTATTTTTTTGAATATCTTGCAACCCTTATGTTCCATGAGGGAGTGTCTTTTTAAGGCATCATATCAAAGTGTTCATGTGCCTTGTCTATGCTTCTATATTTCATATATCTTTGGGTAAAAGTACAAAGTCATGTCACCTTTTAGGATGACTGATCAAAACTATTGAATTTGAGCATTTCTAACTAAAACCCAATTTTGGTCAAACATATGATCTACCTAGATTTATCATAGCTAACCTATATAAGTGCTCCAAAATTTCCAATTGGAAATTTCTTTAAATGCATATTTTATACCAATTTATGTAAAATTACTAAATACATAAAATAATTTCAGAAAATCAATGTTTCATTTACTCTTGGGTAAGAGCAATAAGACGAGTTTCACTTTCATAGAAGTCTATTTTGCGGATTGAAACCTCTTCGGAATCGGGTGTCCAATTTTTAAGAACCAGACTCTTCATTAGCTTCAGTAGCCCAATCTATATTCAAAAATTGGGTGCACGGTTTTTGAAAATGGGGCACTCGATTTGTGAGTATGGATCGGGCAATTGAAGCTAATTGGGCATCAATTACAAGTGAATCGAGCATCTAATTGCGAAAAAATTGGGTGCTCGATTTGTAAAAATATCAAAACTATTTTTTTGGGCTTTCTCGTTGTTGTCATTTTCATTTCTCCCAAATCGTGATAGTGATATCAGAGAGATAGGAGCCTAATTTTTAGAGCCCCATGAACTGCCCTAACTAATTTTTTTTACAATTCTAGGTATGTCTATTTGTCGTCTATTATTTTATTTAATTATTTTCTATTTTTTCCTTAAAAATTAGGTTTATTTTATTGGTTATGTTCATTGTTTTTACTTTTATATTAGTATTTAAATTTTCATTGTAATTACTTTAAAAATTATTTTAAAAATAAATAAATTTAGTGCATAAAACATAGAATAGGTATTTACTATAAACAAAAATATAAAATATAGGTTCACCTAATATTGAAAACATAAACATCAACTTTAGGTAAAACAATAAAAGAAAAAAACATTTGCATTATGTAAAATAATAGTAAAACTTCATCTTGCAAAAAACCTAAAATTTGAAAATCCTAAACTTAGAAAACCAAAAAACATAAAAGTTCATGCTCATCTCTTATTGTCCTCAAACTACTCCCCCTCCCCCCCCTCTCTCTCTCTCTCTCCATCCCCATTCATCATTTTCTAAAAGGAGAGGGAGGAGAGAGAAAAAGGGAGGGATGAGATGGAAAGGGAGGAGAGAGAAAAAAGAGTTGAAGGAGAGAGAAAGGGAGGAGGGAGAAAAAAGAAGGAGGAGAGAGAGAGAAAGGAGAGAGAAAAAGAGATGGAGGAGAGAGAAAAAAGAGAGGGATGAGAGAAAAAGGAAGGTGAGAGAAAGGGAGGAGAGAAAAAAAGAGAGGGCATCCCTATTTTTTTCTCTCCCCCTTTCTCTCTCCTCCCTCTCTTTTTCTCTCTCCTCCCCATCTCTCTCATCCCTCTCTCTTTCAAAGGATACACTGGTACATTTGCACTTGTTTTTCTACCAAAAATTTCAACCAAAGCTATTATTTCTCTTTTTTTTCCTTTTTTTTTTTTTTCCAGTTTTCATCCCTGTGTTGGTAAAAAATATCCTAAGTTTTCCTGAGTTGGTCAAAATTTCAACCAATTCAATCACATAACAAAGAAAATCGATAGGTCAAAAATGTCTTAACAAAGAAAAGATGAATGAAATTATTATTATTGCGTAATGGCACCTTATGTAGGCTGAGCTTCATTCCTGCGTAGGTTGAAAATTGCAGGGGTAACAAGACTTGGTTGGTAATAGGACTTGGTTGAAAATCCTAGGTAATATGCTTGTAGGCTGCCTTCCCCTCCTTCCCGACCCCAATATACTATTATTCTTCTATGTTGGCTTACTTTGTTCTTGGGTTGGACTTGCTTGGTGGGTTGGCTTTGCTCAGTTCAGGTGAATCTGACCTCCCCATCTCCATTCTTGGGTTGGACTTGCTCCATGGGTTGGCTTACTTCGTTATTGGGTTGAACTTGCTTAGTTCAGGTGAATTTAACCTCCCCATCTCCTTTCTTGGCCCCCTTGTTTGTGAATGGCATTTGTGATGTAGGCAAGGGATTAATAACTAGGGCCAAAGGCTCACCCAGCTATCCAAACCACCCTGCAAGAGTTAACACAACGAAAATGAACATAAAGAACAAAAACCAAAGGAGAGAGAAGAGAAAATACTTCTATTGATTCATCAAAATATATTCATACATGCCCATCTGTAAGGCCTTCTGGGTTATGGCCAATTCACATTCAAAGATCCAACTGCAAATTCGCACTTTCAGTTCTGCTCTCTAATCTGCTCTCTCTGAAACTTCTCCAAAACTTACTTAACTCTAAGCCTAAACTCTCTATTTATACTTTCCAAAATGACTTACAGATCATTCTAGAATCATTACATAAGAGGAAGGCCGGCCCAACAATGGTCTGGAGTCATCCCAAGAAAAGATCTTAACATAATTGTTGCAAATGAAATAAATCCCACAAGTTGGCTCACAAAATTATGTCCAACTACTGACACTCGGCATACACTAGGTAACTTGGCACATGAAGAATCACTTGGCATCCATTGGGTAACTTGGCACATGAAGAATCACTTGGCATCCACTGGGTAACTCGGCACATGAAGAATCACTTGGCATCCACTGGGTAACTCCGCACATGAAGAAACACTTGGCATACATTGAGTAACTCGACACATGAAGAATCACTCGGCATACATTGGGTAACTCAGCACATGAAGGAATGCTACAGTAACTCGGCACATGAAGGAAAATAGGGTTACTAGGCACATGAAGGAAACTGGGTTACTAGGCACATGAACAAATCTGGGTTACTAGGCACATGAAGAAAACTAAGTTACTAGGCACATGAAGAAAATAGGGTTACTAGGCACATGAAGAAAATAGGATTGCTAGGTACATGAAGGAATTGCTAGGCACATGAAGAACTACTAGGCACATGAAGGAATTGCTAGGCACATGAAGGAACTACTAGGTGAACAAAATGAGTAGGATAATAAGGCAACCCAGGATGCTCCTACATTAGACAATTGAGGTTGAAAGAAATGATTCTTTTGAATCATTGAGATGGCCAACCTGAGCTGAATCCAATTCAAATTGAGAAACCCATGAAGAATCTTCAATAGGTCTATTCTTCTACTTCACCAAATACTCATAGTAATCTTTTCCTCTTGTACTCTTGCCAACTCTCTGATCCAATATCTTTTCAACTTTCTCAATCTATTTCTTAGGATAATCATTTGGTATAACAACTTCATCCTCTGACTCATGATACTTATACAAATCAGCAATATTAAATATAGGAGATATATCCATGTCATCAAGTAACTCAACTTCATAAGCATTACCACTGTCAAACTTCTTCAGTATCTTACAAGGTCCAAATTTCTTCATCTTCAACTTGTTATATGTTCCAACTAGGAATCTTCCTTTCTTCAGATGAACCATCACCTCATCACCAACTTGAAAATCATGGTGTCTTCTAGACTGATCAGCATTCTCCTTATACTTCTGATTGCTTTGTTCCAACCTCAACTTCACTTCTTTATGCAAGGACTCCATAAAATCAACAAATTCTTCTCCTACAACACTTTTCTTTTCTTCACCAGCAACATCTCTCAAATCTGATATACCTCTAGGATGCATTCCAGTAACAATCTCAAAAGGTGTCTTCCTTGTACTCCTATTCACAGAATTATTATATGCAAATTCAGCTTGTGCCAATACCATCTCCCAATTACTTGGCTTATTCCCAACTAAACATCTCAGCAAATTACCCAAGCTTCTATTCACAACCTTTGTCTATCCATCTATTTGTGGATGGAATGTAGAACTAAACTTCAATTCAATACCCATCTTCTTCCACAAAGTCTTCTAGAAATAACCAACAAACTTACTGTCTCTATCTGAAATAATGCTTCTTGGTAATCCATGCAATTTCACAATCTCTTTAAAGAAAAGTTCAGCAACATGCTCGGCATTTGATGTCTTCTTACATGGTATAAAATGAGCCATCTTAGAAAATATTTCCACTACAACAAATATGGAATCATACCCTTTCACTATTTTAGGCAATCCAAGAACAAAATCCATACTGATGTCAGTCCAAGGTTTCTTAGGAACAATAATAGGTCTATACAAACCAGTATTTTTACTCACTCCCTTTGCAACTTGACAAACTCCACAACTCTTTACAAATTTTTGAACATCCTTATACATTTGTGGCCAATAATACTTCTCTTTCAACAAACTCAATGTCTTATCAATTCCAAAATGTCCAGCTAATCCACCACTATGCTTTTCCTTAATCAAATTCAACCTCATAGGACTTCTAGGAATACACAACTGAATACCTTTGTACAACATACCTTCTTGAATGAAATACTCATCATACTTACTTATGTGTTCTGTTAGATTTGGTGCTCTGCACTCTCTCCATGCCTTAGAAAAATCAGGATCAACATCATATAACTCTTTCATCTCATCAAAACCAAGAACTTCAACCTTCATTTTAGTCAACAAAGAATGTCTTCTACTCAATGCATTAGAAACTTTGTTAGTAACTCCACTCTTATGTTTGATCACAAATGTAAAACTTTGCAAATACTCAACCCACTTCATATGTCTTTGATTCAATTTATGTTGACTTCCCAAGTATTGTAAAGCTTTATGATTAGTATACAACACAAATACCTTAGGCATCAAATAATGTCTCCATTTCTTCAATGCTTGAACAATGGCATATAATTCTTTATCATACATAGAATATTTCCTTTTAGCATCATTCAACTTTTCACTAAAGAAAGCATCAAGCTTACCTTCTTGACTTAATACAGCTCCTATTGCATTACCACTTGCATCACATTCAACTTGAAATACTTTGTTGAAATCAGGTAAAGCCAATAGAGGTAATTCAACAACCTTTTGTTTTAAAGTCTCAAAAATCTTATTAGCTCCATGTGTCCACTTGAATTCCTTTTTATCTCCCCTCATTGTTTCAGTCATTACATTACAAATAGCACTGAAATTCTTTATAAACTTTCTGTAAAAACTAGCAAAACCATGAAATGATCTTACCTCACTCACATTCTCAAGTTTAGGCCATTCCAAAATTGCTTTAACCTTCTCAGGATCCATCTTCAAACCATTAGTTGAAATCGCAAATCCAAAATACACAATCTCCTCTTGCATAAAAGAACACTTTTTCAGATTGATCAACAACTTTTCCTCTTTCAAACTCTGTAATACTTGTCTAATATGCTCAAGATGTTCTTCCTTAGTCTTGCTGAATATCAGAATGTCATCCAAATAAACAATCACAAATTTACCCAAGAATCTTTTCAGAACTTCATTCATCAACCTCATGAAAGTACTAGGTGCATTAGTCAAACCAAAAGGCATAACCAACCATTCATACAAACCATCTTTTGTCTTGAATATGATGATAGCCACTCTTCAAATCAATCTTGGTAAAATACTTTGCTCCACTCAAACAATCCATTATGCCATCCATCCTTGGCATAAGAAACCTATATTTCATTGTTATCTTGTTAATGGCTCTAGAATCAGTACACATTCTCCATTCTCCATTCTTTTTAGGTGTTAATACAGAAGGTGCAGCACATGGACTCAAGCTTTCTCTGATCAAACTTTTCTGCAAATCATGCACTTGTTTGTTAAGATCTTCATTCTCTATAGGTGTCAATCTATATGGTGCTTTGTTTGGAAAACTAGCTTCAAGAATTAGATCCATACAATGACTTATACTTCTTGCTAGAGGTAAACCATCAGGAATATCATCAGCAATAATTTCTTTATACTCATTCAACAAATCTACAATTTCTCTTGGCACTTGGTCAATACTACCATCTGTCACTCGGTCACTACTGACTGGCACTCAGTTAACATTGTTTTTTGGCACTCGGTCTCCATTGACAAAACTTAGTTTTTTTGGAATTATAGCAAAAAAAACTTGATTCTTCTTGACTTCCTTTTCAAATTGTTTCTCATTAACCATGCAAATTTTTATAGTAGTACAATTAACCTCATCTGGAACTTCAATCAAAGGAAACAATGTTTGTTTCTTCCCATTTACCCAAAGAGTATATTGATTCAATCTTCCATCATGTACAACATATCTATCATATTGCCAAGGTCTACCCAAAAAAATATGACAATAATCTATGGGCATAATATCGCACAAAACTTCATCAAAGTAATGTCCAATTTTGAACTTCACAAGACATTACTCACTTACCAATATCTTATGCTCATCTTTGATCCATGAAACATGATAAGGTTTGGGATGTTTCAGCCTCTACAACTACAACTTTGTAACTAGCTCTTCTGATGCTAGATTTGTAGAACTTCCACTGTCAATGATCACTTTACAGCATTTTTCAGCCATCTTACATCTTGTCTTGAAAAGACTTCTCCTTAAAACAGGTTCCTCATCACCTCCCTTATTACATAAGGTTCTTCTCACAATCAAATTTTCTCCAGCCTCAAGTCCACTTGGTGAACCCTCATCATCTTCTTGAATCACAAAATTTCTATTACCTTGTCTACTTTCAGGGGATCTACATTCAAAAGATTTATGTCCCTCTTTACCACATCTAAAACAATTACCATGAAATACACCTCTAGAATAAGAATTACCTCTTCCTCAGTAAGAATTAGTGCCTCCTCAATAAGAATTACCACTTTTCCATTCAGTCTTGACTTTATCATCATTCTTCCATTCATATTTGCCTTTATCCTACATAGAACTGTCAGATTTGCCACTTTCTCCATAAGATCTACCTCTGCCTCTCTGGAATCTACCACCTCTACCTCTCTGTCTTTGTTCATGCTTCTTTGTCAAGATCTCCTCAGCTTTCAAGGCATATTGATATGCTTCTTCTACAGTTTCCAGCTTCACAAAACTTATTTCATCTTGTATTCCAGATCTCAATCCATTAATGTACCTTGCAATTTTCTCAACATCATCATCCACATGTCCGAATCTAATGTCTAATCTATAGAATTCCTCGGTATATTCTTTTACAGTCATGTCCTTTTGTTTTTAATTTTGCATCTTTCTCAACAAGCTAACTTGGTAATCAGCAGGAAGGAATTTGTTCTTTACTTTTTTCACCATCTTTGGCCAAGTTCTGATCTTCTCCTTTCCTATCCTTTGTCTATTAGTTTGCAAGTGCTCCCACCATAGAGATGCATGACCTTTTAGCCTAGTGACTGCAATCTTCACCTTTCTATTATCAGGAGTGTTTTCATACTCAAAGAACTTCTCCATATTAGAGATCCAATCTAGCACAGCATTGGTATCCAATTTTCCATCATAAGGAACAACTTTTATAGCAGGTTTTGAATTCACTCTAGAAAATACTCTCAACAATCTTTCCTCATCTTGATCTTCTTCAAGTTCTGGATTATGGTTTGGTGCTACTGCTTCATCATCACTTACATCATCAAGATGTGCTCCTTTCCTCTGGGATGTCTCCATAGCATCTAATCTGGCTACAATTTGTCTCAACTGATCCAATATAGCATTATCAACATTATTTCCTCTACCACGAACCATCTTTACAAATCAGGTTCCTGCAAGATCATAACCCTTTGCAAATTATAGGTTGAATCTGTAGATCTTCCACCCTACAACCAAATCCAAATTAGGGTTCTACATGATCTAATCTCCACAAGGACGAACCTCAAGCTCTGATACCAACTGACATAGGCAAAAATGATGAATAGCTAGGGCTAAAGGCTCACCTAGCTATCCAAACCACCTTGCAAGAGTTAACACAATGGAAATGAACACAAAGAACAGAAACCAAAGGAGAGAGAAGAGAAAATACTTCTATTGATTCATCAAAATATATTCATACATGCGCAGCTATAAGGCCTTTTGGGATTCACATTCAAAGATCCAATTGCAAATTTGCACTTTCAGTTCTACTCTCTAATCTGCTCTCTTTGAAACTTCTGCAAAACTTACTTAACTCTAAGCCTAAACTCTCTATTTATACTTGCCAAAATGGCTTACAGATCATTCTAGAATCATTACATAAGAGGAAGGCCGACCCAACAATGGTTTGGACTCATCCCAAGAAAAGATCTTAACATAAATGTCGCAAATGAAATAAATCCCGCAAGTCAGCTCACAAAATCACATCTAAATACTGACATTTGGAATACACTAGGTAACTCAGCACATGAAGAATCAATCAACATCCACTGGGTAACTCGACACATGAAAAATCACTCGGTATCCACTGGGTAACTCGGTACATGAAGAATCACTCGACATCCACTAGGTAACTCAGCACATGAAGAGACACTCAGCATACACTGAGTAACTTGGCACATGAAGAATCACTCGGCATACACTAGGTAACTCGGCACATGAAGGAATGCTACAGTAACTTGGCACATGAAGGAAAATAGGTTTACTAGGCACATGAAGGAAATTGGCTTACTAGGCACATGAAGAAAACTGGGTTACTAGGCACATGAAGAAAACTGAGTTACTAGGCACATGAAGAAAACAGGGTTACTAGGCACATGAAGAAAACAGGATTGCTAGGCACATGAAGGAATTGTTAGGTACATGAAGAACTGCTAAGCACATGAAGGAATTTCTAGGCACATGAAGGACCCCTAGGCACATGAAGGAACTACTAGGTGAACAAAATGAGCAAGATAACAAGGCAACCAAGGATGCTCCTGCATTAATTTTCTATCATTCCTAATAATTATGATCCTGAAGAAAAAACATAGTTGAAGCCCCAAGCTAGATCCAAATCAATCAAATTGAGGTCTGAGGATGCCTATTCAGATAACAAATTGGTAATTATTTTGTGTGAATATATTAATTTTTATTGGTTATAAGTCATTACGTGCTCTATTTACCCTAATAAGAATTCAGCCCACAGGTGTGGTATCAAATCTATAAGATTATAAATAGGGGTATGTATTGTAGTGAAAAAGGGCTTTATTTGTAGAATGACATCATTAGGGATTCTCACCTACAAAGATGCTCAAGGATGTAACTGAGGCATTTATTGTTAAAAGATAATTGACGTTATTCAATTAAGTGTTATCTATGGGCCAAAGGTTGAGTTATTGTTTTAGTAACCAGCTAGGATTCAATGTTGGTATTTATAGGTCATATATATCAACCATGTTAATCGAGTATAATAATAGCTTGTGAGCTTGAAGCATTTTTTAGATGTAAAATTGGATTTCTTGTAGCAACAACCAACATGTGAAGCACATATCTCTATTCATTTCTTGCTTTAGATCTCTTCCATTAAACACTTAAGGTTATTGGCTATATGAAAAAATTAAAGCTAGTGATATTAATAGATGGTGATAAGAATTCGGCCCACAGGTGTGGTATCAAAGAAGGCCATGGGTGCCTTGAATATCGAAGTAAACATCCCATTGAAAATGGCCTTTGAAGCTCACAATCCCAACACTGCAACAAGCCGATATCTTAAATAGACAAAAGCTCCACTAAGTAGTGAAATGCTTGCATATGTACCTACTAATACACCACTATCAATATTTGGATCCAAGATTGCCTTTGCAAGCCAATAGTTGGCTGCTACTTGCCCAACAACAAAGGCTCCTTGGGAAAAGACAATCAACACAGAAAGTAATGCTCCTTTTGCAATGCGAATATAGTCAATATATGGTTCCAATCTTGAATCCCCCATTTCCTTCTCTTCTTACATAGCCAATTGTGTCATATTAGGTGTAATATCTCTTCTAGTATCTTGGATGACGAGATTAGTTGGAAGTTGCAAGGATCCAATCTCAGCTTCAAGTGGAGAAGCCTGGTTATTCATGGGATTATTGATGCTGTAGTATGTTAACAGTAATAACTAGCATTATAATGCTTGGTTTAAAATTTCCCCATGGTCATACAAAGATTACTATTAGTTTGCATGTATCTAAAGTTAAACCCAACATATATACCTTATCACTATTTGTGCAGAAGAATATTTTGAAGCAAAATAGTCAAGCAAATTCTTGATGGAGGATATAGAGAGTTGCTTTAGTATGACAAGGTATTGTTACTGTAACAATATTTTCTAGCCTTGGCACAAATTCGTATTTATATGTTTTTGTGATGAGAAATAATTCTAAATGCAATAGCAAAATCTTTAAAATGTTGGCATGCCATTAGCTGCAAAGGGAAAAGGCATAATCAAGAGTTCTCCATGGCTTCAAAGAGGGAGTTGTCCAGTTCCCCCCAACTTATAAGGTAAGCATATAGAACAACTAAATGAATTTGTGATGCATTCTATCTCATACAATACTTATTTCAACCATTAAGGAACTCAATTTTTCCAATAAGGTTTCAAAAAAATGAAAGATAATATTTCATATGTCAAGGACAATGAATTGTTATCTGTGTTTATTTTTCTTGTATGGTGAGTGATCAAAAGAGTTTACACGATCTGAAAAGACAATATGTTGAATTCTTATTCCTTTTTTTGACAAAGATGAAAAGGGATTCCACACAAATGTATGATCAGAAGTGAATGCCAGCATGGTGTGATCATGTTCTTTGGCGAACATTGTAGGGATACCACACAGACCTTATATCTTATACATATTCACCACAAATTGTAACAAGGTTATGTCCGATGTTTTGCTTAAATATTTTCTTGTAACTTATGGGATGCGATGCCTTGGCTAAATGATAACTGTCATTCGATCTTGCTTTAAAATTTGTTCATGTTGTTGTACAGTTTAGTGCTTTGTAATGATTGATTATTAAATGCATATACTTTTCTTGTTGAATTCATTTAAGTGTCTTTCATTAGTACACAATAATACTAGAAATACTTGAGCCTAGGATAAATGACATCAGGGGCTCCTCATTGCTTTGTTTAGAAATGTGTTGCAATATTCCCGTGTTATATCTATGTGAAATTTAAAAACTAAAATTAGGGACTAAAGGTTTGCATTTCTGTGATATATTGATCTTTTCTTATTTCATCTCTATTTAGCTATATTGGAGCTATGTAATAAATAGGTGATATAATTAAGGAAGGAAAGTCTAAGCACTGATACTCATGACACGGTTGGGGCAACTGCTTGCCAAAAAGGATTGAGTGGTCAAAGTGGGAAAGAATGTACCCACAAATCAAGATTGGTATATAATAATATAGATTCATGATTTCTTTGAGAGGGGTTGCTCCTATCTATAGAAAGATGAAACTAGAGAACTAAACTATAGGCCAACATGATAAGCAAACACATAGTAGGAATTGATTGGTATATGTCCTATAAACATAACTTGGAGTATGAGTTATGATATCACAATGGGCTCAAATTCCAATTATTGAAAAATATGAGCTTATATGACTATATAGATGAATAAATAAAAGTATAGAAGCATTGTATATCCATGCAAAAACAATTACACATGATTTAGCATGACCCAACTTCCCAAAAATGATATTTTTTGTTTGGATATTTCTTCAAATATTTTAGCTTTGGATTTTGGTTTCAATGCTATTGATAGAAGTTTCACTCTTGTATGAACATATATTTAAGCTCCTTCCATTAAATAAATAATATATTATTGCATTATCCATTTGCAAAACTTACAAGGTAGAAACCATGGCTTCCTTATGGGCATTTAGAAGTTGCTCAAATTTTTCCCCTACTGCTAGTATTTGATGATAGCTCCCTGCCTGCTCTATTTCTCCACCTTCCATCACATGCACAAATGGCACTATTCAAATTTATGATATCCAAACATCCATTGAAATAGAAAATTATAAAGTCTTTTCTTTGATAGGCTACAAAAGATTGATGAAACAGAGGTAGGTTATGCATAAATACCAGGATTGTATCAATAGTAGGAAGAAATTCCACTTGATGAGTCACTAAAACTACTATTTTGTCACCTAATGCTTGCATCACACAATCCTGCAAACATACCTTTAGACATAGTTTCCTTAAACTGTATGGGGATTTCAATGTCTAGGTGTCTTCTCCCATGCTTAATATACCCTGTAATCCAAAACTGCAATCCTCTATGAGAACTTCTCCTCCTATATATTCCTTTTGCACTCTTCTCTCCAAGACTAACCTGAACTCACAAGAAGCATGCTCAACCTACAAGCTCACATAATGCAACTGAGGCAAAAGATTTACATTGATTATTATAGTTTGTGAAAAAATTGGCTGTCATGGTTGGGTGGGTGTTTTTATTTCCAAAATGTTATGTCCTTCTTGGCAAGAATATGGTAATCTCCACTCTGATTTATCCTCTTTCCTACTTTGATATATGAGAGTATGGTTTGGCAGGTGTTTGTATTATGAGAATGCATTGAATGCCTAGGATGATTTATACTATTGTCTACTCTGATTTGGTGGTGTTTGGAGTGATTTAGTTCTTTATCTTACTTGCATGATCATTCCTTCTAAAAGTAACTAGGCATTATAATTCTCTTTGCTCTTGCCCAATCTCTAGAATCTGAAGTGAATGTTGTTCTTACTTTAAGTTCTTGTGGGAATAATCATTATTTTCAATTGTGTCGATCATATCATTTTTTTTTCCTCTCCTTGTTTAGTTTGCTCCTTTCTCACTTTTGCTCTCATTCAAGTTTTTTAATGCTGGGTCACTTCCTTTGTAATCTATTTCTAAGCAATATTTTCTATTAAGCCAATAAAAAAAAAATTATGATTTCATGCAGAATGGATCTTATTTCCTTAGGGCAATCACTAGCTCAAGAAAATGTAAGGATGCAAGGTTCCAATAACAAATTTTCAGAGAGCACATTGAGGAGAATGTTCTTCTAATGAAGTTCAAGTAGTTACAAATGTGACATATATATATTGAGAAACCAAGTAAATTGGTTGTGTCCAACTACATACACATCAAGTGTACCCTTTATTAGGTGTATGTCATGAGATCAAGGACATTGGTGAAATTCAATGGTTCAAGAAGGTAGTGGTAGAGACAAAGGAGGTGTACATGGTTGCGTGTAACCATCACAACTCCTTGACATTTCTTCAATCCTTTTTGATAAAAGAATTCCTCAATCCAGTTGAGATTTGGTATGTTTCCTACTTCATTTTTTGAAGAAAATGATTAACTTGTAGAAATCCTAGAATGTTATAATCAAGACAAAAGACCAGACTGGGAGTGAAAAGTTCAGGGCAAGGGAAGGAAATGGGATAAGGAGGTTTTTGTCAGAAATGTGTTTGGATCAAGTTTGAGTTAACTAGGATTTGTGTGAAACTTTTCATTGGCATCAGATTTGGGGATTCTTAAAGCTGTATGTACAAGTGCCTTGTTAACATGTTTACCTGGAATAAAGCTACAATTCATGAGAGTAACCCCACCTTAGAAGCCTAATACAATAATATTCAACAAGAAGTGAGAGAAGTTGAACACACATTGACCAATGAAAACATATAAAGTGAATCCAAAATGATGTGCAAAAAGGCCCAATAGAGGTGTTCCCATTGATAATAGTGAAACAAAGAAGAGCCTTGTAAAGACCTCCAAATAAATTAGCATATACAGAGAGGGCCAACAAGGAACACAAAAGTCCAAATATGTGGTGGTGACTATATAAACCTTGAAGATTGTTGCATCCACATGGAATTCACCTTCTCTACCAAGTATTTAGATCCTTTCCTACAAAAAAGAGTAGACTAACATATAACTTCAACCACTTTGCTAAGAGGAACATAACCTATCTCTTGAAAAGAAAAGAAGCATGTGTTCATACACAATGCCTTGAATATCATGCCTCACAAGACATCCCAGTATGGGTATAGCCTACCAACATAATAGAATGTAGAGCCAAAGAATCCAATACAACTTGATAAGAACCAAGATGTGTAGCCAATCAGGGCCCCAGTCTAGAAAGTGTGCGACTTTGAATCCCAAAGTTCTAGCAATGAGTAGCTACCAACATATCCATTAGTTAATGCCTATACTTTCTAATCTAGTGACTCAATGTTCCCACTAGCTATGTATCATGCATAATGCAAGATTTCTTTTGTTGCATATGTCTATAATTATTACTATTAGTTTATCAAATAGTAATGCCATTTGTTCTCAACTAATGAGCTTAGCTCCTTAGGCATTGAGTTGTCTAGTTCAAGTGGGGTGGTCTTGATCTTAGCCATCATAGTGTAGATGGACTCTTCCACTATGTTTTATTCTTCCTTTGACAACTTATTAAATTCAATGGTCTTTAGACCAGTTAAATCAACATTATCTCTAATATTATTACAAATGCTTTCCAATTTTGATGTGGTAGAACGACTTTCCAATCTAAATTGATCTTCATCAGACTCTGTCATTTCCTCGTCTAATTCAGGAGGTACAATGTACTTTCTTCTCTTCTTTGGTTCTATAGGCCCTCCTTGTTCTGTTGCCTTTTTCTTATCCTGTTCTTTTTCAACTTGAGTTGTAGCCCTGGTATCTTCCCTTGTAGTTGGCTTGGCTAGACTTAGCTTTGTTGGTTTCTTCTTTCCCTTGGGTTCTGCAATTGGTTGTTTCTTTGCCTTTCTCTTCTTTGGCTCAAGCTTTGGTGCTTCTTGCTTGGCACCTTCCTCCTCATCTACATCTTCTCCCATACCTTGGGTTAAGGCAAGTGGCCCCTGGTCTTGTTCCTCTTCATCACCCTCAGCATCTTCACCTTCTTCTTCTGCTTCTTCTATAGTACCTTCCCCAAATTTAACTTTTAGCTTCTTAACAAGCTTGTCCTTTTTTTTCAAAGTGGATGTAGTCTTTAGCTCCATATCCACTTTTGATCTCACCACATCATAAGTTCCAAAATGTGGTGCATCCTTGTTTATTTCTTCTTCCAATAGTTCAATTATTGCTACTGATGCTTCATCTATGCTTATTTCATATCCAAGAGGTCTCAACCATCTCACTCTTGGTATGGTAGCTTGTATGTATGTATAATCTATATCTACAATAAAACATACATCATTTACATGTTTTTCTACTAAGGAAACTAGAATTATAAGCCTTTGTTTCATTGTCTTTTTAAAATCCTCAAAATAACTAGTCATCAAGGTCTCAAAATTAGCTCCCATCTACTCTATGTATTCATTGACTTGAGCTATGATTGACCTATTAGTTTCCCATGCAACTTTGCCAAAAGAAGGAAATTCATTATGAACATAAAAGAAAATACATATCAAAATGGCACCAAATTTGCATTGGGCTCCCTTGGTTCTCCTGATTGCTACTAGATTTTCATTGATCTATTGCAATTGCAGCTCTGCAAGATCGTAGGTGTGATCCTTTTTCACCAATTTGTATCCTACATCCACTGCAATGCAGGGCACATTGTTGAGTCTATTGGATTAATAGAATTTGTATGCAATGATCCTAATAGCAAATTCAACTAGAGGATTTTGAATAGTGTCAATTTTCATCCCTCTCTTATTCCACTTAGCACCTGTATTTTTCTCAATTGCCTCAAAATCACTCCTAAGGGTCTTCGGTTGATCTAGGGATGGGTACCCTATCACTCTATGTACAATTCTCTATGTGATTTTTATAGGACCATCCTCCAACCATACACTACCATCATTCATTTTTCTCAACACTAGTCTAATCCATTCAGTATTGAATACTGTAGGGAATTCTAGGGCATGCGTTAAACCCTTGTTTTCAACAATTTTATACTCTTCCTTCAACACTCCATTTTCACATAATTTCTCATATGCCTCCCTCATTTCCATGTCATCTATAGCTCCAATCTTTCAATTATAGTATTTCCTTACATCTTGAACCATTACAACCTTAGGGGGTATGATGGATAGGGCTCCAACTGGATCGTTCTTATATGCAACTTCAGGTATTGGATGGAAATCAGGTTGTCTGACCTCTTTTGACACTAGCTAGACTTCAAATGAATCCTTCTCCTAAGTTTTTCTAGAGCTAGAAGCCATTTTACACAATCTAGGGTTTTTACACAAAGAAAACACAAAACTACATAGCTCAGCACGTCGTAAATACCTTGAAATTGATGGAATCATGCTGTAATGCTGTTGAAATCTTCTTATACACTAGATTCTCTACTTTGGATTCACTCTATGATCTTTCTCATCTTTTCTCTTTGTTTGTAATGAGGATAAATTATTGAAAATATGATAATATACCCTATTTTCATATCATTTAATGCTTAGTGCATTTACATCTATCCACTCGACTTCTAAAGGATTACTACATTACTCGACTTCCATTTCCTTTTGAACACTCAACATCCATAGAAGTATTCTTTACTCAGCTTCAACTTGTGATTTCTTCTTCACTCGGCTTCCTCTACCAACTCGGCTTCCTCTACCAACTCGGCTTCCATTGTTTCGATAGTCAACTCGGCATGTACTATTTTTTACTTGGCATCTAAGGGAAACTTCTAGTGAAATCTTGAGATTTTAACTTTGCATCTTTGTTCATGTTGATCTCTTCATTTTAGTTCTTGTTTATCTGGGAACTGATGTATGATAAAGCTTTGTAAATTAGTTCCTTATACCTTTTCTTTGGTTAGTTTGATGAAGCATGATCACTTGACCTATTAGGTGAAGTGATCCCTTCATTTGATGTGCTACACCCATCTTTCTTCTTCCATGTCTTATTCATTTCTCTTTTGATATGTTCAACATCTACCTTCTCTTTACCTTTGTCATTCTTTGAGTTGGGTGCCTTTGACTTTTTTGGGAAATTCCTACTGATATGAACAATCTTCAACTAATTGAAACATGTGATTTGGCTCAACCATCTATTGTAGTTCCCTTTGAAATGTGTCCTTATACAATTTTCAGGAATTTGTCCATATTCCTGACAGTAATGAAAGCTATATCTAGTGCTATAGTCCCAATTGTAGTGATTTCCATTATTTTCTCCTACTAGCTAATTTAGTGTCCACATAGACTTTGATCTATGCTCAAAAGCTCTATGTCTATACTTATTGCAATTGTAGCAGTGACCTTCAAATCTTAGTGTCCTAATAGTTCTAGTCCTGCAATTATGTGCTTGATGTCCTTGTTGTTTACACTTATGCCAATAACTTGCATTCTTAGGTTTGTCATGCTGATGGGCATTCTTACTCTTGCATAAATTAGATGTATGTCCCCTTTTATCACATAAATGACAAGTAGGTTTAGTTTTCTTACCTTTGTTACTTATTTCTTCTATAGTCTTGAAAGACTCTCCTTGTTCAGTGATGTTGTAACCAAGTCCTGAATTATCATTGCTAGCCCTTGGTGATTTTAGTAGCTACTCAAAGTACTTGATGGCTTCATTAGGTTTATTGAAGCTTTCTTCAATCTCCTTTTCTCTTTTTAGGTCATTTTCTAGTTGATCATTTTGCATCTTTAGTGTGGAGATCTCAATATCCTTGACATTTAGTTCATGATGTGCATTCATCATCTCACTCAGGGTGTCTAACTGCATGTTTGAGATTCTTGCAAGCTCAATTGATTTTTCTTCCAGTCTGTTAGCAAGGTTTCTCTTATCTTCTTCTAGTATAGCCTTGTCTTCAATGGTTGTTTTCTTTTGTTTAGTCACTTCACAAACCATTATGGCTTGTGATTCTTGTTCAAGCTTGAGTGTTTTGATTTCTTCTACTTGAGCTCTATTCTTCTCCATTAGGTCTATTATTGCTTCATCAAACTCTTTGGAATCTCCATTTGAAAATAGACTTGACATGTCAATCTCCTTGTATTGTGTGTCATTCTCAACTATGGCTATCTCTCTTCTTCTTTTCAAGGATTTTCTCAATTCCTCTCAAGCTTCCTCCAGTGCATGTAAAGAAAGTTGTATATCAATTGCCTAATTCTCTATAATCTCCCCAAGTTTATAGACTTCCATTTTCCAGATCTTTTTCTCCAAGCTATAAGGCTCCTCCTTGTGAGAACTAAGCTCTAATACCAATTTTTGGAATTAACAAGTGGGAAGATTTACTTTTGAGAGGGGGGATGAGCAGAAGTAACTAACTTTAACCTTTTCAAATCCTTTTAACTAAAACCATTTACATGCATCTAATTCATCTAATAAATATGAAAGTAAAGACATGCATGAAAACTGATAACACACAAATTTGGTAACCCAAAAACTCTCCAAAATCAAAAGGTAAAGCTGGGGTAGGTATGACACCCATAAAATATTACTATAGCAATGTGTAACTATTCAAAGTTACAATATTTGACCACTTCCAACAGTTTTCCCTGTGAAAGGCATGTCCTATTAAAGACTTTATACCCTATTAAAAGTGACCTAGTTAAAGGATTTCACTACCCTACTAAAAGTAGGCCTCATTAAAGGACTTTAGTACATTCACTTGGAATGCCACCCTGTTAAAGGATTTATAAATGGCTTCTAGGCCAACCTAAGTCCATAAGATTTCCATTAACTAATACAATTGCTAGAGAGTATTAGAAAGTCTTTGACCTAATAGCTTTGCAATCTTCAATTGCTAATTCCAGATCCTTGTTCTACTCTAACTAACCTGATCCTTGCTTGATCTAATATGTCACTCTTTGAAGTTTTGATACTCTATTCTTAGTCAACTAAGTTCTACAATGTTGTTCTATTCTTCTCTAAGTCTTTTAAACTCCCCTTTGAATTTTGCTATAGTTCACTCATACACTTCTCTCATCCACACATACAATGGGGTTCCATCCTCCTTTTAAAGATTTTGAAGACTTAGGGTTAGGTATGAATCTATGATCAATATTAAATCTTCATTTCTCACTCAACTCTTGCACTTTTCTTATTGGTTGCATGCCTTCTCCATTTTTCTTATTGGCTACATGTTGATTACATCGGTAATGCAAAAAATTCGATCTTATCTTCAAGATCCTTGGAGATTCATCCTATGTCAGCTCCAAAAATGGTTTACATATGAGTTTGTGAAGACACAAACTCATATGTTGATTATGTGGTACTCAACACATACTAGTTATTGATGCTTGGCACATATAGGAAAACTAGATCACTTGGCTCCTATAGTAATTCTACTTCACTCAACATCTATAGTGACTCGACATCTATACTTTGCTTGGAACTTGAACTTTACTTAGCACCTAAAGATTACTCGGCACCTGAAGTTCACTTGGCACCTATTGAATTCTCTGGCTTGGCATACATTGTAGCTCGGCTTCTATATTATACTCGGCATCAACTGAAAAATTGTTTAAGTGTGTTGACACTCAAATTTCAAAACCAATCTGAGACTAACAAGGTATTCTAATCAAAGAACGTGTCAAACCAAAATCACAAGAGTCATGAATACAATTTTAGTTCATTCATATTGAAATTTTCACTACATTTGAATTCAAGCACAGATATGATAATGTCACATTTATATTTGCATATAGGTATTTAATGTAAATTTTAAGCAAGTTGCATGGTTTA
Organism: Cupressus sempervirens; assembly: GCA_028749045.1. Taxonomy (NCBI): domain Eukaryota; kingdom Viridiplantae; phylum Streptophyta; class Pinopsida; order Cupressales; family Cupressaceae; genus Cupressus; species Cupressus sempervirens. Next base: position 728,916,338 of record CM053789.1, on the reverse strand, counting down.
GTGCTATTCCATGGGGGACAATGGCAATTATAGAGTATGGTGCTAGTGTTGTTTCAAACTTTTTGGTTCAATTTGGCTATTTAGTCACTACGTTGCACAAATTCATGCAAGTCAATTAAAGCTTATTTTGATTATAGCTGAATTGCTTATGAAGTCATAAGATTTTCAAGTAAAAAACTTGATTTGAGACAATTTTAAATAATAATTTTGTTTCCAAGTTTTGTCTCAACTCCCAATACCATATGTATCATCAGACTGCCACATTTGCAATGGGTTTGGTTGATTTACACTATTTAAAAAAATAGATTAGCTAATTTGTTGGATTTCATAAAAAACATTGGCAAACATTTTATTGATTAGATTTTCATAAAATTTTAAGTATTCATAAAAATCCATGCCTTCAAATCTTATGACTATTTTTAGTTTTCTAAAATAGAGAGCTCCACTAACTATTTTATACATTTAAAAGTACTTAAGCCAGTAGTAACTTCTACCATGTCTCCAAAAAATGTAGCATAGGTTTAGGGTCCCTTAGCTCCCAAGAATTTGTAGCCCAATTATTTTATTCCTTGGGTTGCCAAGTTCAACACCAATATTATATATATATATATATAAAATAAAGAAAAATAGTGAAAATAGATGTACAAAGCATTCAATTATCAAAATAGATATGAAAATCAATATTCACAAAGAAATTATCGATGTAGAATTTAAATTTTGCTTATAGTTGTAAGTGTAGGTGCACCTTGTTGGCCATATTAGACAAAAAGAGGAACAAAAATGAAATAATTACAATATTGTTGTTCATGGAAAATTTTCATCACTATCTTAAATCCCTCTCTCTTTGCATGGTCTTCATTTCATCAAAAGGAAAATGACCAAGGTAATTTATATAATGTGTATTTGTTGATAGGAATTAATGTGCATAATGTAAACTTTCCACTATAAAACAAGTAAAAGCTAAATTGTGTTTTTTTTGTTACAGGGATGAAATGAAGATCAAACTGATGCAATCAGCATGGACTCTTGACACTTTTCAACATGATTTGTCTACATCTATTTAAAAGAAAATTGAAAACAAAATCAACTTGATATTTTGATTATGTTTTTGGTGATATTATTGAGATTGTTTATCAAAAAGGTCATGGAAGAAAGTACTATCCAAGTGGTATAGGTCATTACAATACGAGTTAGTATTAAATAATAAACGCATTTAAAAATCATATGAATATAAATTATTTGACTAGGATACAGGGAACACTGTATGTGAAAGCATGAACCAATTAGAAAATTTGGAAGTGTGGGACTTGTTCTTGATTTCTCATTATCTCCGCCACAAGAAAAAATTGGTGGAAAATGCAGCAATATTTTGGGAGGAGCTAACTTTACTTTCCCCTTCTGTTAGTTTATAAAAGAGAATGTATGGGGTACCTAAGTACAAGCAGTGCTCGAGTGACAATAGGTGTAAATTACTGAAGCGTGTGAATAAGGTAAACCAAGAATCAAGGCATCACAAATTATGTTGTAATTCACAGTCTCTTCCTAGAAAGAATCCAACACTGACATCATGCTAATAACCATTTTATTCTCAAACCAATTGGTAAGGTAAAAATTGAAAAATCTTGTTGAGTAGTGCATTTTGAGAGCTTGCTTGCAATATTTGGTGAAGAATTGGGTTTTATAGTTAAATCACCCTACTGTAGAAATGCCATACATTTTTCTTGGTTATTGAGGTTGTATTAGGTTTGATGTCTACACTTAGTCAATTTTGTGTCTTCCATCTTGGGTGCCTCGTACTACTGGTAAACATTTTATCAATTTTAGAGAAGACTTATATGATTTCAAACACTAGAAGGAAATTCATACGAATTTCCCTTGTTACTTATGCTTGAAGGTTACGTGGGATTAGAACTGGGCATTCTAAGTTTTGTTTGGATTTTATACTAGATCTCTAATTCATGTTTTATTGTAATATATGAATTTATCTTATGGAAATTGAATGAAGACATATCATAGCTAGCAGTTCACCCTCAGTGTTTTTATGCAAAATATCATGTCATTTGCTTGTTATATTGTCATGAATACAAACTAAAGTAAGCATAAAAGAACACTTTATTTGGAAAAGATTTTGCAACAAACACATTTTCTAAAAAATTATGTGTTGGTTATTGCACGCATCCTACTTGGTTTCTATGCTCCATGATGAGACTAGAATAGTGCATTAAGCATGAAATAGCAATATTATATATACAATTGAATAAAAATGCAATAACAAATGAGAGAAAAACACAAGAAGTACTTATACAACAACCTAACATGCGCACTAGATTTTTTTTTTCCTTATCTCTACTATTGTCTTGTAATTTTACAAACTTACTACCTTCTTATGACCTTAAAGGATATCAACATTCTTCAACAACATCCTAGCACATGCAAATGCTTTTGATCTATGGAATTCACTTTTTCTTCTTAGAAAAATTGGTTATTATCATCCATCTTAATTGTGAATTCTTTAGTGTTCCTCAACACTTGGGAAGAATTGAATTGCACCTATGCCTTCTTGAGGCATTCAATTATCTCTCTAGCCCCAGGTTATTCCATAGTCATACATCGACTAGCTTCTCATGGATTGGGTATTAAGAATGCAAAGTAACACTTGAAGATAAATATCCAAACTAATCATCAAGAAGGATGTTGTTGGTGATTAGTTTGGATATTTATCTTCAGGTGTATTTTTTCTAAACCTTCTATATTCATCAAACTTTTGACCGATCTTGGTCTAAACCTAAAAAACTTTAGTTAAACTTTCAACTAGAAGTAGTCAAACTTTTGATCAATGCACCAACAAGGTCACCATCATGGGTTTAGCATCCTAGTCGGATGGGCCACCCTTTTTTACCAACATTGGTGGAAGGTTAGACAACCACATATAGCAAAATGTTGGTACTAATTCTCAACCTTAACCAAGGTTGGTCGAAAGCTCGACCAACCTTTGTCACAGTTTCAACAAAATGACCGACCAAGATACCGTCATCAATCTGGAATCATGGTCAGATGAGGCACCCATTTCAACCAGAAATGGATGAATTTGTGACTACCACAATGGCCAAATTTTGGTGCCAATTTTGACAAAGAATTGCAAGGAAAGTTCAACTTGAACAATGCTTGTCAAAATTTTGACAGGAAAAATACCATCAAGGCCATTTGTGGATCATTCAACCAACTTGGGTAGAAACTTTGACCAATTCTCATCAAAAAAAGAGGTCAATTCTGCTAGTACAATAATATGTTTATCCGTAGGTATAGGAACCAATTCCCATGTATTGTTTTTCTCAATTTTCTCTAGTTCTTCTTTCATAGCTTTAATACAATAATCATCTTTGTTAGTTTCATCAACATTTTTAGGTTCAACATGAGAAACTAAACATAGTTATTCTTGTACCTTATTTCTTGTCATCACTCCTTTGTCTTTTCTTCCAATGATCTATTCATCATGATTTTTTCTTTATGAAATTTCTATTAGGTGTCATTGCTTCAACTTTGATTTCAGCTCTAGGTTCTTCTCTTTGTTCCTCTCTATACTTCTCTCTAAATTTCATTTTGAAAACAAGTACTAGCCTCATAAAATAATTCCTATTCAACATTTTATCTATTAGGCTTTGGATTAGTCTATTCATCAAAATTATAATCAAGTATCCTTTCCTGGATTATAAACTTTTCATCAACTCTCACATTTTGACTCTCAACAATAGTCTTAGTTCACTGATTAAAACATATGTATCCAAGTGAAGTTCCTTCATTACTTATTGAACCAAACTTTCCAATATCATCATCTCTTTTAATGTAACACTTACTTCCAAAGGTTCTAAAATATTTTACTGAAGGTGTATATCCAAACCAAAGTTCATAAAGTGTCTTACCATTGCCTCGTATGATTTGTACTATGTTCATAGTGTATACTGCAATATTCATTGTTTCTCTCCAAAAGATCCTAGATACATTATTATTAAACATCATTTCTCTTGTTGCTCCTATCACTGATCAATTTCTCCTTTTTGCTATCTTATTTTGTTCAGGTGCCTTAGGGGCTGAAACCTATCTCTTTATTCTAGCATCTTCCCAAAAATTGTTATAATCATTTAAAGTACATTCTCCTCCTCTATCATATGTCAAACACATAATATTCAAAACATTCTCAGCTCTATTCTTAAATATCTTGAATTTTTATAAAGCTTCAAATTTCTCTCTAAGAAACACTACTCATGTCATTCTAATGAAATCATCAACAAGAATCATAAAATATCTTTTACCATAGAATGCTCTTGTCTTTCTAGGACCATTCAATTTTGTGTGTACAGTATCCCACTTTGTTGATGTAGTAGATTTCTTTCTTTGAAATGAGATTTTCTTTTGTTTTCCCATTACACATTCCTTACACATCATATTAGAAGGTTTCACAATTTTAGACAAATGTCTATTTGTAAACATAGTACTAGCCTTTAGAATTTGTTATCAAAGTTGATATGAAAAAATCTTTTATGTCATAACCAACTATCACCCACTTAAGAAACTAAGCATATTTTCTTAGTAGGATTCAACTGAAATGCATTACCTCTTGTCCTTGTACTAGTACCAATTAATGAACCATCTTTGTCTTTGATAATGCAAGTATTCTCTATAAACCCAAACTAATATCCCTTGTCCACTAGATACCCAACACTCAACATATTATGTTTCAAACAACTCTCAATAACCTTATTATTTTGAAACGTGTAAACAATAGATGAAACAACCACAAAAAGATATCCATACACAACAACACCAAATCTGTTAACTAGGGAAACCCTTGATTAATGGGAAAATCATGTTGGGGATGGTACCCATAAGATGATGTACTAATATAATAGTTCCTTGCGAAAGGATGAACCTTGTTAGGAGTTAATAAAATACAATCAGTATATATGAGTCCCTATTAGGAGACTTTAAATCCCTATTAGGAGATTCCACCCCTGTTAAGAGTTGCACCAATCTTGTTAGGGGTTGAAAGGAAGAAAAATGGACCCACTATCCAAAAAAATTTAGTACTATCCTCACTGAATAATACAAGTTTACATCAACATTATCCAACAATAAATTCTTTGCCAAATATAGTTCTTTGTAAGCTCACCATGCCTCAACTACATCAATCACTTCTCTCATCCAAAAGATATTCACATGTAAGTTCACATGATACAATATCTCACTAATCACACATTATCTATACTGGATGATTACAACTAGGGAAAACATCTTTCCTTCATACAAAGTCCTAAAAAAATTTATTGAGTTGGCCTTGAGGTGTTCCCAATTAAAAATAATAATATAGGACCAACATGAGATAATACATTACATGTTACATTTTAATATTTCATCTTTTTATAATTACAATCAATCTATCAGCTCACAGTCTTCATAAATCTTCACTCAATGATCATCTGAATGTGTGTGATTAACCACAACATCTATAATATGTCTTCAACCTCTGTCCAAGTTTTCTTGACTAGATTCCATCTCTTTTAGGAGATACAATCCAAACAATAGTATTTGCTTTCCAAAAATGATGTCAAAGGGATACCTTCACTAAACTCATCACAACTCTATCCAATCTTTATATTTTTGTACGTGCTCTTAACTGTAGCATCTAGAAATACTCTAGAACATTATCCCAAGTGTGCATAAGATGATCTTTAATCCTCAAACTACATAAAACCAAACTCTGTCAAGTGCTTTGTCAATATTTATAGAATAATCAATATATTGATATCAATGACAAACTATGCCACGAATGCAACACACAACCAACGAATCATGTCTCCAACACTTCTAGGATACACCCCCATAGGAATACCATCAACATTGGTGATAACAACTATATGCCTAGAAATGCACACACTAAAAATGATGGATGACTAAATATTAATAAAAACCTATATCTAACAAGTATAAATGCCTAGAAATTATTCGCAATGCATCATTTCCTTATTTTGTAAGCATTTCTAGGTGTCATCTCAAAGCCTAAAGAAGAGAAACATGTATACTATCTAGAATTAGACTCTCTTTCCCGAAAATAAATACTCCTAAAAAATCATCAAGAGAGAATGGACTCAAAACAAGAGACACAAATCATCAAAGTTCTTGTCATTAGGTATTTAGTTTAGTGAAGATAAAGATGGAGAACAAGAATGAGGGGATTAAATAGATAGATGCAGAGAGATATAACGAGATTGAGACTTGAGGAGAGGGAGAGAGAATTTAATTTAAATTTATATTGAGTATACCAAACATGGTTGAGTTATGTAATACGTGTTATGAAAAGTCATAAATTTATGTTTTCAAAATTTTACGATTTTAATTCAATTGTGTTATATTTTTCAAAATTTTATAGATATTTTTTTATCAGTGAAATTTTATGAGTGTTAAGATGAATATTTGTATATATTAAGATCTTCATATGGCTTTGTCATAAGAAAAATGTTTTCTAGACTAAATAAATAAATAAAATTATTTAAAATTGTATTAGAATAGTTGATTAAAATTGAAGTGTAGATAATGATTAAATATTTTAGTTTGATGAATATTTGAAAATATAAATTAATTAAATAAATGGTGTTGAAATTTTATTATATATCATCATACATACTAATTCATTGTAATTATATAATTGTTAAGACGTGTCTCCATACATCATTAAATCTAGACATCTTATAACTCTCGTATAATTTTTATAAAAAAAATTATATTAGTACACAATTATATTTGTTCTCATTTCTAATAATTGTAAATTAACTTAATTTAAAGAATCAATGGTATCATAAATATACTAAATAAATAAGTCTCCCCTTTCCTCTTCATCATTATGGCAAAAGTGTTCGGTAGAACAATAAAGGAAGCACAAGTAGAATAAAAAATAAAAGGAGTATTTGTAACATAAGGTATAGCTAACATAACAAATCAGAAATTTGCAAACGATACACTATTGCCTAGAGAAAGTAATATGGAAAAAGAAAAAACTTTAAAAAAGTAATAACAACATACATGAAAATTTCAGGGTAGAAAGTTAACAATGAAAAACTAGAAATGTTCTTTATAAACACAAAGCTAGAGGACAAAGAAGCCATTTGTCAGTTAATGGGATATAAGAGAGCAACATCCCCATGTAAATATCTAGGAATTCAATTGGAAAATGAGACGAGAAAAAAAAAAACCCTGGAATCCAATTTTGACAAAAAATAGAGAAGAAATTTGAAAATTGGAAAAGAAAGTGGCTAACAAAAGTAGGAAGAATCACCAAAATTAAATCAATATTAAAAACATCACCTACATAACAAATGTCATGTGTATCTCCCAAAAGGCATCCAAAACAAACAAAAAAAAAATTAAGAATTTTTTCCTAGCAAGGAACCAATGAGAAGAAAAAATAAGCCTTGATTAAATGGGATAACATATGTAGACCAAAGGAACAAGATGGGTTGGGCATTAAAAACCTAGAATGGAAAAATGAAGCTCTTGTTGCAAAATTAATTTGGAGAATGTATTTTGGGAACGAGAGAAAATGGGCACAAATTCTTTACCATAAATAGTTAGATTTTTCAAACCCACTTTCATTCTTTATGACCAAATCCCAACCAAAAGGTTCTAAAAATTGGAACTTCATGATAAAATGTAGACTTCTCATTAGTAACAATCTAACATGGGACATAGGGGAAGGAGAGAATACACTTTTTTAGGAGGACTCATGGGATGGACTAACACCCCCCTCCCCCCCTTCCCCCTAAATAGCTTGAATCTTCTCCCCTATATTAAAATGGTACTATCAAATCTTTGGGGAAAGTATGTGAAAGATTATAAAATAAAGGCAACAAAAAATAGTTCTTAGAAACTTGGAGATGTAAATCAATAGAGGAACCAAATCTAATAGATTAAAAAAAGGAGATATTTAACCAATTTCATAAGAAAACAATAGTAAGCCAAAAAGAAAGACAAGATAGACTAATATGGGGATCATAAAAAATAGGATATATAGCATAAAAAAAGATATGAATTAATAATAAACTCACAAAAATAGGAAGAAATAAATGTTCCTATCAATCTATGTTCTACTATAAGATGCCAATTATGCGAAGAAAACTCAAAAAAATAGAATACCTACTATATGAATGCGATTATGCAAGAGAATGTTGGATATGGTTAACAAACAAACTCAACTAGAAGACAACCCTACCAAAGAACTTGAGAGAACACATACAGTATTGGCCAAAAGATGGAAAATAAAAAATATATAATAAATTATGGACAATAGCACCTTCAATTCTCACCTGGGAAATCTGGAAAGAAAGAAATAGACAAATATTCAGAGATGAAGAGAATGTCAACACAAACCCTTCAAAAAAAAATATAGAAGCAATTATAGTAGAAACAATAAACAATGAATTGAGGAATTCAACCAAAGAAGAAGGAACCTTTGTAGACTGAGATGCTAAAATGAAGAAAAAATTGAAAAACTTCATCAATCCTCCTTTGATCTATCCCAAAGAAAACAAAAAAGCAAGGGAGGAATGTGAATGGAAAACCCCCAATCCTATGGGGTGGTATAAAATTAATTTCAATGGAGCGTCAAGAGGGAATCCTATAATAACAAGAATAGGGTGTATAATCAAAATAGCCTCTAAAGAATGTTTAGCCAAATTAGCTAAACCTATAGGATCAACCACTAATAACTTTGCATAACTTGAAGCCATTTCAAAAGGATTAAAACCATGCAAGTATCTGGGAATTCAAAACCTAAAGATAGAAGATTACTCTTTGATTATCTTAAATGCTCTAAGAAAGTTCTCAACTCCCAACTAGAATTTAAACTCAAAATTAGAAGAAACTCTAATTCTTTGAACAATTTAAAGAAATAAAAATACAACATATTTTCAAAGAAGGTAATAAAGAAGAAGATGCTCTAGAAAATCTAAGTTCTGATGGAGAAACAATAACTTGGAAACACACCTTTAAAAAATGTACTTTTAGAAAAAGCATATTGGAAAATAATTTAAAACTTTTAAGTTTAAACACCTAGAATACTAAGTTGGATAGCTAAAACTCAAAAGCATCATGATAATTTCTGATCACCCAAAGAGATTTAAGAAAAGTCTAAATCACCGAGTAGCTACAAAAATGGTAATGAAGTATTCAAAGTATATGTTTTATTATATTGAGTTGTCCTTAAATCTACCCCTCTTAGAGCATCGTTGCAATTTATTGAACTGTAAGTCTTCACAGTCACATTTAACAAAATAGACAAAAATTGATTTCAAAAAGCTTAGGCCATTAAAACAAAGCAAACTGCACACATATCCAATCAACCAATAGCCCTTCCCTAATAATCATAAGTAAAGAAAAATGCTAACAGAAATCAAAAAGAGCATGTCAAGATTCACGAATCTAATACCAATTTAGAACTGAAAACATTATAGATTCAGGTAGTTGAAAAGAAATCATGTTAACATATTTTTGGAAGAAACAATATGCTAAATTTGATAATAAAGACAATTAATCTCAAACTACCTAAGACAAGATAACAAGGAAAACAAGATAAAAATGTAATGAGATCAAATATAAAATATATCAAATAGAGAAGCAAAAGAAATAAGTACATTAAATTCAAGGTTAAAAAAAGAGGCTGGAATAATATGAACCTTGGTTGCAACTCATGGATAATATAATTCCTTTAAAATAAGTAGTTTATAGTAAAGAAGTATGATCTCACAAAACTAACAAATTTTTTGTGTAGATTTAGTATTCAAAATGTTAGATCTATATCTCACCAACGAACCTAAAATGAAAGCTTGGAGAGTCTAATCCAATTGAAAGTTAGAAGGAAAGGAAGGAAACCATATCCCAAAGAACACCAAAATCATAAAAATGTAAAGAAAAAATTGTTTATTTACAAGAAAAAAAAGGAATTCCCTCAATTTTTGTGTTAAGGGGGGAATTCCCTCCTAAAGTATTGAATATGGGAATTTGTACAATGTATATAGGAATTTGGTCCCAAGCCACACTGGGGGTTTTCTCAGCCCTTTTTTTCTTTTTCCCAGTGCCCGCAGTTGAATGGGGCAAGCAAACAATTTGTAATTTTTTTTTAGTAATATAATAAACAAGAATTTTCCTTTTTATCAATAACAAAAAAAAGAGTTATTCAAGTTTCTTTTTTTTAATAATAAATATCAATTTAAACAACTAAAAGAAGGCAAGAGTCTACACCACAATTGTATATTGTGAAACTCTTGTTTAGGAGGTCTTGTGGTTGAGTCTCCTTAATGTCACTAATAAAATTAAAATAAATATGAAAAGAAAAACTATATTTGAATGCAACATTAGACATGTGAAGCAATGTGAACTATAGTTGGTAGATAAAGTTTTTATAATATCTAAATGAATTTCAAGATATAAGTTATTAATGATGCATACAAAATCAATTTTTAAAATGACAAAAAAATATTTTTCTTGTTGCATTTTTTGGTACCAACCAATAAGAAGATAAATAAATAATAATTTTTTGTAATAATTAATATGTAAAACTACACAAAACTATAGAAACTTTGTCAAAAAAAAATTAATTATTTTTTGTGATTGGCTAAATCAATTAAGAAAGGTAGCCTACATGATTCCAATAGTATTCCTACCTTTGGAAGGAACTAATAAGAGGTCACTAAATGATATGAAAAAGGCATACACAAATAAAAGGCTAGGAATAGAATTATACATTAAAGGAATATCTCTTGAAGACTAAGGCAGAGGTGGAATCAGAGGAAGATATAGGCTTTGGTGATAGTGAAATTAGGTCCATGTCTATATGACTAATGTAAAATAATGAACACTCAGAAACATATAATTAAATATAATAGTGTTGGTAGAAATCTTGGAATAATTGTATGTGTACAGACTTTGGTTAATTTTAAGTATGACACTTAATGTTATATTTTGGCTCTTATGCTTTCTTAGTTTGTTTGGATTGATTATGTCCACCATAGGGGGTTATGACAATCACATGTGATTAAATAAATAATATTATGAAAAACAATCAAGATTATTTTACTAATATTGACTTATATTGTTGTATGCAACACCTATATTAGAGTCACACCTACAAGGAGGGCATCATTAAGGAAAATTGTTTGATGGACAAGATTCAATATCCAACAAAGTTAGTTTTCAAGCTCCTATTTATAGGAATTTCTTTCTTTCTTTCAACGGGACATAACATATTATAAGTTCTTCTTGGGATCTTAAAAGTCTATAGCATTTATACTTGAATGTATATTTATGATTCATGTCTTCATGTTGCTTGTTACTTGTATTTTTAATATGTTAGATATTTAATTGTGTAATCTTTGAAATACCATTAAGTGCAACAATATGTTTAACCTATTGCAAGGAAATAAATTCCACAACATATTTTCCTTACTTTTTATAGAAGGTGATAAATCCCATGATGCTAATAATTGGGATGTATTTATTTTCTTATATATTTTATTCTAATTGCAGCATTGGCAATTGTATGAAACTGTTAGAAAGGTTAATCTTTCCTTGGATATATTAATTGGGATATTCCAAGGGTCCCTAAATATAGTTTGTCCTCTTGTACACATGTGGAGGACATGTCATTGTTTGTCCTTTATTCCACATGTAAGGACAACTCTTGTTTATTTCTTTATTTAGTTTATCCTCCTTAAGAGGATTGTGACACTTTGCACACACCTATTATGAATGTGGCATTCATAGAAATGGGAGTTACAAATGCAACTCCTTTCTCATCTCTATATAAGAGATGCTCCTTCTTCTTTCTACTTCACTCTTAGCACTTGATGTTATTGTATTGAGCTACTTTTGCTCCAACACTCTCTCTCTCTCTCTCTTCTCTAGGCATTTGCCTTCATTCATAATACTCACAAGGGGTTTTCTTTGCTTTCCCCTTATAAATCCTTGTCTCCATTGTTGAACCATCTTGGTGTATGCTCTTGGAGTTTGCTTATCTTATGGTAATATTGTTTCACACTTAACTTACTTGGATTGCTTCTCGTTCCTTGCTCAATATTATCATTTCTTACATGATATCAGAGCTTGGCTATCTAATCCTTGTTTTAAGTTTTGTGTTGAAGGTTACCATTCATTGGAGCACACCTTATTTGGAGACATTATTGAGAGAAGAAGTTTGTGTTGTGATTTTAGCTCTCTTTAACAAATTTTGTGTATGCAGGTTTCATATTTTTTTACTAACCCTCTTTGGAAGGCTTGCCGCCAAAGGATTTTCTTGTTAGATTTCAATTTTTTTTTTGTTTTGGACGGCATGCTGCCAAAACAAGAAGTATTATATGAGTAAAGTTTTCAATAAGTCTCTAATTTTCTTACTCCATTTAAAAAAATTTCTACTCTTTAAAAACAAAAAAAATTCCAATATATTGTTTTTTATATATTCTATATTTATTTGTTGTATGCTCTTGAAAATTTCAACCATACAACATAGATGTTTTTTATAGGATTTTAATCCTTATAAATCTATTAACTTTGTTTTTTAAAAAACCCACATTCATTCTTTACATTGCATTTGTTTGGGCGGACGCGCCACCCGCGCGCCACCCGTGCACCGCCGCGTGTCGCCGCAAGCCATTAGCGCCGCCGCGCGACACCAGCGCGCCGCTGCAAGTCCTCAGCACCATCGCGCGTCACCGCCTACATTCACCACCGCCGCGCACACATAAAACATAGGCTCGAGCAAGATCTGCAACTTCGCCGAAGCCCTCATCACTGCCACGCGGTATCAGCGTCACCCCACGCAAAATACCATAAACCCTATAGTAACTCCATTCATTTTTCTGCCACTTCCGCCGCCTCCTTTACACCCGGCGTAAACCCTTCGGCGCGGCCTGCGTCCAGGCCACGCGGCAACCGCCGCCTGCGCAACCACGCCAGCATCCCTATCCACTTTGCATCATTTTTTTAAAAAACTTATAACCCCGCCTTTTCCACTGACCAGGGCCGACCAACCTCCTGCGCCCTCTGGCCACGCGGCAGCCACTGCCTGCGCTCCGCTCCACATACACTGCAATTTTTTTTTAATATATCTCCGCTTGCCCTTTGACTTCTTTTAAAAAAGAATTCTTGTTTTATTTATTAAAACAAAATTTTATAACGTTTTTCACTTTTTTTTATTTCATTTTTTAAACAAATAAAAATTTTAATTTTATAAATTTTTTTCAAATCCATAATTAAAAATATATTCTTAATTTTATATATATATAAAAAAAAAAAAAAAAAATTTCTCAATTAACAAAATTTTTTTTTTCTCACTTGACTTTCAAATTAAGAGATTTTTTTACTAAAAAAAAAAAAAGAGTTTTTTTTTCTAATCATGTCAACCTTAATTCCAGAAATAAAACTTAATTATTCTAATTATCATTCTTGGAAAACTCACATCTCATTTATTTTTTGTTTTAAACACCTCTTCGAAATAGCCACTGACCCTTCTCTTGAACCCAGTTCAGCGGCTACTCAAGACGAGAAAGATACTTGGAAAGCTAAAAATGAAGAAGCTTTAGGGTTAATTGGTATCTCCATTATTCCAGATTTATATGTCTTAATTGCTCACTGTTCTAAAGCTCATGATGCATGGTCCATCTTGAAAACCAAGTATGACAGTGGCGATGAATACCGCAAAATACAGTTGCAGGATCAACTCGAAGATCTCAGGTATACAGATTTTAAAAGTATGGATGAATTTCTCTTAAAATTTGATTCTCTTAAAAGTCAAATTATGGCTTTAGGTGTTCAATTAGAAGACATTCGTTTAATTCATCTTATTCTTAAAAAATGTCTTCCTAGACAGTTTCAACAGTTTATAACTAATATTCATGCACAGCTTGCTATTCCTACTTTAACTTCTCAGTTAACTTATGTTATTTTTCAAACTTTATTAAGACAGGAAGAAGCTAAGCTAATTCAGTTTGGTACCCTTAAATCAACTGAACATGCATTTGTGTCTAGAAATTCAACTAATAATTTTCGTTCCAATAATAATAATCATAATCACAAATAATATAATACTAATTCAAATAATTCCAACAATAAATTTCATGCCAAATATAATAATAATACCAATCATCCTAATAATACTCGTAATACTAATAATCAAAGGAATCATTCCAATTCCAAACCTCATTGTTCTTATTGTGGCAAAGATGGTCACATTGTCAATAACTGTTTTAAAAAGAAAAATGATAAAAAACCTATGAATACTAGTAACAATCATCAAAACTCAAACCATAAAAAAGGTAACTCTACTGGTTTTAATTCTCGTCATGCTTTTACTTGTAGCTTTAATCTTTGTAGACCTTTAGAATGGATTGTTGACAGTGGTGCATCACAACATGTCACTTCTCATAAAGAAATTTTTGATTTTTTACAACCTGATATTGCTAACATTCCTATTCAGTTAGCTAATAATCAAACTTGTACAGTTGAAGGATTAGGTGATGTTACTATTCCTAATGGTAAATTGCATAATGTATTATATGTACCTGACTTGAAAACTAATCTGCTTTCTGTTTCATAGTTATGTCAGGACTATAAAGTTGAATTCTACAAAGATACATGTTATATCATAGATCCTCAAACTCTCAAAGTGATTGCTCATGCTAAAATGGATAATGAAAATTTGTTTAAATTCCATGAATTTGCTAATTCACAATATTCTTTACATACTTCTATTGATTTCAATATATGGCATGAAAGACTTGGCCATTTAAATTCTGATTATATTACTTTCATGCAAAAGTATAATATGGTTGATGGCTTGCCTCACATTATTCCTTCCAAGATTTCCTGTACAGGTTGTATGAGTGGTAAGATGCATAGGGAGCCCTTTCCAAGTGGAAAATCATGGCGGGCAACTCATAAGTTGCATCTTGTCCATAGTGATCTTTTGGGCCCCATGGAGAATACCTCCATCCAAGGTTCTCGGTATGCACTTACCTTTGTTGATGATTTTTCTAGATGAACTTGGATCTATTTTTTGCATAGAAAGGATCAAGTTCTTGATATATTTATTGAATTTCAGTTATATGTTGAAAGGCAATCTGGGTATAAACTTAAAATTCTTAGAACTGATAATGGGAAGGAATATGCGAATAATGCTTTTCATTCGTATTTGAAATCATGTGGAATTAAACACGAGCTTACTATTCCTTATACACCACAACAAAATGGTGTGGCGAAAAGAAAGCATCGGACCATTGTTGAAATGGCTAGAAGCATGTTGCATGCTAAGAATCTACATTATAAATTTTGGGCTGAAGCCATGTTTTGTGCAACTTATATTCTTAATCGGACTCCTACCAAAGCTCTCAAGGCTATCACTCCAGAAGAGGCTTGGTCTGGTAGAAAACCGAATTTACATCATTTACGGATATTTGGTTCTATTGCTTATGTTCATATGCCTAAACAGAAAAGGCATAAATTAGATGCTAAGTCATCTCCTTATATGTTTGTTGGGTATGATGAAAACACTAAGGGTTATCGTGTTTATGATTCCACTACTAACAAAGTTCAAGTTGCTAGAGATGTTTGTATTGCAGAAAATGGAGTTCATGATTGCTCTACTACACATGATGAAGAATTCAGTGGCACTAAAATTGTGCTGGTGGAGGACCAACCTCCTTCTCTTAACCCTACTCTTTCTCTTAATCCTTCAAATCAAGTAACACCGCTTATTTCTACTCCTACACCTCATGATACTCAAGTAGATACTAATGATACTTTTATTACTAATGATTCTTCCTCTAATGATAATTCCATTACAACTAAACGTAAACCTAAATGGGCTCAAAACTTAATCAATGAAGGTGATGATTACATTTCTAGACTTGGTGGAATTAAACATAGAAGGATTAATTATTGTAATTATGCTTTAATGACTACTATTATGAATTCTAACGATCCTAAGTCTTTTGATCAAGCTAACTCTCACCCTCATTGGCAAAAAGCCATGCAAGAGGAATATGATTCTTTAATTGCTAATCAAACTTGGGACTTGGTCAAATTACCTCATGGCAAGAATATAGTTTCATGTAAATGGTTATACAAAACAAAATTGAATACTAATAATGAAATTAGTAAATTCAAGGCTAGACTAGTAGCTAGAGGTTTTTCACAAATTGAAGGATTAGACTATAATGAAACTTTTGCTCCTGTTGCTAAGATGCCTACTATCAAATTAGTTCTTGCTTTAGCATCTAAAATGAATTGGCCCATTCATCAAATGGATGTTAAAAGTGCCTTCTTAAATGGTGAGTTACATGAAGAAATCTATATGGCTCAACCTCCTGGATTTGTTAAGAAAGGTAGTGAAAATCTGGTTTGCAAATTGAACAAATCTATTTATGGTCTTAAACAATCACCTAGAGAATGGTATTCTAAAATTAATTCTTTCTTTATTTCTCAAGGTTTTACTAGAAGTAAGAATGATCCTAATTTGTATATTAAACATACTAATGATGATATTATCATTGTTATTGTTTATGTAGATGATCTAATACTCAGTTCTAGTTCAGACGCTTTGATTTCTGATATCAAATTCCAACTTAAACAGAAATTTCAGATGACAGATTTAGGTATCTTACATTATTTCTTAGGTATGCAAAATTTTCAAACTCCTAAAGGTATCTTTGTTTCTCAAAGCAAGTATGCGTATGATCTTTTAGAAAAATTTAAGATGAATGACTCTAACCATGTTTCAATTCCATGTGAATTAGGAACTAAATTAATGAATGATATGAATACTCCTTTTGTTGATGAAACCTTGTATAGACAGTTGGTAGGAAGTTTAAATTATTTAACTCTTACTAGACCTAACATTGCTTATAGTGTTGGTTTAGTTTCTCGATTTATGTCTAAACCTCAACAAACTCATTTTAAAGTTGCTAAACGCATCTTAAGGTACATTAAAGGAACTATTAATATGGGATTATTTTATGATGCAAATTCTAAATTTATTTTACATGGCTATACTAATTCTGATCTAGGTGGAGATCCCAATGATGGGAAATCCACTTGTGGTTATTTTTTCTTTGTTGGTTCAGGTCCAATTTCTTGGAAAAGAAAAAAAAAACACTCTATTTCCCTCTGCTCAACTGAAGCTGAATACAAAGGTTGTACCAATGCAGCTAAGGAAGCTTTATGGATTAGAAGACTTCTTGATGATTTGGGTCTACCTCAACAATCACCTACACCTATACATTGTGACAATCAAAGTGCTATTGCCTTGGCAAAGAATCTAGTTTATCATGCACGGACCAAACATATTTCACTTCAACATCACTTCATTCGAGAAAAAGTTGAAGAAAACCAAATTATTCTTCTTTATTGTAAAGGAGAAGATCAAGTGGCTGATATTTTCACCAAACCACTTTCTAAAGAGAGATTTCAGTTCCATTGTAAAAATTTGGGTTTACAACCCGTTGATCTAAACTCCCCAAGTAAAGATTAAGGGGGGGTGTTAGAAAGGTTAATCTTTCCTTGGATATATTAATTGGGATATTCCAAGGGTCCCTAAATATAGTTTGTCCTCTTGTACACATGTGGAGGACATGTCATTGTTTGTCCTTTATTCCACATGTAAGGACAACTCTTGTTTATTTCTTTATTTAGTTTATCCTCCTTAAGAGGATTGTGACACTTTGCACACACCTATTATGAATGTGGCATTCATAGAAATGGGAGTTACGAATGCAACTCCTTTCTCATCTCTATATAAGAGATGCTCCTTCTTCTTTCTACTTCACTCTTAGCACTTGATGTTATTGTATTGAGCTACTTTTGCTCCAACACACTCTCTCTCTCTTCTCTAGGCATTTGCCTTCATTCATAATACTCACAAGGGGTTTTCTTTGCTTTCCCCTTATAAATCCTTGTCTCCATTGTTGAACCATCTTGGTGTATGCTCTTGGAGTTTTCTTATCTTATGGTAATATTGTTTCACACTTAACTTACTTGGATTGCTTCTCGTTCCTTGCTCAATATTATCATTTCTTACAGAAACAAGGTTACTTTTCTAGTTGCTAGCAACTTGTTCTTATAACAATGTATTTTTATCATATTATATTATATACATTGTCTTATCAAATATTTAATTTACTTTATATGAATTAACACGGTTCTTATATTTTCATGTTCCTTATAGTGGTTCAAAATAGCAATTAGGTTTATTTATAATCATTTTTAAGGAGCTGACCCCTCTCTTGAAATTTATGACTACACTTTTTCACTGAGTCTTAACATTAATCATGAAGTCACTTTTTTCATACTTAATTTCCAATGTTGCAATCATTTTACTTTTTGGTGTTTCATTTGAAGGTGGACTTCATGGTTTCTAAAAGACAAATCAATTTTCATGGAGGTTCTATTTAAAGCAAAAATATGCAATGTTATCATCGTGCATGATGAGGAAATCCCTTTGATCTAACCTACTATTTCAACAAGGTCCATGGAAGAACATAAACATAGGTCTTGCTAATTTCTTTCGACTTTGGGTGAGATTAAATCTATAACACAACTTTTTTTACAAATATTTTTTGATTTATTGTGTGAAGCGTCCACTATTTCAATTACTTTATGAGTTCTAAGCTTAATATTGAATTTATTTACATTATTATTTAAATTAAAACTTTTGTAGGCAAGGAAAATGAATGTAAAATAATAATTTTCTCCTGATATTGATAGTACAAGCATGTCTCACTTCACTTGAGTATGTTGTTCCACTGATCATTTTTTCTTCTTCCTATTTTAAGATATTTCTAAATAAAGATTGAAGAATAATGCTTGATAGACAAGTTAATTAATATTGGTAATTTTACATTACAAGTTCATTGTGTAAGTTGACATTAGAAAGTACTTTATATTGCTATATTAATAGTTTGATCCTTGCAAATGAAGGAAATATAAGTTGCACTTGCATTATTAATATTTTATGCCCCTATTTTCAATACTTGAGTATGTTATTAAATTGATTTAGTGACATTTATTATTTTAGTATTTATTTTTAGTGTACTTTTTAACATATTTTGACTATCAATATTATCAAAATCTTTTATTTTAATATTAATTATTGTGTTATATGTAACTACAATGTTTAATACACAAGAAGTTGAATGATTGTTCTCAAAAAATAAAGGGTTGCACGGTGTACCCTATTCTTGGAAAAATAACTATAAAGCTAAGATCCCTATTAAAACCTCAAAAAAATGTCCACAAATGTGATTTCCAAAACTTTAGTACAAGAAAAATTAAGTTGTTGTATGATACACCCCATGGTTTTAAAAATAGATATGAAACCAGTCTCATTGCTAAAACCTTACAAAATTATCTGCAAAACCCTAATCATGCTAATAAATAGAAAAAATTGAAGTGAAACCATCCCAACATCTAAGAAATCAAAGGTGGTTGAATCTAAAAATTTAATAATGAAACCTCTAGCATTAATTATATTCTTGGACCTTTATTGAAGCAATGAAAGATTGCTAGAAAAATCTCAATTTGAAATGGGCATTAAAATTAATTTGAAGGAGAAACAATAGCAATAAATGATCATGAAACACCATCATCTTCTTGGACCTATTAAAAATGGATTGAATGTATCAAATATGCCTTTAGGGCTCAAGATCTAAAAATGGAAAGAGTTCCTTAAGCATTTATGATATTTCTATGTCAAAATAGCCATATTGGGCTTTTTTAAAGATCAACACTAGGGTTCTAGTTCATCAATTTTCAAGGAATCAATACAAGGAAAATGGAACCCATAAGGGTCAATGTCTAATTAGGAGGGATTAGAGAAAAAATGGGGTTTTATGGATTGAGTTATCCCTCTCTATTTATCTCCTTCTAAATTGGAAGGAGCAATCTTAAAGGGATAAAGCCTAATCACTGATAAGAGTCTAGAAAGAATTATGGATGGGCACTTCTAGGTCATTCTTTTTCCTTATCCCTTATCTTTTGGTAATATTTCAAGAGAAAATTGATTGCTAAATGGTTGAAAGGTTTGGATGAACCAAATAAAAGGCATGAATTAGGGATCATGAGATTTAAGTTTCTCTGTGAATCTTACCACAAATATAAGGATTCGGGGAACACTCATCACAAGATTACCAAAATCACATATTCCTCAATAGAAGCGGTGAGATCAATGGTAATTATGACATAATAGTTTGAGCTTCAACCCTCTAAGAAGAAAATAGAAGAATGAGAAACTCTTATGGCTAAGAAATAAATATAAAAAAAGCTTGGACCTTCCCCAACTTCTAAATGGAACAAATTTAATGGAATATTTAAGCCTAAGAATATATAAGAGACATGAGAAAGATAGTATGTAAGTGGAAGGGATCAAACCTCAGGCCTCCTACTTACCTCCTTCTAACAAAGAAAGTCAAATCTTGACAACCAATCAGAAATACATACCTAGGAATTTGGGAAGGATGTTGAGGGTCGAACATTGGGCCTTCTTATTATTTCTTTCCATTTGGTAAAATATGAGTGGAAAGGATAAAGACTAACCATCAACAAGAGAGGAACTGTGAAAATTAGGGAAAATGAGGTTTGGGGAAATGATCAATGATGGTATTGATATGGAAAGAAGGAAAGGTTTGACAATCCAAAACTTGACAAAATTGGAATTTATCCATATTTAGAAATTTTTATAACTTAAAAGGAATTTGGCTAAGTTGTTGAAAGGGTGAAGTAGTCAATTTAAGATTTCTAGGATCAGTTGTAATTAATGGACTACATGGATGCCATAGAATGTTAAATAGAAACATTAGTGAGAGTCCCAGGACATGACAAGGCTACATGTTGAAAAAAAAACTAAGAACTATTCAAAATCTTTAGAGGGATCATTAGCTAAATAGACTAGATCCTTGATATTAAAGTGATTGCCGTTAACATTATTCTACCAAGTATTACATAATATCTAAAGCAACACACAAGATTTAATTCCAAGTAACAAGTTACAAATCAATCATGGCATCTGAATGAGATACCCTTATTATCAAGTAGCAAATTCCAAGGCCTATCCCTATTATTAGAAATACATCTCCATGAAGAGGCCTAGAGATATCAACACCCATTAAAATGTGGGCAAGGTTAAAGTGCCCCATGAAGGAATTGGACTCATAAGTCATCAAGAATATCCCAATAGAGCTTAGACTCCCAGCATCATGACATGAGTCCCCCTAAAATTGGACTAGAATAATAGGAAGTCTAACTCACATTATACACACATTGAATGGGTTTATAAGGGGGTTAAAGAAAGTTGATGAAGCTTTAATAGATAGAGAGAGTTCTCTCACCAAGATTGCATATTATTAATATAAAAAATTTTGTCATCTAAAGAAGAAAAGGAAGCAATGGAAAGTCACTTAACACAAGGGGAAGGTTTGATCTTGCTAACAAAAATGGGCACAAAGAACCCAAAACTGGTGTTTGAAGATTAGAAATACAATACAAAGATTGGAGAATCTATAGACTAGACCATATGTTGCTAGTTATCTTTATAAATTTCTACCACATTTTGGACACAAACTGCTAGTGGGGAGGATTTGATACAAATAAGTGGACACAATTTTCTCTTAGAAGAAAGAACACAATTTGAACTAACAATATTGTTAAAAAAATTAATATGAATAGTTCCCAAAATCCTAGTAGAAATTTTTTTTAAGTCCATGCAGAAGAAATGGTTGTTGTTGTTGTTAGTCATGGTGCTAGTGTAGATGTTGGTGTGAGGTAATCTGGATCTATTTCTTCTAGTGTGGATGGTTTGGGATCTAGCATTGATTCTATTGTTGGTCCTGATACTCACGCGGATGGAGTGGTTGCTAGAGTAGTTGCTAGTGCAAGGTCTTCTTTTGGTTATGTGGATAGTTAGAGGTATGGTTCAGAATCTAATACTGGTGCAGATGTTGGCGTAAGGTCTGTTGGGGCTAAGTCTAGGGTTTCTATAGGAATTTTTGTGGTTGGTTTGGGGTCTAGAAAAGTTTTAGTTCTAATTCTTATGTTAGGGCCTTTTCTGGGGGCTATGGAAAAGGTTGGGGTGTTGGTTCTACTACTAGGGTTATGTTGGGCTTGTTGTTGGCAACATAGTCAAGGGTTTAGTCGCTAGTATAGTTGCTAGAAATGGTGTTGATCTTGGCACTATTCTTGGGTCTTCATCTAGGGTTCAATCCTTTTCTAGTTGTGGTGTAGTTGGAACTCACTGGGTCAATTCCTTTTGCTAATACCATTTTTGGGTCTATACCTAGGAATGTTGTTGGTATTAGGAATAAAAAGATTGAACTAGCTCTAGTCTTTGTGGTGATCCTTCTTCTTTTGTAGCTAGGGTTGTGGCTAGAACTTTAGGTTCATCAAAGGTGAAGGATCTCATTCATGTTAGTATACCTCTCTTGATCATCCTAGAGAAGGATGTGGTGAGTGGATTATCCATAATTATGATGATCTTTTAGTTCGCGTTATAATTTCACTTTTAGGGGCTTTGGCTAATTTTATAAGATTTGTACACATGGATAGCTAAAGAGTGGGAATCTATTTTATCTAGTAATGTCCACATTTTCCCCATGGCTAAGGTTTTTTTATTGCTAAGTTTGGGATTATTGAGGATTGGAAGAGGATCCTTTGTGGATCTTCTTTTGATTGGTCAACCCAACACCACTTGTTGATGGTGAAACCATGGCATTCTAATTTTTCACTTGCTTTTGAATTTTTTTATTAATTTTCCAATTTATTTTTGGCTCCCCTACCTTCCACTTCATCTTTGGGTTGATTCCTTATTGGAAACTGTGGGAGATTCTTTTAGAGATTTCTTGATGATTGATGAAGATACTCCACCTATGGTAGAATCCTTGTTCAGGTGGATATTTCTGAGGGGTTGCTAGAGAAATTCAAAGTTGGGCTCCCTAATGGGAGAAACTAGATTCAAAATTTAGACTATGAAGGGATTCCCTTTGTTAGGATAAACCATGGACAGAAATTTTTAAAAAAAAAACTACATGCAAATATAACCAATAACAGAAAAAAATAATAGAACACACAGAAATGAACACAAGGCACCAAGATTTAATGTGGTTCACCCAATCCCTAGGCTACGTCCACCAAACAGCAAGTCCAATCTTATTACAATCCAGTGATTACAACTTGATTACAATCCATAATCCCTTACAGCTCAATACCGCTGCAAGAACCAATTTCGCATCACAACATTATGAAAAATACCCAACCCTAAGCCCTTTTATACAAGTATTAAATCGCTTTAGGGTTATAACATGTCGGCCATATGTCGGCCATAATATGTCGGCTACCATGTCGGCCACTGCCCAAATTTTTTTTTTTTTATGAAGTATGTACAGTACTTTCTTGATCAGTCACCAAAATCTAACAATCTCCCACTTGGGGATTGATCAGGCTCCACACTAAACAACAATCTCCCACTTGGAGACTGATCTTGTAGCAATACCACTACCACATGGGGCTCCCACTGGATCAAACCATCCTAGACTCTACTATTCTTTTATTCATGTTCAGTCTAAAAGACCAACCGAAGCTGAAGAGGAGTTCAGCTTCTCCCTTGTTACAACCTTTGTCAACATATCTGCTGGATTGTCATTGATATGTATCTTCTCCAGCTTTAACTGTCCATCCTCCAAAACTGACCGAATGAAATGGTACCGCAACTGTATGTGTTTGGTCTTAGAATGCAGAGCTGAATTCTTAGCAAGATGAATGGCACTCTGACTATCTGTGAACAAATAATTATCCTTCTGAGGATGTCCCAATTCTTCCAAGAAGAACTGAAGCCATATCATCTCCTTGGCTGCCTCTATAGTAGCAACATACTCTACCTCTGTAGTGGATAAAGCATGAATCTTCTATAACCTAGAAACCCAGCTCACGTCTACCCCACCAACAGTAAAGACATAACCTGTAGTACTCCGCCTGGTATCAATATCCCCTGCCAAATCTGAGTCAACATAGCCCTATAAATTAGTAGTAGAGCCCCCAAAGTGTAAACACTTATTGGATGTCCCTCTCAAATATCTGAGAATCCACTTGACAGCATTCCAATGCTCAAATCCTGGATGACTCATATACCTGCTAACGACTCCCACTACATGTGCAATATCTGGCCTAGTGCATACCATAGCATACATCAAACTTCCTACAGCTGAAGCATAGGGTACCTTGGACATCTTATCCTCCTCTTCCTGTGTCTTGGGACACATCTCCTTAGTCAATTTCAAATGACCAGGTAAAGGCGTGTTGATAGATTTAGCATTCTCCATAGAGAAACGTTGCAACACCTTCTCAACATAATCAGCCTGAGATAGCATCAAGGTTCTGTTCTTCCTATCTCTACAAATCTTCATACCAAGGATTTTTTTTGCTACCCCCAAATCCTTCATAGCAAATGCATGTGCTAACTGGCATTTTAGCCCCTTAATATGATGCATGTTAGACCCAGCTATAAGCATATCATCAACATATAGACATAAAATAATGTAGCTATCATCATCCAACCTCTTAAAATAAACACAATAATCTGAATGACACCTGTTATATCCATGCTCATGCATAAAACTGTCAAATTTCAGATAACATTGCCGAGGTGCTTGCTTCAAGCCATATAAACTTTTCTTCAATTTGCACACGAAGTTCTCCTTACCTTTGACCTCAAAACCTTGTGGCTGAGCCATATATATTTCTTCATCCAAATCACCATGAAGAAAGGCTATTTTAACATCCATTTGCTCTAAATGCAAATCTTCAGTAGCCACAAGACTTAAAACAGTACGACTAGAAGTCATTTTAACAACAGGAGAAAATATCTCATCAAAATCAATTCCCTTTTTCTGTGCAAATCCTTTTACAACTAACCTGGCCTTAAATCTTTTCTTACCTCCTTCCTCTTCTTTCAACTTGTAAACCCACTTATTCTGTAAAGCCTTTTTACCTGCAGGCAACTTGCACAAATCCCATGTCTTATTTTTCAGCAAAGAGTCCATTTCATCTTTCATTGCAAACTCCCACTGAATCTTAGTATCCACCTACACAGCTTCATCATAACTTTCAAGTTCACCAGCATCAGTAAGTAAAATAGAATACAAAGAGGGAGAAAACCTTTGTGGAGGTCTAATTTGCCTTGTTGACCGTCTAACATTTACTGGTGTGTGTGGTATTTGTTGTTGCAGTTGTTGCACATCATGAGGAATGGCTAGAACATCAGCTTTTGGAGTATCATCCAGCACTACATAATCATCTTCTTTCTTCTCATGTTGCTGCAACAGATCTTTGTACAACACTTTCTCATTGAATATGACATCCCGACTTCTAACAATTTTAAGATTTTCAAAATCCCAAAGCCTATAACCAAATTCATTAATGCCATATCCAACAAAGACACATTTCTTTGATTTAGCTTCTAGCTTGGTTCTATTTTCAGAGTCTATATGAGCAAAAGCTTCACAACCGAAGGTCTTGAGAAAAGAATAACTCACCTTCTTACCAGTCCATGCTTCCTCTGGAATACCACAACCCAAAGGAGTAGAGGGACCTCTATTAATCAAATATACTACAGTATTGACAGCCTCTGCCCACATGTGTAAGGGCAACCCAACATGCAACCTCATGCTCCTTGCGCGCTCCATTATAGTCCTGTTCATGCGTTCAGCCACTCCATTTTCCTGTGGAGTCCTTGGAACAATTTTTTGTCTATGAATAATTAGTGGAGCAACAATCTTCAAATTCATGATTGCAATACTCACCACCATTATCAGATCTCAGACATTTTAATTTCTTACTAGTCTCATTTTCAACCAAGCATTTCCATTTCTTAAAAGTTTGAAATACATCAGATTTTTGTCTAAGGAAATAAACCCATACTTTTTTAGTTGCATCATCAATAAATGTAACATAATAATGAGAGCCACCAAGGGAAGATACCTGAGCCGGTCCCCATACATCTGTATGCACAAGCTCTAATTTCTCCTTTTTGTTTTCCTTCCCTTTCTTTACAAAACTCACTCTCTTTTGTTTTCCATACACACAACTTTCACAAAAATCCATATTCACACATTTCAGACCTGGTAAAACTTTCCTTGAATGAAGTACTTTCATACCTTTCTCACTCATGTGCCCAAGTCTATTGTGCCACAACGCTGTATCAGAATCTACAGCAGCTATTTGTTCTCCCTGCTCAACTGCAGTAATTATTCTTGAATATTCATTTTTCTCTAAAACAATCAAAGTAGAAGGAACAATATGACCTATACAAAGATATAAGGTGCCTACTTTCACACCTTTTTCTACTACAAGGGAACCTTTTGAAACCTTCCAATTTTTATCATTAAAAGTAACTACACAACCCTCATCACCGAGTTGCCCTGCTGAAATTAAATTTCTACTTAGTTTTGAAACATGTCTTACCTCATGTAGTAGCCAATGATTCCCATTCTACAACTTAATCTTAATTTTTCCCTTTCCAACAATCTGATAGGGTTCATTATCCCCCAAATAAACAAGCCCAAAATCCCCTTGGACATAATCAATGAAATAACCTCTATGAGGTGTAGCATGAAATGAAGTACCAAAATCTAAAACCCATGAATCATCAACACTCTCTAAAGACAGAAGCAAAGCATCCTCTTCAGATTTGTTACTTACCACATTTGCCTCCTTGTCTCCATCTGATTTATCTTGTTCATTTTTCTTTCGATTTCAGCAATCTTTCTTTTTGTGCCCTAGTTTCCCATAGTACCAGCAATCATTTGGTCCTCTCGATTGAGACCTCCTCCCCTTTGACTTTCCTCTTGATTTCCCACGATTTCCAGAGTTACTTCCTCTTTCAGTCGTTCTGCCCCTGCTTTGTGCATTTAAAGCACTTCCTAATGTAGATCCACCTGAGGATTTTCTACGAGTTTCCTCACTTAAAATAACACCGATCACATCATCATATTTTAGGGTACTAGATCCAGGAACAGAATTACTCACCGCCATTACCAAGCCATTCCAGCTTTTAGGCAAAGAACACAAAATCAAGAGAGCCCTAATTTCTTCATCAAAATTGATACCCACAGAAGATAATTGACTAGTAATAGTATTAAACTCATTTAAATGATCTGCAACAGATCCACCTTCTGCCATTTTCATATTAAATAAACGCTTCATGAGAAATACCTTGTTTGAAGTGAAGGGATTTTCATACAGTGTCGCTAGGGTTTTCATCAAATCTTATGTCGTCTTTGCTTTTGTAATATTAAATGCCACCGATGGTGCCAAGCATAACCGAATGCTTTTGAGTGCCTTTCTATCCAAAAGATCCCATTCAACCTCTGACATAGTTCCCTGATTCTTGGCTTTTCCTTCCAACGGCTTCCATAAATCCTTTTGATATAGATAGTCTTCCATTTGCATCTTCCATAACTGGAAGTTCTGCCCATTAAACCTGTCAACCCTCAACTTACCCTCATCTACCATCGCTCCCACTCAACTGTGAGACTTTCCTGCAGAGGATAACTGAAAGACAACTAGGCTCTGATACCACTTGTTAGGATAAACCACGGACAGAAATTTAAAAAAAAACTAAATGCAAATATAACCAATAACAGAAAAAATAATAGAACACATAGAAATGAACACAAGGCACCAAGATTTAACGTGGTTCACCCAATCCCTGGGCTACGTCCACCAAACAACAAGTATAATCTTATTACAATCCAGTGATTACAACCTGATTACAATCCATAATCCCTTACAGCTCAATACCGCCGCAAAAACCAATTTCGCATCACAACATTATGAAAAATGCCCAACCCTAAGCCCTTTTATACAAGTATTAAACCGCTTTAGGGTTATAACATGTCAGCGATATGTCAGCCATAATATGTCGGCTACCATGTCGACCACTGCCCAAAATTTTTTTTTGGGGCGATGCCCCGAACCCCACTATTTATGAAGTATGTACAGTACTTTCCTGATCAGTCACCACAATCTAACACCCTTTAGATGTAGAAAATGCTATAATATTGGGCATTACCTTGTTGCTAAGAAAAGGGATCCTATTACTCCCACTATTGATCCTACAATGGGTAGTGATTTGTCTATTTTGGATGCTATTGTTGCAGCTACATCTAGTTCTCTTTCCGTTCCACCAGGTTCTGTTGCTACTAATTTTTCTAGATAGGATGTTGATGTGTTTGCTGACACTAGTAGTGTTTCTATTATAGTAGACCTTCTATTAGTATCTCTAACATTTTCCTTGCTATCACTAATGGATTTCAATCTTTGGTAGATCCTTTTGTTGTCCCTTTTTTTGAATTCTTGTGGGTTCCCCTCTGCAAGCATTGACTATTTTGGCTGGAGTTTTTGACAATGTTGATTATGTAATTGTTGCCTTTTCTAGTACTATTGTTGGTTATATCCAAGTCTTATCTATTGGATCTCTTGTGATAATTGCTAGAAATCTTGTAGGTTCCCCTGTGCTAGAACTTCTAGTTGGGAATTTTGTTAGTAGTGACTTAGATTCTACTATTGGTACACCAACTAGAGGATCTATTCGGGTCTTTCTTGTGTTAGATATACTTTGTCCTTCTTCACAGAGGGATGTTGCATTTGTTGAGGAGTAATGGACCCTAGTTATTAGAAAACATCATAAGAAGTTCTTTCCTCATTTTATTCACTCCCAAAAGAAAGGAGGTAAAGGAAAATCCTAGTGTTTTTCTTATTTTTTCTAGTGAGGGACTTTTTCCCTTGAGGCAGATTGGGTCTTATTTCCTTTATTTTTTTAATCTACCAATCTCTTTTGGTCTAGTTTTGTATGGTTCCTTTTTGGTACCTATTTCAATTTGCTGCAATTTTTTTGATAGTTGGTTGTGTTGGCTATGTTTAGTTGAATATCTACTTATTGAGAAACTGTAAAGGGTTTCAAAGGCCCTTCAAAGCCTATTTTTAAATTAAGTGAAAACTACTTTTAAGACCACTCAACCCTAGGCCCTAAAGACAAATATATTTAGAAATAACTACCTAAGAAAAAACCACATGTCTTGATGAGACCCACATAGATAACAACAACTCCTCTTAATGAAACAACTAGAGGCAATGAAAGGGGTTGAACAAATTTTCTAACAAACAACATGATGGGAACATCACCAGGTGAAAGAGCCCTAACATTTATAGATGACAATGTTGGTGACACCAAAATGCTTGAAAAAGAGCCCCCCAGCAAATAGTAGAATACATCCAAAAGGGAGACATACCCAACGAGAAAAAAATAATATTTGAATCTAGAATGAATAGGAAAGAACCTTTGATATAGAAAATTTTGTTAATTCTCTCTTCATATACTACTAGAGTGAGTAAGGTCAAATAGAATTTTCATCAACATGCTTTGATGTTTTATCGCAAATAATATATTATATCTAACATTAAAATCATGTTAAAATAATCTACATATATAATTTAAAAACTTAAAATATTTGACCAATAAATTTGTCAAATATAAAATATTTTATTCATTTATATTTTGAAATCTCTAATTATCAACATATTATAATGAACATAATATTAACAACACAAACAATATTTGAATCCCATTCCATCTAATTCTTACTAAATTTACATATAAGGGTGCATTCCCATGCAACTTCTCATCTTTGAGAGACAATGTTGGAGGATTCAAAGATGAATATCACAAATACTTTTCAGGCCTTTTCACACAAAAAACATTAATTATAATTGATAGTTTCTTTGCTTGCTTGACTTACAAATATGGATGTGTTGTATTCAGACTTTATAAAGCTCAACAATCCTTTTCCATCAAATAACATTTGCTGGCTTCACACGTCTGGACTCCCTAACTTTTCTTCAAAAGAAAATAATGGATAGATAATCAGTTTTATCTTTTCAATACATACTTTGATATGTCTTGGGTTTGTCTATTTATAAGCTGTCACGCAAACAATTCTGCATCGAATCTAGTCCATAGATCCAAAACAAATTATCTAATACAATAAATTATACTTAAAAAGCTTACTTCTTTTGAAAATTATGGGTCAAAATATTTCTTCACAAAATCCATTTCTATTAACTTAAAATTGTATCCTACACAAAAGCGTATGCAAATATTATTTATTTGTTCATTCATTCCACGTAATTGTAAAAAGTGTTGTTTAATTTTAAATAATATTACTTAGATAAGTAGCAGATTTTGTTTTACAATAAATTAAATTGTGGTATTGTTATAAGGATTTAGCTATGTAGTTTTTGAATCAAATTAGTTGACCCATGTTTCATTTAGTAGCAATTATTGGATTTAGGTGATGCTCACAAAGGTGATTCTAATCATTGATGGATTCATGTAAACCACTACTTATGAAACATGGATGGATGAATTTGACTTAAAAACTATAGAATTAAATCCTGATAACAATATTGAAATACTACTTAAAATCAAAATCAAATTATATCTGAATTGAAATAATTAGAATTGCATGGTTAAACTTCCAATTGCTTTGGAGAAATAGGAAAAATAATTTGGAGAAAGAGAAATGTAGCAGAGAAATTAAGGTATGTTTCTCCTTTAATAGGAAGAAAGTAAACGGACACACCTACACTTGTTTTGACAGTTGAATATTGACAAAAATACGCGTGGAAATAACTTGAAAACGCCTCTCATATGACTCCCGTTTCCTTGAAAAAAGAGCATTGTACTCGGAGAAATTTTTCAGTTTTTTAGGTCAATATTTTGAATGGATTTTTATTGTTGAGAAAATTTAGGAGTTTTTTTTGTAATGAACATGTGGAAATAAGATTCCACTTCTAAAAGTTGAGACAAAATAATTTCCACGTAGTTGTCTACTATTATTAGGTTACCTATTATTGTGATATTTTTAGATTTTAATTCTATTATAAAGTTGATATTTATATAGTATAAATGAAAGATCTTAAATTTTATAATTTTTTAAAATTATTTTATTGTTTATTTTATTGACTAAATAGAATCAATTGGATAAGCATTTTTTAAGTCATCATTCTAGTTACTTGTATATTATAATAACATTTGATTATAATTCAGATAACAATTTTTGGGTGATGTGTTCCATAATAAAGAACCTATGATTTAAATAATCAAATTTAAAAATAAAAATGTATAACAATAAATTTTTTAAGTAGATATTACATGATTAAATTATTCAATAAACCATTTCAATTTCATCCATCCATTTATAATGTCAATTTAAAAATTATAAGATGTCATAGTCAATGTAAAATATAGTTTATTTTTTAATAGTGTGTTACCATTAACTTAATAATCTTAGTGGTGAATATTGATGATTTAGCTGAACTTGATACATATATATTTGTATATTTTATGTTATTATTTAAATTGGTCTGATAGTAGAAAACTTGTGTTCTTGAAAGTGAAGTCACATATATGAATCCCCTATATTTTTTTAATAAGATAAAAGACCATTCAAATTAAGATTAAGATCATTAATTTGAAAAATTTATGAATGAGAAAAATACATTTGTGAAGCGGTAGACCTATCATTTAATCTGTGACATTTTACAACTTTTAGAGAAGAGAAATTTCCTCTCGTTTTCTTTAGCATTGCATGGGTAAATTTCTTGTGAGCTGGCTTGAAACTTTTGTACCCATCAAAAGAATTGAAAACAATTGATCTTAAAGCAAAGTGGTTCTGAATTCATGGGCGAAGTTAATGAAGAAACCCCTTGTTCTTCAAACTGTCAACTGAATCAGCCAGGCACTTCTTCATTGGTGTAAATGAGAGACCAAGTTTTCTCATCTTCTCATTAGAGAATTTGTATGCCTCTTTCCTTGGATTCTTCTGATCAGAACACCTGCAGACGTAGACATAGTTATACAAGCATTAGTTTCAACTGATTGAGAAAAAGGAGAGAGCAAAGAATCTATTGTTAATTGATGTGTAAAAGAGATAAAAAGCTCAATAATTATGTGTAAAAAGAGAGAGAAAGTTTAATGGAAAGAGTACATGAGAGGGAGAGGGTATTGGGGGAACAATTGGGCCAAGAGATCCACCAATTCTCCACGATGCATGTTGGCCTCTGCACATAGATAACGCCCAGAGGCAGAAGGTGTTTCATACACCAATATGTGGGCTTCCGCCACATCCCTCACATCCACATATGCCTGTGTTAAGTTCGCATATGTTTTGGCTGAACCTGCAAAGATCACTCTCTGAGATATCACTATATTATCTTGGTATGGACGGTAATTAGAGGGGGAGATAACAGTTAATGTGGCGGCATTGTGTACATGGGCGACAACTGGCTCGTTTCCCCTATTGTTTCTTAGAATAATAAATCTTTCATCTTACTAAATCATAAAAGACAATGAAATCAATCTTATACCTGTCAAGTATTTCATAATATGAGCAGTACTGGCGTTCATGGAGGACTGCAACAAAGGGCCCAATACCAAACATGGGTTAACCACCACCATATCCAAATTCTTCTCCTCTGCCCTCTTCCATGCAGCTTTCTCAGCCACTGTTTTTGCATAGCAGTACCAGTTCTGCATCACAAATAATATGCATCACAATTATTGATATAAATCAACAATTGTAAATATTATATATTAAATGAACCACTATTGTTACAACATAATCCAGAAGTGAATCTTTTTGTCTACTATACTTGTGATTAAACTGCCGAATTCTTTCCTACAAGTAATGTTTAAACAATACCCTTGTTTGAATACAGTAGTCCAAATCACTCCAACAGTTCTCATCAACCACAACGTCGGAATCTCTGTTTGGATCCATGTAAACTGCACCAATTGAAGATGTCATCACAAGCCGTTTCACCCCCAATTCAGCACAAGCATCCAACACATTTGCAGTTCCTTTCACAGCTGGTTCTATCACTTGTTCCTGTTTGACAAACCACCGCCATTAAAGCAACCTTCACAAGGATTATGAAGCCTTTTTTCTAAGACAAAACACATATTATATAAACATACAACTTACAGGGTCATCAGTGAGAAGGCAGGCCATGTGAAACACACCATCACATCCTCTGAAAGCTTCAATCAAGCTCTCATAATCAAGAATATCACCCTTCACAAGCTTCAGCCTCTCTTTGGCTCCTTCCAACTTCCTTAAATGTTCATACTTTCCATCATCTATAATACAATCAAACACTAGCTCTTATCAGAACATAAATCATAGATATAAATTGGTAGCAATATATTTAGAGGCCTGATTATTGTTATGTATATATACTGACCAGGGTTACGGACAGCTCCTTTGACAGAATAGCCTTTGCTCAGCAAGAATTTAACAAGCCAGGAGGCAATGAATCCTCCTGCACCTGTCACACAAACTGTTTCCTGCCTCATTTTCTTCACTCTCAAAGATCTAACAAGCTGATTCAGAGAAACAGAGCAAAGAACTAAGAAGAACAGAGTATAGAAATAAGGAAAAAAAAAAAACAGGGGCAAAATAGGCAGAGCAGAGGAGTGTAGAAGAGAGAGGAGCGTTTGTGATTATATAGGAAGTAAGGGAACCTACTACATGTTGACCATGGAATATTCAAAGGGTGTTTGTACAATACGCGTGGAAATAACCCATCATTTGAGTTGACAATGTACATTTTTCCTGGAAATTGGGCTTCCTTAATTTTTCAAAGAATTTTACAGTTTCCTCTCATTTGTTTGGGCCAATAGTTTTAATGGATGCTTGTTGTTGAGAAAATTTAAAGTTCTTGTTTTTATTTGTATGAACAGAGATTCTCTTTGGTTCAAAGAAAATTTCACACGCTCTCTAAATTTAAGGTAGAAATTTTCAAGGTTGACCAAGTAACCGAAAAAAACTCAAGGTGTGAGAAATAAAATTCTAATTTATCTTTAATAACATGTGATTAATGAATTATTCATTAAATTTAACTGTCCCTCAATAATTTAACGTGTATTTGAAGGGAAAATTTGAAGCGAAGTGATGTTGAAGGAATAGTGAGGAGGGCGACGAGGAAAAATTTATTGCATTGCAGAAGATTTATGAAGAATTTCATAATTTAAAAAGAATTGGGAAGATTATCTTTTTATTTTCTGATCCGTGTAAACATCACGATCGACGAATATAAAATCAATGAGGAAAACAAATAAATGGAGTTGCTGAATGCGAAATACATGGTGAACTAGATTTGCCATAAAGATTTTCGATGTGGTTCTTCAAAAATTCTTCTAAAACTTCTGTAATATATGTTTTTAAGATTTATTCAGCAGATCACTCAGTTATGCAATTCTTTGGGATTTTGTGTCTTTAATGCATATCTCTCGTGTGGCTGATTATTTCGCTAAATGGGCTTTTGAGTATGGGCCAGCTTGGAACATTATTGATCATAGGATGCTTCCCCTTGATTTATCTCAGACGCTGGTTCAACTTGTGGACCACGATAAAGCTCTATAATTCTCTTTGTTTCTTGTTTTGTTCTGTTCTTTTTGGTATTCAATAAAATTTTTACCCCACTTTTAGCAAAAAAGATTTATTGTGTTATTTTTCAGAAGTTTTCACCTCTATGATTTTTATTTTTTGAATTGGGAGGATGAACAAAGATTTCTTTTGGATAAATTGTCAGATGGGATGGTTACCAATAAATTTAGGAGGGATGAGATTGGATGGTTTAAACTAGAGAAAGATTAGAAAGAAAATCAATTAATTTTTAAATACACAAAGAAATATAATTTTATATATTAAGTAATAAAATATTTATTTTTTGAGTAGAAGGTTAAGTAATTAGATATAAGATGGAAATAGAGGTAACACATTAGAAATCAAAGTAGGTCTGACTTCATTTTTTTGGGCTTTGTTTATCTATAAGTATTATAAGTTTTTTTTGGTTTTGTGGATATTATTAAAAATATTCATTTATTAAATGTTATATTGATTAATATAAAATAATATCTATATATTTTTTTAAATCTATAAATATTATTTTCAATTAGTTAGTAAAATATTTAATATTTTTCATCTGAATTCACAACGTGTGAAAAAACTAGATATAATGAAGAGATCAATCACTATTATGATTGACAATGGAGTTTATAATTCTTTAAAAGACTTAAACATAAAGACAAAATTTACTTTTAGGCCACTCACCAATATTTTAAGTTTATATCATTATCAGGAGTATTCCCAAAGTTAAACATGATCACACATGTGTTAGGATTCTCAGATGAAATTATTATTAAGCCATCTACCTTAAAAAAAATAAAATTATTTATCATTAATAATTTGTGGAAAATAATTAAAGTCTTAGTAGGTAGTAAAACCAATGAATATCCCTAAAACATGTTACTAGTTGTTCCTTTATTAATCCCTATATTTTTCAATTCACCCGCTCTTTTGTTGTCTTCCCTATAAATGTGATTAATAGTTAAATTATCACAAAAAATGAACCCAAACAAGAACCCTTAAGGGAAATTCCTCATCGAACCCAACATGCTAGGGTTTAATGAATAGACCGACATGATTGAAGAAATATGTGTGTCCTCAAAAACACCATTCCGAATTGACATGGTGGTAAGCTAAAACATGAAATAGTTGTTCCTTGATAGCATAAGCTCCATATTCCCCTCAATGTACCATGTACACCAAATCCAAGCTTCTAGAGATGACAAAGAGACAAAGATCCCAAGGAATCTCGGAATCAAAGTATGCTTGCTCCAACACTCAACATCCTCCATCACTTATTCTAGAGGAATGACTAGAACTAGACGATCATGGCTTTGCTGAAGACAACCATTCACTTTGTTCAATTTTGAACTTGCCCCCACTTAAAAGGTATTGGAATCTTTCCATGCATTCTCAAAGAAGTTACATTGGATAGTCCAACCCCAATAATCACAAGACTACTAGAAATCCATTGATTCTCCATCTAAAAAGAAGAGAAAACAAAACTTCAAAATTCCCAAAATCTTATAGTAATATAAAAAATTGTGATAACATGTTCTTATTATTTTTTATCAATTTTTAGTTCTTCACATTGATATATTATAATTATAAAATATAATCCAAAGTTTGGAAAGATTGAAGAGATATTGAATCGACCAAATAATCACTAGATTTTGATATGGGTGATGGTATGTTCATTTATTATATCATTCACAAAGTTAAAATCATCAATATATGATATATAAGAAATGATGCTAGGTCCATACCCTAAACAACTTTAATGGAACAAATACCCTTTTCAACTAAAGAAGTACAACCATAAACTTATGTGTCTATACCAAACATCAATATAAACTAATATATATTTTAAAATATTTAATCAAATATATATAATATTTTTGAAATATAATATACTTTACCACTTGAAAACAAAACCTTGAACAGATGACTTTTCATTAGAAAAGAAAGAATGCTTGACAAAGAGTTGATCAAGTTTAGCCCTTAATGACATGAATTAAATAAACAATACACAACTTATAAAACAACACATGTAAAATTTATTTTAAAAAATGCTTCAACCAAGTTAGAAATCTACATTTTTCTTGATGGTGACATAAAGATTTTAAAAGCGCCACTTGATATGTGGGCACCTTACAAAACAAAATATATGTTTCTTGTCTCAAGGTTTTGACTTCAAAGTTTGTGTTATGGGAGGTAAGACTTAAACATAGAGACAAAATTTATAGTTAGGCCACTCACCAATATTTTAAGTTTATCTCATTATTAGGAGTATTCCCAAAGTCAAACATGATCACACATGTTAGGATTCTGAGATGAAATTAATATTAAGCCATCTACCGTAAAAAAATTAAAATTGTCTATCATTAATGATTTGTGTAAAATAATTAAAGTCTTGGTAATAAAACCAATGAATATA
Organism: Cupressus sempervirens; assembly: GCA_028749045.1. NCBI lineage: Eukaryota > Viridiplantae > Streptophyta > Pinopsida > Cupressales > Cupressaceae > Cupressus > Cupressus sempervirens. The sequence continues at coordinate 728,879,357 of CM053789.1, read as the reverse complement.
CCTAAAATATGTTACTAGTTGTTCCTTTATTAATCCCTATATTTTTCAATTCACCCGTTCTTTTGTTGTCCTCCCTATAAATGTGATTAATAGTTAAATTATCACAAAAAATGAACCCAAACAAGAACCTTCAAGGGAAATTCCTCTTTCAAATCAAACCCAACATGCTAGGGTTTAATGAAAACACCTGCATGATTGAAAAAAATAGGTGTCCTCAAAAACACAATTTCGGTTTGACACGGTGGTAAATAGAAGCATGAAATAGTTTTTCCTTACTAGCATAAGCTCCATGTTCCCCTCAACGTACCATGTACATCAAATCTAGGCTTCCAAAGATGACAAAGAGAGAGAGATCTCAATGAATCTACAAATCAAAGTATGCTTGCTCTAACACTCAACATCCTCCATCACTTATTCTAGAGGGATGACTAGTACTAGACAATCATGGCTTTGCTGAAGACAACCATTCACTTTGTTCAATTTTGAATTTGTCCCCACATAAAAAGAGTCTGAATCTTTCTATGCATTCTCATAGAAGTTCCATTAGATAGTCCAACCCCAATAATCACAAGACTATTGGAAACCCATTTCTTCTCCATCTGAATAGAAGAGTAAAAAAAACTTCAAAATTCCCAAAATCTTGTAGTAATATGAAAACTTGCAATAACATGTTCTTACTGTTTGTTATCAATTTTTTTGTTCTTTGCATTCATATATTATAATTGTAAAATACAATCCAAATTTAGAAAGATTGAATAGATATTGAATCATCCAAAAAATCACTAGATTTTGATGTGGGTGATGGTATGTTCATTTATTATATCATTCACAAAGTTAAAATCATCAAGATATGATATATAAGAGATGAGGCTAAGTTCATACCCTAAATGACTTTAATGAAACAAATACCCTTTTCAACTAAAGAAATACAACCATAAACTTATGTGTCTATAGTAAACATCAAAATAAACTCATATATTATCAAATATTTGATCAAATATATATTTAATATTTTTGAAATATAACATACTTTACCACTCAGAAAACAAAACCTTGAACGGATGACTTTTCATTAGAAAAGAAAAAATGGTCAACAAAGAGTTGATCAAGTTTAGCCCTTAATGAGTTGGGTGAGCATTCTTGTTGTACTTTGGCTACTCAGAACCCATTTTTCAGGATCGAATTCGAAATCTGACACACTTAAGTGGCTCAAAAATGCATTTTGAAATCTTTGTGAAATCCAAATTCTTTTGATACTTTGTGATTCTTGGAATCTTTTCAACTCAAACTTGGACTTTTGGACCTCGAAGTCACTTCGGATCAACTTCCAAATTTCTTCAGATCAGTTTTTATCTCTTCATATTTCCTCAGATCATTTTGATCCCTTTATATTTCTTCATATCATTTCTGATCTCTTTATATTTCCTCAGATCATTCTGATCTCTTCAATTTCTTTTGATCATTCTAATCTCTTCATCTTTTCTTTAGATCATTCTAATCTCTTCTACATTCTATTGTATCTCAAATTTGATATACTACTTCACATCATATTTTTGGAGTGTCATCTTTCGATTTTGCTCCCGAGGGGGCAGGATGATTACATCATTGAATACTTATTGCTCGGGGCATCTCATTCCCATCTTATGTCCTCATCACTTGGGGCATCTCATCACTCGGGGCATCTTGTTCTCTTCTATCTGGCATCTTTGCCATCTATCTTATATTTTCATCAATTGATCAACCTTATAAAAACTCTTCTCAGAGTTCGATAGACAAGTATTGGGATAGTCTAAACCTCGACTCCTGAGGATCAAGCCTCATTCTAGGGATGATTCTACAACTCATTATTGGATTTTGTTGTATTTTTTTCAATCTTGGGTATCTAGGTGTTCTATCTGGATCCTTGAAGGTTAAGCTCCATTCTGGAGATAATCTTCTAAATGCTTTCAATCTCAGGTATCTAGGTGTTCTATCTAGATCCTTGAAGGTTAAGCTCCATTTTGGAGATAATCTTCTAAATGCTTTCAATCTCAAGTATCTAGGTGTTCTACTTGGATCCTTGAAGGTTAAGCTCCATTCTGGATATAATCTTCAAAATGCTTTCAATCTCAGGTATCTAGGTGTTCTATCTGGATCCTTGAAGGTTAAGCTCTGTTCTGGAGATAATCTTCTAAATGCTTTCAATCTTAGGTATCTAGGTGTTCTATCTAGATCCTTGAAGGTTAAGCTCCATTTTGGAGATAATCTTCTGGATCCTTGAAGGTTAAGCTCTGTTTTGGAGATAATCTTCTAAATACTTTCAATCTCAGGTATCTAGGTGTTCTACCTGGATCCTTGAAGGTTAAGCTTCGTTTTGGAGATAATCTTCTAAATACTTTCAATCTCAGGTATCTAGGTGTTCTATCTGGATCCTTGAAGGTTAAGCTCCGTTTTGGAGATAATCTTCTAAATGCTTTCAATCTCAGGTATCTAGGTATTCTATCTAGATCCTTGAAGGTTAAGCTCCATTTTGGAGATAATCTTCTGGATCCTTGAAGGTTAAGCTCTGTTTTGGAGATAATCTTCTAAATGCTTTCAATCTCAGGTATCTAGGTGTTCTACCTAGATCCTTGAAGGTTAAGCTCCATTCTAGAGATAATCTTCTAAATGCTTTCAATCTCAGGTATCTCGGTGTTCTATCTAGATCCTTGAAGGTTAAGCTCCATTTTGGAGATAATCTTCTAAATGCTTTCAATCTCAGGTATCTAGGTGTTCTACCTAGATCCTTGAAGGTTAAGCTCCGTTCTAGGGATAGTCTTCTAAATGCTTTCAATCTCAAGTATCTAGGTGCTCTATCTAGATCCTTAAAGGTCAAACTTCATTCTGAAGAAACCTTATAAATGCTTATCAATTTTAGGTATCTAGACGTCCTGTCTGGATCCTTAAAGATTATGCTCTGTTCTAGAGATAGTCTTTTAAATGCTATCAATCTTAGGTATCTAAGTGCTCTTCTTGGATTCCTTAGGATTAATCTCTATTCTAGAGATGGTCCTTAAAAGCTTATCAATTGGTCTCTGTGTCATCACCTTCGAAACCAATCTCATCTGTGCATGACGCTTTCCAATTTTTCTTTGAATTGAACGTGCTACTCGCACATTCATTCAAAAAGGGGAAAAATGTAATACCCCAAAATTGGCTCATTGTCATGATACCAATTCTGGTCTATTTCTGATCAATCTTAAGTCCTATGTCACTAGGCAAATTCTTATTTTGCTACTCGCTACTTGACTTAATTACCAGATGCAGAAAACCCTAATCTGCATTCATCATGCTTATTATTTAATTCCTATAGTATTTGCTCATATTAGTCACATTAAACCTATTGATTAATATTTAATTTAATTATTAAGTATTTATACTTTAATTAAATTAAATTATATCCTAAGGCTAATGTACTAAGGAATTAAACTATTTAATTTAATAAATATGCCTATTATAATTAATTGAATGAAATTATTTAATTAAATAAGAAAAAGTATTTATGAGGTCATATATCATTTTATTAAATTAAATATCTGTCCAAAATCTCTCTTCAGTTCAAAAAGGAAATTTCCAGTTCATTGCTGATCAAATTAGAAGTGACCCAGATCACTTGCTTTTATACTGAAGTCTATCTGAGTTGACTGACTCTTACACTTGGATCTGAGCCAGTTAACTCCCTTTGATTTGGGAATCTTCCTTTATGATTGAACTTCATCTTCAATCCTGACTGTTGGTTGAAATCGATCTCAACCATTGATGGATTCCAGGAAAGTCTATTTAAGAGACCCTCATTTCCTCATTAGGGAGGTTGAATCTTGATACTATTGAATCTCTGCTGAATTACTCACTCACCTTGCTCAAGCTTTCATTGCATTCTAGCTTTCTTTAATATCATCTAGATTAATATTATGCATACATGTAGATTAAACGACATTTTCTAATTTATAGATTAAATTGCATATTCATATAGATTAAACTACATTTCATCTAGATTAATTTTCTTTTAAATCCTTCATTCTTAGAAGGTCTGGTTGCCTATACCTCAAATCTGAGGACATTAATTAGGCAAAATCCTTCTATATAGAAGGCGATAGGTCGCTCTTTCGGACCTCTTGGATAAACAATCCAATGTTTATTCCAGGATGATTTCGCAGGTCATGACTATGTCGAAGTGTCTGTGAGGTTCAGAAGCCCACATTTCACAAGTACAACTTTGAGATACTTAATCACCTATTAGTTTAGGAAGGGTACCATCAGCATATTGAAAAACTTCATAATGGATTAATTGACACCACATTTTAATAGACCATGTAGCATAGTTATGTGGTGTTAATTTTGGAAACTCAAAATTTCCCATGATGCAAGAAATGAAAAATAAGAGCAAAAAAAGAGGAACACAACACCAAGAAACACCCCCCCTTTCACTCAATCAAGAAACCCCCCTCCCCCCCCCCCCCCACATTGAAAGATTTTGGCACTTTATACTTAGTGCGTTTACAATAGCCACTTGCCAATTTTGGCCTTAGTGGACTTTTGATTTTGCTATTTAAAACCTCTTTATAGAGTTCAAAATTGGAACATTACAATGTATCTCAGATATACAACAATTCTAAAGGTATATCAAAGCATTACAATGCAGAAAAGGACATAATTATGAAAGTGATACTTTTTTCCACACAACCCTATAATCTAATTGTAGATCTAGAAAGTAGATGAAAAATAACACACATTCAAAAAAAAAAAAAGTTGTTTTCAACTCCAAATGAGCCTGTACGGAGAAATTGAAGTTGCAAAATGTAGCATTGGATAGGTGCAATTGCCAAAAGATGCAATTTCTAACAAATCTAGGCACCAAAACTAGAAAAGAACTGCATGACTTAAAAATTTAGAAAATTCTAGCCAAAGTTTTAGAAAATTGCACGTAATTTGGAGTTTTTGTGACTGAGATATGGCCTCCCAAAGTCAAACTATCAAATCAAAACTAAATCTGGAGAGGGGTTTGATCGGTAAAAGATGAGGTTAAATTTGATGGTCAAATGGCCATCACAATAGTTCAAAATTCCCTGGAAATGATAGTCAGATGGCCATCAAATTTAGGCTCATGAAAATGATGATGTCAATAAAAATTTTGCCCTTGGATGATATCACTCTGATATCAGTAGTGTACAAAAAAGTATGATGTTTGATGTGGCACAGTATAGACAATATGGTCAAGGTGACTAGGTGGCTTGCCATGTGGTAGACACATGTCCAATGATGAGATGGTGTTGGGCCTTGTGAGTTGGCGGTCTATGTGGTAGGGTCGTGACATGGATCTTCTGCTAAGTTGGAGTAACCACATGGTTGTCTAAGTGGGCATTTTGCAAATGTGCACCGCATGGCAGGTTAGAATTTGTGGGGGCCAGTGCAATTGCAGACAGTAGATTTTATGAATTTCTGACAATGGAGTTTATGTCATGTTGCTAAAGTTTTTAAATAGTCATCAAAAAATGGAGTCCTACTGCAAAGACAGGAAATTAGAGATGTCGCCAACAAAATATTCTGAAATGCCACAGTTCCTGTGCAAATGCCATTGACGAGAGGTTTAATGCACCAGAGGGTATAGCATTTAGTCCCGCATTGGTGGTTTATGTGAACTTTACGCTCTTTAAAAGGTGTAGCCTGCGGGTCAAAAATAAAACAAGCCAATGTGGTATGTTTGAACTACTAGGTGTATAGGCATGGCTAGGAATGTGAAAGTCAGTGCTCACTTGTGCATTGAATTTGCTAGAAAGTGACCACTATAAATTAAAAAATATTCCATGAATATTCTTTGCAGGGATCGGGGTTTCACTACCCAGTTCCTACAAAAAAAAATCTCTGCAAGCCCTATTGGCATTTGGATGCCAGTTTACAAAAAAAATTTGCCTCAAAATTGACTTTAGCCCAACATAGGTGAATTTATAGTCGATTTTCACCGAATCAACATTCTGAATGCAATGGCAAGGTCTGCTTTGGCTCTAAATGCTCCCAATTTCTATGGATTCTCTGGATCTAGGTCGAGGTGTTGAAGCAAGAATGGTTTTGAATGGCTATGTGAAGAGAATCTCCCCAAGCTTTGATACCATGTAAGAATTTTCCTTAGGCAAAAATCACCCAAGATCAAGGAACTCAAGCACAAGCACAAAAGTAGACCAAAAGAGTATGATCAAAATAATGATATGATATTCCATTTAATTTTTAAGTACACTAGGAGTGCCTATATATAAAGGCCTCTAGAATGCTTCTAGAATGCCTAGCAATCAACATACTGATAAGTCTTACAACCAAGCATATGTCCACTAGAAGTGGATTATCCTCCACTAAACACAGGAGTAAGTGTGATGATGAGAGAATAAACCTACAAAAGTGTAGCATGAAAAATTATGTTGTAGACACCATGTGCTTAATTAAAAGTGCAAATAACTATGTTGTTTACATGACAACTCAGTTAATTATGCAAACTCCAGTGTTGTAGACACCATGTGCTGAATTAAATTTTTTTACTCCAATGTTGTCAACATAACAACTCATAAGAGTACACAAACTCCTAAGTGTCTCACCTAAGAAATTAAAAAATAATGCATAATAATAAAATAATGCATTGACCTAAGTAAACTTAAGTGTAAATAGTAAATACTTATTTACACCAATAATCATCATTATCATCATCTTCATCACCATTATCATAACCATCATCATCATGACCATAATCGCCTTGATCATCACCATCTTTATCATCATCATCACTATCATTGTCAGCATCACCAAAATCATCATCATCTTCTTCTTCTTCATTATGTAATAGTCATTCCTGATCATCATTTACTTCATCTTCTGATTCTTCAATATCTTCTTCTTCCATCACATTATACTTTACCAATCTTCCTCTTGGATCATGTCTAATGACAAATGATCAACCTAGTTTATGTGGAATGCCAAAGTAAAAAACTTGCTCAAATTGTCTTGGAAGAACATAGGCCTCATCTCCAACTAGCTCAAATGACTTTGTTTTAATCATTTTAAATCCACTATCATGTTCAATAATAGTCCTATCAGTATCATTTTGATTTGGCCATAGCCTGTACCATTTGATGATAAATAAAAATAATTTGAATGGGCTAAAGTTTCACTCAAGTATATCATCCAAAATTCCATAGTATTGATTTTCAGATTGTTGAGGATGTATGCCATTTCTAGATGAAATATTAGTGACCTCAAAGACTACACTTATCCCAAAATCACAAGTTTTTTTCATTTTATCTAAAAAATTATGCAAAATTTATGGCCATGGTAGTACATAGCTTTGTGGTGTTTTATTGTTAATGATTTAAACATTTCAAGATTATTTGCATCGATCTATGAGTTGATATTAAACTTATGGGTCATGATTAGTAATATTATACATACCTTTCTACCTCTTAAACCATATGCTAGATCAAGTACCATTGGAATAAGATTGGGATCTCCATTACAATGAGCTTCTTTAACCAATGATGCAACACCATCCCATGTTAATAAGTGACCAATTTCTTGAGATTTTTGAATCCATACCATCATCCTATCAAGATTATTTGCAATATACAAATGCAGTGCATTCCACTTAGAACCAATTGTAAAGAATATAAATAAACCACTTAGAAACAAATTATATTAAAGATTTATAAGAATTAATAAATTACAATAACATCTTATAATTATCTCTCAATTTTCTCAATGCACTTTACCCATCAGGTAGTCCCCTTTGAATTTGTTAATAGAGTTGAGATCCCAAATGTGATCTACATGGATATTTGTTACAAACTTAAGAAGATATTCACTAATATACACTATGGTCTGGTATATCATATATCCCTCCACCATAGAACCCTTAGGATGTGCTTGAGCTTTGTCAAATCGAGCCCTTCATAAAGTTCAAGTGCCTCTTAACAATCCACATTGACCTAGTTTGTACAGGCCCACACAATTCAATCTCCTCAACTTGAAGTATGAGGTAGTGTTCTTGATCATTGAAAAAAGTTGAAGGTAGACACTTTTTCATTTTACACATAAGTTGGAGAATTTTTCTCTTTCAATAGTTTATATCCTTTTTTTGTCAATTTCTTTAGATGATAACCAGCTAAAAGAGATTCAACACACAAGAACATATAAACAAGACACACACACACACACACACACACACAAAATTACATAAAAAGTAAAGCAAGTCATGTATATATATACAACAAATATAAGAAATAATGTTTCTAACCTCATATATTTTTCAAGATCATAAATAACTTGTTTAACACTGATGTCAAACTAGTGCAGGAGGGATGGAGGTAGGACATACTGCAATAATTAAAAAATTATTTTTTCAATATATTATAAAATAATACATTAAAAAGTACATGTAGTTTTACAAATATATTGTAAATAGAGAACATGACTTACCTTGATGAAGGTATGCCAATCATGTGTTTTCAACCTTGGTCCAAAATCACCTTTCTTTGATATAAGATTTCTTATATTTGCAACAAATCCTAGGGGCAATTTCATATTTTTTATGACTTCTTTTAATGCATCACTTTTTTGCTCTGTTAATAACCAAGAAGGGCACTTGTATTTATGTAGTCTCCATTGTTGTTTGATTCAATGAAATTTTTTAGTGCATGATTGGATTCATGAATATCATTACAATTTATTTTTAAAATTCTTTGTCACACCTTCCATCCAATATTTTTCATAGCGTCTCTGTTACATTCTTTTCAATATACATAACATCAAATAAATGCATGACTGAGAGATCTTTTTTGTATGGAAACCTAATAAATTGAGTAGGATAACTTTTTATTCCTCTAGGAAGTTGGTCATTGATGTCTTGATGACCTTCATGAGCATCAATTACATCATTACTAAATAAAAGACAATATTAAAATATAAATTTCAAACAAAAATCATCAGATGAAATGAAATTGCCTTGAGTCTATTGTATTCCAACTTCTAGAGATGAGGTGTCATTCTTCATGGCCTTGATGTTATCTCTTCTTTCCCATTAAAAATATTTTTTTTAGTAATTTGATACTTATGATTATTGTGGAGAAAGTGCCTAAACTCATTGAACACCTACTTTCTTAAATTTCTTGAATGATGAGATTTCATCTTTGGACCACAAACTGGACATGAAAATTTTCCCTTTGAAAGCCACAAATCTAAAATCCATACCCAAGAATCTAGTGCACTAGATGAGACACAGGTAAATTGGTCAAATGAAAAGTAAAGCAAACTGAATAGTTGATAAATTTCATGTTCGATTTTAATTTCCAATATAAATTGACTATTTCTATTTTATTTATCAAACAATGATACTAATGTGCATGACATTTCACTACAACCTTCAAATCCTATCACAAAACCTACACATGATGAAGGCCATGATGTGCATCATAGTGGTGGAGGTATTAATTTTCTATTGAAAATAAATTATGTAATTATTAATATAATTAAACATCTTCAATTTCAATTTCTTGTATGTGTAACCTTTTTTTGAATATTTTAGAGCATGTTGAACATCATGGTGAACGATTGGAGCATGTTTGAAGTGTTCAACATGTTGAGGTGGCAACCAATAAAAATGTTATTGTACTTGATGTGGCATTGCCAGGTAACAAAAAATGTATGTTATGTTCTACTAGTTAATGAAATACTTCTAATAGTACAAAAAAATATATGTGAATTTAACCCATTTACTTGTTATTGCAAGAGACCCCCCTTTAATGCAGCAACCTCGTGCTTCTCAAAGTAGGAGGAAGCATCATAATTTGACATTACAACCATAAGAGGAGGAGAATGAGTAAGATGTTGATGCTCCTATCAGCCTTTTCCTTAAGAAATCTAAGAAAAACAAAAAAAAGAAATGATTTTTTTTTTAAAATGCTCTTTGATAAACCTTGTTTGATAAACTTTGTCGGATAATGAAAGAATGTTATTTTAAGTAATTATCTATGAATGTTGCATATTAATATTAGATTTTATGTCATGTTAATTAATATTGTTATATGTTAATGAATTCTTGATTAGTGTTTAGTATTAATGCATTTTATATCATATTAATAGATTTTATGTGATTGTATTGATTGAATTTTATAGTTCATAAATGAATGAATTAATGAAGTATGTAATTAGATGTTAATGGGGAATTTAGATTGATATTTGGTGGAGGGGGGGTGAGGCCAGATGATCTTCCACCTTCATGTGGTTTTCCTTTTTAAGTAGAGAATATTAAACCATTCTTGAAACCAAGTGAAGCTCAAACTAACATACCTTCATTATTGAGTCAATTTCATTCATTCTAGGTCTTTGTTCATAAGTGCATTTTGAATGTGTCATTGTTAGGAAGCTATCAAATAGCAAACTAGAAGGGCCAATGCTCAACTTGTCTAGTATGATTTGGCTTCATTTTGTGTAAGTATTCTCTTCTTGAATGTCAAATCTACACGGTTTATGAACTATTTGAGATCTTATTAGTCTATTTCATTTTTTGAAACTCTCTTTTCTTCTAAAAAACCTAACATTGAAATCATATTCTATTTCATATACAAATAAATTATTATATGGACACATTGACAAAGCTTGCATATAGGGGTACTCTATGTTTGATCTTGAACAATTAATTCATGCTTAATGATGATGCATGAGTTATTTTATTTAAATTTGACTACAAATGCTCTATTCACACTTATGTTAGATTGAACTAATTTTATTAGCAAATCAGATGCATGATGCAAACACCAATGTAATTTGATAGAGTTTTAGATTTTGGTAGATTAATTTAGTAGCAATTTTGATGGGATGGTTAGAAAAAATATGGACATCAAATATTCTTTGTGAAACTCATCTTGTACTCATTTTACAATCATGTCATTCATAGAAAAGGATATCATTACTTGAACATCACAAGTCCATCTTTTTTTTGTCTAATATATATTTTTTTGTTTTTAGGGTTATTTTGTTCTTCTCTCTTGGATATAGGTATGTTGGAATTAACAAGTGGGAAGATTTACTTCTGAGGTGGGGGGTGAATTAGAAGTAACTAACTTTAACCTTTTCAAATTCTTTTAACTGAAACCATTTATATGCATCTAATTCATCTAATAAACATGAAAGTAAAGACATGCATGAAAACTGATAACACACAAATTTGGTAACACAAAAACCCTCTAGAATCAGAAGGTAACACTGGGGTGGGAATGACACCCACAAAATATTATTGTAGCAATGTGTAACTGTTCAAGATTACAATGTTTGACCACTTCCAATGGTCTGCCCTATGAAAGGCATGTCCTATTAAAGACTTTACACCCTATTAAAAATGACTTGGTTAAAGGATTTCACTACCCTGCTAAAAGTAGGCCTCGTTAAAAGACTTTAGTACATTCACTTGGAATGCCACCCTATTAAAAGATTTACAAATGGCTGCTAGGCCAACCTAAGTCCATAGGATTTCCATTAACTAATACAATTGCTAGAGAGTATTAGAAAGTCTTTGATGTGAGAGATTTGCAATCTTCAATTGTTGATTCCATATCCTTGTTCTGCTCTAACTGATCTAATCCTTTCTTAGTCTGATATGTCACTCTTCAAAGTTTTAATACTCTATTCTTAGTCAACTGAGTTATGTAGTGTTACTCTATTTTTCTCTAAGTCTTTAAACTCCCCACTGAATTTCACTATAGTTCACCCATACACTTCTCTCATCCACACATACAATGGGATTTCATCCTCCTTCTCAAGATTTCAAAGACTTAGGGTTAGGTATGAATCTACGATCAATATTAAATCTTCATTTCCCGCTCAACTCTTACACTTTTCTTATTGGTTGCATGCTTTCTCCATTTTTCTTATTGGCTACATGTTGATTACATAGGTAATGCAAAAGATTCAATCTTATCTTCAAGATCCTTCGAGATTCATCCTATGTCGGCTCTAAAAATGGTTTACATCTCAGTTTGTGAAGGCACAAACTCATATGTTGATTTTGTGTTACTTGACACATACTATTTGTTGATGCTCAACACATATAGGAAAATTGGCTCAATCGGCTCCTATAGTAATTCTGTTTCACTCGACATCTATAGTGACTCAACATCTATACTTTGCTCGACACCTGAAATTCACTTGGTACCTATTGAATTCTCTGGCTCGGCATACATTGTAGCTTAGCTTCTATATTATACTCGGCATCAATTGAAGAATTGGTTAAGTGTGTTGACACTCAAATGTCAAAACCAATCTAAGACTAACAATCTCCCCCTTTGACATGAGTGGCAAAAATACTTAACTTAAACATTATGAATCTGACCTCTATGAGTATACTACATATTTTGTTTGGTATATATACAAGACTTCAAAAACTTGTTCAAAATTTTATATGCCTCAAAATTTTGTAACTCCCCCTGAGTTGATGTGCAGTTTCCATTCCTATCACCAAAATTCTTGTGATGAATGTGTCTCATGTTGATGTATTTGATATTCTTTGTCTTTTTTGCCTTTGTTTTTATATCTATGTACCTTGTTTTTGCTTCTTGTACTCTATATTGCTTTCCTCAAAATTTGAATATTCCTCAAAATTTGAATATCTCCCCTTTTATTATTTCTCCCCCTTTTTGACACTTATGCCAAAGGGTCCTAAGGGTTAATAGAATACTTTGCCAAAGATAAGCATCCCAATTATCTAAAGCAATTGCCAATGACTTGTGTTGGATGGCTATCTCTACTGCAAGATGAACAAGGCCTTCTAAAGTAGAAAGAATAGGATATTTCTTTAGAATATTCTCTACATAGGCTTGTTCCTTATGGAGTACTTTCAAATTTGGGGTAATGGAAGACTGAATTTGCATAAATTTGGCCTTAATATTGGCCTCTTCTATTGTCAATATAGCTAATTCTTTTTGTGTGTGAAGCATAGCTGCAAAATGCTTCTCACTTTGACTAGATCTTTTGGTAGCTGAGTGCTGGAAATCTTTAGATTTTGTTCCAATATCAGTATCCTTTGTCTAGTTTTTTGTGTGAAATATGATGAATCACACAACTTGGTGTACAATGAGAATACATTCTCAAGTACTTTCTTCACTTTTTCAATCTTCTTCACCAATTCAACTTGTGAAAGTTCTATTTCACTTGATATTTTCTCATTAACTTTCATCTAAAACTTCTTCTTTGATCATTCTAATAATTTAACATTAGTGTCAAGGTCCTCATTCTATACTTGGTCCACAATGTTGGACAATTGCTCCATGATGGGTTGGGTTTCATTAGGTACGTGCAAGCTGAATGCATCAAGAAATATGTCCTTGATTTTGACTAGTGCTTGCTTTTGCCTATACTCATTTTTGAATATCTCTTGTCTCTTCCTCCTCTCTAGTGCCTCTTGCACTTCATTTATCTATTGTAGGTTCATAGTTCTTGAGTCATAACTAGGTATGACTATTTCTTCATCAAGTACAAGGTCACCATATTGAAGTACACTTGAAATCTTGGTGGAGCTTGAGCCTAGTGCCAAAATTTGCAATGGGACTGCATCAGTGCTCGACTTCTTATTAGGAGTCCCTGAGGTAGGCAAGTTTACCAATGTCTGTATTGCCTCTTGTTCCTTAGGGATTTTCTCCTTTTCTTTCTCCTCTTCTCACTACCTTGATCAATAATGATAATTTGAGGAGGTGCACCTTGGGTTTGTGTTGTAGGAACATCTTGTCTTGTTTGTTCCTTGGCTGGCTCCTCAGAAGTTGTTGCTATTGTAACTGTACTATCAACCTTAGCAATTTTGTCTTGTTCTTCTTGCTCTTTTGGTTGATCTATTGTAGCTGTGGGAGGTTGTGTAGATTTATCTTGTGTGCTTTCTTTCTCCCTTTTTATCTCTGTTATAGCTCTCTACAACTCATCAACACTCACCAACACTAGATTTGTACAAAGTTGTGCTTGCAATGTAGATTGGTGAAGGATGTTTTTGAGATTCTCTGCAGTTAAAGGATTGGTGTTCTGAGCTGAAGTGTCAGGAACATAATTTACAATTACTATGATTGTAGTTTTTGTATGTGGAGGACTAGGTGGTGGCAGTTGGGTGTCTTGGACACTCTGTTCAATCTGCTGCTCTTCAGCTGTTGCCTCTTCACTGTGTGTCTTCTCCATTGTCTCTTCTTCTATTTCTTTCTCTCCTTCATCTTTTTCTTTCTCTATTTCTATCCCTTTCTCATTCTCTTATTCTTCTCCATCATTTCTACCCTCAAATGGGTCTTCCTATCCTTCCTTCATAGTTGTCAAACCATATATTAATTTTGGCATTTATGTGGACTTCTAGACAATATCTTCTATTTGGTTTTGTAAAATTTTAAAGGCTTTATATTTGGGTGCAAATTTTCTCCCATGCTTTTTATTAGCCTTTTTTATTTGACCTTTTGTAAGGTCTGGCACTACATGAGCCAATGTAGACTCCCTTATTTCTTTCTCCATTTTGAGATAGTAATGTCATTTGTTCTCAACTAATGAGCTTAGCTCCTTAGGCATTGAGTTGTCTAGTTCAAGTGGGGTGGTCTTGAACTTAGCCATCATAGTGTAGATGGACTCTTCCACTATGTTTTATTGTTCCTTTGAAAACTTATTAAATTCAATGGTCTTTAGACCAGTTAAATTAGCATTGATCTCAATCTAAATTGATCTTCTAATCTAAGTTAGAACGACTTTCCAATCTAAATTGATCTTCATCAGAATCTGTCATTTCCTCATCTAATTCAAGAGGTGCAATGTACTTTCTTCTCTTATTTGGTTCTATAGGCCCTCCTTGTTCTATTGCCTTTTTCTTATCCTATTCTTTTTCCATTTGAGTTGTAGCCCTAGTATTTTTCGTTGTAGTTGGCTTGGCTACGCTTAGCTTTGTTGGTTTCTTCTTTCCCTTGGGTTGTGCAACTGGTTGTTTCTTTTCCTTTCTCTTCTTTGGCTCAGGCTTTGGTGCTTCTTGCTTGGCACCTTCCTCCTCATCTACATCTTCTCCCATACCTTTGGTTAAGGCAAGTGGCCCCTGGTCTTGTTCCTCTTCATCACCCTCGGCATCTTCACCTTCTTCTTCTACTTCTTCTATAGTACCTTCCCCAAATTTAACTTTTAGCTTCTTAACAAGCTTGTCCTTCTTTTTCAAAGTGGAGGTAGTCTTTAGCTCCATATCCACTTTTGATCTCACCACATCATAAGTTCCAAAATACGGTCCATCCTTGTCTATTTCTTCTGCCAATAGTGTAGTTATTTCTACTAATGCTTCATCTTCATTTATTTCATATCAAAGAGGTCTCAGCCATCTCACTCTTGGTATGGAAGCTCGTATGTATGTATAATCTATATCTACAAGAAAACATACATCATTTACATGTTTTTCTACTAAGGAAACTAGAATTTTGAGCCTTTGTTTCATTGTCTTTTTAAAATCCTCAAAATAACTAGTCATCAAGGTCTCAAAATTAGCTCCCATCTACTCTATGTATTCATTGACTTGAGCTATGATTGAACTATCAATTTCCCATGAAACTTTTCCAAAAGAAAGAAATTCATTCTAAACATAAAAGAAAATACATATCAAAATGGCACCAAATTTGCATTGGGCTCCCTTGGTTCTCCTGATTACTACTAGATTTTCATTGATCTATTGCAATTACAGCTCTGCAAGATCGTAGGTGTGATCCTTTTTCACCAATTTGTATCCTACATCCATTGCAATGCAGGGCACATTGTTGAGTCTACTAGATTGATAGAATTTGTGTGCAATGACCCTAACAGCAAATTCAACTAGAGGATTTTGAATAGTGTCAATTTTCATCCCTCTCTTTTTCCACTTAGCACCTGTATTTTTTGCAATTGCCTCAAAATCACTCTTAAGGGTTTTCGGCCGATCTAGGGTTGGGTACCCTATCACTCTATGTACAATTCTCTATGTGATTTTTATAGGGCCATCCTCCAACCATATGCTACCATCATGCATTTTTCTCAACACTAGTCTAATCCATTCAGTCTTGAATACTGTAGGGAATTCTAGGGCATGCGTTAAACCCTTATTTTCAACAATTTTATACTCTTCCTTCAACACTCCATTTTCACATTATTTCTCATATGCCTCCCTCATTTCCATGTCATATATAGCTCCAATCTTGCAATTATAGCATTTCCTTGCATCTTGAACCATTACAACCTTAGGGGGTATGATGGATAGGGCCCTAGTTGGATCATTCTTATATGAAACTTCAGGTATTGGATGGAAATCAAGTTGTCTTACCTCTTTTGACACTAGCTGGACTTCAAATGATTCCTTCTCCTAAGTTTTCTAGAGCTAGAAGCCATTTTACACAATCTAGGGTTTTAAGACAAAGAAAACACAACTACATAGCTCGGCACGTCATAAATACCTTGAAATTGATGGGATCATGCTACGATGTTGTTGAAATCTTCTTATACACTAGATTCTTTGCTTTGGATTCACTCAGTGCCCTTTCTCATCTTTTCTCTTTGTTTATAATGAGGATAAATGATTGAAAATATAATAATATACCCTATTTTCATATCATTTAATGCTTAGTGCATTTAGAGCTATCCACTCGACTTCTAAAGGATTACTACATTACTTGACTTCCATTGCCTTTTCAACACTTGACATCCACAGAAGTATTCTTTACTTGTCTTCAACTTGTGATTTCTTCTTCACTCGGCTTCCTTTACCAACTCAGCTTCCATTGTTTTGACAGTCAACTTAGCGTGTACTAGATTTTTACTCGGCATCTGAGGGAAACTTCTAGTGAAATCTTGAGATTTCAACTTTGCATCTTTGTTCATGTTGATCTCTTCCTTTTAGTTCTTGTTTATCTAGGAACTGATGTATGATAAAGCTTTGTAAATCAGTTCCTTATGCCTTTTCTTTGGTTAGTTTGATGAAGTGTGATCACTTGACCTATTAGGTGAAGTGATCCCTTCATTTGATGTGCTACATCCATCTTTGTTCTTCCATGTCTTATTCATTTCTCCTTTGATGTGTTCAATGTCTACCTTCTCTTTACCTTTTTCATTCTTTGAGTTGGGTGCCTTTGACTTTGTTGGGCAATTCCTACTAATATGAATAGTCTTCAACCAACTGAAACATGTGATTTGGCTCAACCATCTGCTATAGTTCCCTTTGAAATGTGTCCTTATGCAATTTTTAGGAATGTGTCCATATTCCTGACAGTAATGACAGCTATATTTGGTGTTGTAGTCCCAATTGTAGTGATGTCCATTATTTTCTCCTGCTGGACTTTGATCTACACTCAAAAGCTCTATGTCCATACTTCTTGCAATTGTAGCAGTGACCTTCAAATCTTGGTGTCCTAATAGTCCTAGTCCTGCAGTTATGTCCTTGATGTTCTTTTTTTTGCACTTATGACAATAACTTGCATTCTTAGGCTTGTCATGCTGATGGGCATTCTTACTTCTGCATACATTAGAGGTATGTCCCCTTTTATCACATAAATGACAAGTAGGTTTAGTTTTCTTACCTTTGTTACTTCTTTCTTCTATAGTCTTGGAAGACTTTCCTTGTTTAGTGATGGTGTAACCAAGTCCTGAAGTATCATTGCTAGCCCTTGGTGATTTTAGTAACTACTCAAAGTACTTGATGGCTTCATTAGGTTTATTGAAGCTTTCTTCAATCTCCTTTTCTCTTTTTAGGTCATTTTGTAGTTGATCATTTTGCATCTTTAGTGTGGAGATCTCAATATCCTTGACATTTAGTTCATGCTGTGCATTCATCATCTCACTCAAGGTGTCTAGTTGCATGTTTGAAATTCTTGCAAGCTCAATTGATTTTTCTTCCAATCTATTAGCAAGGTTTCTCTTATCTTCTTCTAGCATAGCCTTGTCTTCAATGACATTTTTCTTTTGTTCAGTCACTTCACAAAGCATTATGGCTTGTGATTCTTGTTCAAGCTTGAGTGTTATGATTTCTTCTACTTGAGCTCTATTCTTCTCCATTAGGTCTATTATTGCTTCATCAAACTCTTTGGAATCTCTATTTGAAAATAGACTTGACATGTCAATCTCCTTGTACTGTGTGTCATTCTCAGCTATGGCTATCTCTCTTCTTCTTTTCAAGAATTTTCTCAGTTCCTCTCTAGCTTCCTCTAGTGCATGTAAAGAAAGTTGTATATCAATTGCCTAATTCTCTATGATCTCCCCAAGTTTATAGACTTCCATTTGCTAGATCTTTTTCTCCAAGCTATAAGGCCCCTCCTTGTAAGAACTAAGCTCTAATACCAATTTTTAGAATTAACAAGTGGGAAGATTTACTTCTGAGAGGGGGGGTGAATTAGAAGCAGCTAACTTTAACCTTTTCAATTTTTTTTAATTGAAACCATTTACATACATCTAATTCATCTAATAAACATGAAAGTAAAGACATGCATGAAAACTGATAACACACAAATTTGGTAACCCAAAAACCCTCCAAAATCAAAAGGTAAAGCTCGGGTGGGGATGACAACAACAAAATATTACTGTAGCAATGTGTAACTATTCAAGGTTACAATGTTTGACCACTTCCAATGGTCTGCCTTGTGAAAGGCATGTCCTGTTAAAGACTTTACACTCTATTAAAAGTGACCTAGTTAAAGGATTTCACTACCCTACTAAAAGTAGGCCTCATTAAAGGACTTTAGTACATTCACTTGGAATGCCAACCTGTTAAAGGATTTATAAATGGCTGCTAGGCCAACCTAAGTCCATAGGATTTTCATTAACTAATACAATTGCTAGAAAGTATTAGAAAGTCTTTGACCTGATAACTTTGCAATCTTCAATTGTTGATTCCAGATCCTTGTTCTGCTCTAACTGACCTGATCCTCGCTTGATCTAATATGTCACTCTTTGAAATTTTGATACTCTGTTCTTAGTGAACTGAGTTCTAAAATGTTGTTATGTTCTTCTCGAAGTCTTTTAAACTCCCCTTTGAATTTTTCTATAGTTTACCCATACACTTCTCTCATCCACACATACAATGGGGTTTCATCTTCCTTTTAAATATTTTGAAGACTTAGGGTTAGGTATGAATCTATGATCAATATTAAATCTTCATTTCCCACTCAAATCTTGCACTTTTCTTATTGGTTGCATGCCTTCTCCATTTTTCTTATTGGCTGCATGTTGATTATATAGGTAATGCAAAAGATTTGATCTTATCTTCAAGATCCTTCGAGATTCATCCTATGTCAGCTCCAAAAATGGTTTACATCCTGAGTTTGTGAGGCACAAACTCATATGTTGATTCTATGGTACTCGGCACATACTAGTTGCTGATGCTTGGCACATATAGGAAAATTGGCTCACTTGGCTCCTATAGTAATTCTGCTTCACTCGACATCTATAGTGACTCAGCATCTATACTTTTCTCGGCACTTGAACTTTTCTTTGGCACCTAACAATTACTCAGCACCTAAAGTTCACTTGGCACCTATTGAATTCTCTAGCTCAGCATACATTGTAGCTCAACTTTTGTATTATACTCGACATTAACTGAAGAATTGGTTAAGTGTGTTAACACTCAAATGTCAAAACCAATCTGAGACTAACAAGGTATTCTAATCAAAGAACATGTCAAACAAAAATCACAAGAGTCATGAATACAGTTTTAGTTCATTCATATTGAAATTTTCACTACATTTGAATTCAAGCATAGATATGATAAAGTCACATTTATATTTGCATATAGGTATTTAATGTAAATTTGAAGCAAGTTGCATGGTTTAGTGCTATTCCATGGGGGACAATGGAAATTACAGAGTATGGTGCTAGTGTTGTTTCAAACTTTTTGGTTCAATTTGGCTATTCAGTCACTATGGTGCACAAATTCATGCAAGTCAGTTAAAGCTTATTTTGATTATAGCTAAATTTCTTATGAAGTCATAAGATTTTCAAGTAAAAAACTTGATTTTTGACAATTTTAAATAATACTTTTGTTTCCAAGTTTTGTCTCAGCTCCCAATACCATATGTATCATTAGTCTGCCACTTTTTCAATGGGTTTGGTTGATTTACATTGTTTAAAAAAATAGATTAGCTAATTTGTTAGATTTCATAAAAAACATTGGTGAACATTTTATTGATTAGATTTTCACAAAATTTTGAGTATTCATAAAACTCCATGCCTTCAAATCTTATGACTATTTTTAGTTTTCTAAAATAGAGAGCTCCACTAACTATTTTATACATTTAAAAGTACTTAAGCCAGTAGTAACTTCTACCATGTCTCAAAAAAATGTAGCATAGGTTTAGGGTCCCTTGGCTCCTGAGAATTTGTAGAATTTAAATTTTTCTTATAGTTGTAAGTGTAGGTGCACCTTGTTGGCCATATTAGACAAAAAGAGGAACAAAAATGAAATAATTGCTATATTGTTGTTCATGGAAAATTTTCATCACTATCTTAAATCCCTCACTCTTTGCATGGCCTTCATTTCATCAAAAGGAAAATGACCAAGGTAATTTATATAATTTGTATTTGTTGATAGGAATTAATGTGCATAACGTAAACTTTCCACTATAAAACAAGTAAAAGCTAAATTGTGTTTTTTTTGTTACAGGGATGAAATGAAGATCAAACTGATGCAATCAACATGAACTCTTGACACTTTTGATTATGGGGTCAACATGATTTTTCTACATCTATTAAAAAAAAAATTGAAAACAAAATCAGCTTGATATTTTGATTATGTTTTTGGTGATATTATTGAGATTGTTTATCAAAAAGGTCATGGAAGAAAGTACTACCCAAGTGGTATAGGTCATTACAATATGAGTGAGTATTAAATACTAAATGCATTTAAAAATCATATGAATATAAATTATTTGAGTAGGATACAAGGAGCACTGTCTGTGAAAGCATGAACCAATTAGAAAATTTGGAAGTGTGGGACTTGTTCTTGATTTCTCATTATCTCCACCACAAGACAAAATTGGTGGAAAATGTAGCAGTATTCTGGGTGGAGCTAACTTTACTTTCCCCTTCTGTTAGTTTATAAAAGAGAATGTATGGGGTACCTAAGTACAAGCAGTGCTTGAGTGACAATAGGTGTAAATTACTGAAGTGTGTGAATAAGGGAAACCAAGAATTAAGGCATCACAAATTATGTTGTGATTCGCAGTCTCTTCCTAGAAAGAATCCAACACTGACACCATGCAACCAATCTAATAACCATTTTATTTCCAAACCACTTGGTAAGGTAAAAATTGAAAAATCTTGTTGAGTAGTGCATTTTGAGAGCTTGCTTGCAATATTTGGTGAAGAATTGAGTTTTCTAGTTAAATCACCCTACTGTAGAAATACCATACATTTTTCTTGGTTATTGAGATTGTATCAGGTTTGATGCCTATAGTTAGTCAATTTTGTGTCTTCCATCTTGGGTGCCTCATACTACTAGTAAACATTCTATCAATTTTAGAGAAGACTTATATGATTTCAAACACTAGAAGGAAATTCATACGAATTTCCCTTGTTACTTATGCTTGAAGGTTACATGGAATCAGAACTGAGCATTCTAAGTTTTGTTTGGATTTTATACTAGATCTCTAATTCATGTTTCACTGTAATATATGAATTTATCTTATGGAAATTGAATGAAGACATATCATAGCTAGCAGTTCACCCTCAATGCTTTTATGCAAAATATCATGTCATTTTCTTGTTATCTTGTCATGAATACAAACTAAAGTAAGCATAAAAGAACACTTTATTTGGAAAAGATTTTGCAACAAACACATTTTCTAAAAAAAAAAATTGGTGGTTATTGCACGCATCCTACTTGGTTTCTATGCTCCATGAGGAGACTGGAACAGTGCATTAGGCATGAAATAACAATTTTATATATACAAGTGAATAAAAATACAATAACAAATGAGAGAAAAACATAAGTACTTATACAACAACCTAACATGCACACTATAAAATTTGTTTCCTTATCTCTACTATTGTCTTGCAATTTTACAAACTTAATACCTTCTTATGGCCTTAAAGGATATCAACATTCTTCAACAACATCCTAGCATATGCAAATGCTTTTGATCTATGGAATTCACTTTTTCTTCTTAGAAAAATTGGTTATTATCATCCATCTTAATTGTGAATTCTTCAATGTTCCTCAACACTTGGGAAGAATTGACTTGTACCTATGCCTTCGCGAGGCATTCAATTATCTCTCTAGCCCTAGGTTATTCCACAATCATACATGGACTAGCTTCTTATGGATTGGGTATTAAGAATGCAAAGTAACACCTGAATATAAATATCCAAACTAATCATCAAGAAGGATGTTGTTGGTAATTAGTTTGGATATTTATCTTCATGTGTATTTTTTCTAAACCTTCTATATTCATCAAACTTTTGACCGATCTTGGTCTAAACCTAAAAAACTTTAGTCAAACTTTTGACTAGAAGTAGTCAAACTTTTGATCAATGCACTGATAAGGTCACCATCATGGGTTTAGCATCTTGTTCGAATGGAGCACCCTTTTTGACCAACATTGGTGGAAGGTTCGAAAACCACATATAGCAAAATTTTCATACTAATTTCTCAACCTTAACCAAGGTTGGTCAAAATCTTGACCAACCTTTGTCACAATTTCAACAAAATGACCGTCCAGGATACTGTCATCAGTCTGGAATCATGGTCAGATGAGGCACCCATTTCAACTAGAAATGGTTGAATTTTTGAATACCATAATGGCCAAATTTTGGTGCCAAATTTGACAAAGACTTTAAAGGAAAGTTCAACTTGAACAATGCTTGTCAAAATTTTGATGAGAAAAATACCAACAAGGCCATTTGTGGATCATTCAACCAACTTGGGTAGAAACTTTGACCAATTCTCATAAAAAATAGAGGCCAATTCTACTAATGCAATAATATTTTTATCCTTAGGTATAGGAACCAATTCCCATGTATTATTTTTCTCAATTTTCTCTAGTTCTTCTTTCATAGCTTTAATACAATAATAATCTTTGTTAGTTTCATTAGCATTTTTTGGTTCAACATGAGAAACTAAACATAGTTATTCTTGTACCTTATTTCTTGTCATCACTCCTTTGTCTTTTCTTCCAATGATTTGTTCATCATGGTTTTTCTTTATGAAGTTTCTATTAGGTGTCATTGCTTTAACTTTGATTTCAGCTCTAGGTTCTTCTCTTTGTTCCTCTCTTTACTTCCCTCTAAATTTAATTTTCAAAACCAGTGTTAGCCTCATAAAATAATTCCTATTCAAAATTTTATATATTAGGCCTTGGGTTAGTCTCTTCATCAAAATTATAATCACGTATCCTTTCCTGGATTCTAAACTTTTGATCAACTCTCACATTTTGACTCTCAACAATAGTCTTAGTTCTTTGATTAAAACATATGTATCCAAGCAAAGTTCCTTCATCACTTCTTGAACCAAACTTTCTAATATCATCATCTATTTTAATGTAACACTTACTTCAAAAGATTCTAAAATATTTTACTAAAGGTGTATATCGAAACCAAAGTTCATAAAGTGTCTTACCATTGCCTCATATGATTTGTACTATGTTCATAGTGTATACTACAGTATTCATTGTTTCTCTCCAAAATATCCTAGATACATTATTATTAAACATCATTTCTCTTGTTGCTCCTATCACTGATCAATTTCTCCTTTTTGCTATCTCATTTTGTTCAGGTGCCTTAGGGGCTGAAACCTATCTCTTTATTCCAGCATCTTCCCAAAAATTGTTAAAATCATTTAAAGTACGTTCTCCTCCTCTATCATATGTCAAACATATAATATTCAAACTAGAGACATTCTCAACTCTATTCTTAAATATCTTGAATTTCTATAAAGCTTCAAATTTCTCTCTAAGAAATGCTACTCATGTCATTCTAATGAAATTTTCAACAAGAATCATAAAATACCTTTTACCATAGAATGCTCTTGTCTTTCTAGGACCATTCAATTTTGCGTGTACAATATCCAACTTTGTTGATGTAGTAGATTTCTTTCTTTGAAATGAGATTTTCTTTTGTTTTCCCATTACACATTCCTTACACATCATATTAGTAGGTTTCACAATTTTAGACAAATGTCTATTTGTAAACATAGTACTAGCCTTTACAATTTATTATCAAAGTTGATATGAAAAAATCTTTTATGTCATAACCAACTATCACCCACTTAAGAAACTAAGCATGTTTTCTTAGTAGGATTCAATTGAAATACATTACCTCTTGTCATTGTACTAGTACCAATCAATGAACCATCTTTGTCTTTGATAATGTAAGTATTCTCTGTAAACTGCAACTAATATCCCTTGTCCACTAGATATCCAACACTCGACATATTATGTTTCAAAGAACTCTCAATAACCTTATTATTTTGAAATGTGTAAACAATAGATGAAACAACCAAAAAAAGATAACCATACACAATAACACCAAATCTATTAACTAGGGAAACCCTTGATCAAAGGGAAAATCATGTTGGGGATGGTACCCATAAGATGATGCACTAATATAAAAGTTCCTTGTGAAAGGATTAACCTTGTTAGGAGTTAATGAAATACAATCAGTATATATGAGTCCCTATTAGGAGACTTTGAATCCCTATTAGGAGATTCTACCCCTGTTAAGAGTTGCACCAATCTTTTTAGGAGTTGAAAGGAAGAAAAATGGACCCACTATCCAAAAAAATTTAGTACTATCCTCACTAAATAATAGAAGTTTACATCAACATTGTCCAACAAAAAATTCTTTGCCAAATATAGTTCCTTGTAAGCTCACCATGCCTCAACTACATCAATCAATTCTCTCATCCAAAAGATATTCACATGTAAGTTCACATAATACAATATCTCACTAATCACACATTATCTATACTGGATGATTACAACTAGGGAAAACATCTTTCCTTCATACCAAGTCCTAAAAAAAATTATTGAGTCAGCCTTGAGGTGTTCCCAATTAAAAATAATAATATAGGACCAACATGAGATATTACATTACATGTTACATTTTAATATTACATCTTTTTATAATTACAATCAATCTACCAGCTCACAATCTTCATAAATTTTCACTCAATGATCATCTAAATGTGTGTGATTAACCACAACATCTATAACATGTCTTCAACCTTTGTCCAAGTTTTATTGACCAGATTCCATCTCTTTTAGGAGATACAATCCAAACAATAGTATTTTCTTTCCAAAAATGATGTCAAAGGGATACCTTCACTAAACTCATCACAACTCTATCCAATCTTTATATTTTTGTATGCGCTCTTAACTGTAGCATCTAGAAATACTCTAGAACATTATCCCAAGCGTGCATGAGATGATCTTTAATCCTACATAAAACCAAACTCTGTCAATTGCATTGTCAGTCTTTATAGAATAATCAATTTATTGATATCAATGACAAACTATGTCACGAATGCAACAAACAACCAACGAATCATGTCTCCAACACTTCTTGGATACACCCCCATAGGAATACCATCAACATTGGTGATAACAACTATATGCTTGGAAATGCACACACTAAAAATGATGGATGACTAAATATTAATAAAAACCTATATCTAACATGTATAAATGCCTAAAAATTATTCATAGTGCATCATTTCCTTATTTTGTAAGCATTTCTAGGTGTCATCTCAAAGCCTAAAGAAGAGAAACATGTATACTATCTAGAATTAGACTCATTTTCCTGAAAATAAATACTCCTTGTCATTAGGTGTTTAGTTTAGTGAAGATAAAGACGGAGAGCAAGAATGAGTGGATTAAGTAGATAGATACAGAGAGAAATAATGAGATTGAGATTTGAGGAGAGGGAGAGAGAATTTAATTTAAATTTATATTGAGTATACCAAACATGGTTGAGTTATGTAATACGTGTTATGAAAAGTCATAAATTTATGTTTTCAAAGTTTTATGATTTTGATTCAATTATGTTATATTTTTCAAAAATTTATAGGTATTTTGTTATCAATAAAATTTTATGGGTATTAAGATGAATATTTGTATATATTAAGATCTTCATATGGCTCTTTTATAAGAAAAATGTTTTCTAGACTAAATAAATAAATAAAATTATTTAAAATTGTATTAGAATAGTTGATTAAAATTGAAGTGTAGATTATGATTAAATATTTTAGTTTGATGAATATTTGAAAATATAAATTAATTAAATAAATGGTGTTGAAATTTTATTATATATCATCATATATACTAATTCATTGTAATTATTCAATTATTAAGACGTGTCTCCATACATCATTAAATCTAGACATCTTATAACTCTTGTATAATTTTTTTATATTTAAAATTATATTAGTACACAATTATATTTGTTCTCATTTCTAATAATTGTAAATTAAATTAATTTAAAGAATCAATGGTATCATAAATATACTAAATAAATAAGTCTCCCCTTTCCTCTTCATCATTATGGCAGAAGTGTTTGATAGAACAATAAAGGAAGCACAAGTAGAATAAAAAATAAAAGGAGTATTTGTAACGAAAGGTATAGCTAACATAACAAATCAAAAATTTGCGGACGATACACTATTTCCTAGAGAAAGTAATATGGAAGAAGAAAAAACTTCAAAAAAATAATAACAACATACATGAAAGCTTTAGGGCATAAAGTTAACAATGAAAAACTAGAAATGTTCTTTATAAACACAAAGCTAGAGGACAAAGAAGTCATTTGTCAGTTAATGGGATATAAGAGAGCAACATCCCCATGTAAATATCTAGGAATTCAATTGGAAAATGAGACAAGAAAAAATAAACTTTGGAATCCAATTCTGGAAAAAAATAGACAAGAAAATTGAAAATTGGAAAAGAAAGTGGCTAACAAAAGTAGGAAGAGTAAATCAATAGAGGAACCAAATCTAATACATAAAAAAAAGGAGATATTTAACTAATTTCATAAGAAAACAATAGTAAGCCAAAAAGAAAGACAAGATAGACTAATATGGGGATCATAAAAAATAGGATATATAGCGTAAAAAATAAAATGAATTAATAATAAACTCACAAAAATAGGAAGAAATAAATGTTCCTATCAATCTATGTTCTACTATAAGATGCCAATTATGCAAAGAAAATTCAAAAAAATAGAATACCTAATATATGAATGCGATTATGTAAGAGAGTGTTGGATATGGTTAACAAAAAAACTCAACTAGAAGACAACCCTACCAAAGAACTTGAGAGAACACATACAGTACTAGCCAAAAGATGGATAATAAAAAATATATAATAAATTATGGACAATAGCACCTTCAATTCTCACCTGGGAAATCTGGAAAGAAAGAAATAGACAAATATTTAGAGATGAAGAGATGTCAACACAAACCCTTCAAAAAAAAATATAGAAGCAAGTATAGTAGAAACAATAAACAATGAATTGAGGAATTCAACCAAAGAAGAAGGAACCTTTGTAGACTGAGATGCTAAAATGAAGAAAAAATGGAAAAACTTGATCAATCCTCTTTTGATCTATCCCAAAGAAAACAAAAAAGCAAGGGAGGAAAGTGAATGGAAACCCCCCAATCCTATTGGGTGGTATAAAATTAATTTCGATGGAGCATCAAGAGGGAATCCTATAATAACAAGAATAGGGTGTATAATCAAAATAACCTCTAAAGAATGTTTAGCCAAATTAGCTAAACCTATAGGATCAACCACTAATAACTTTGCATAACTTGAAGCCATTTCAAAAGGATTAAAACTATGCAAGTATCTAGGAATTCAAAACCTAGAGATAGAAGATGACTCTTAGATTATCTTAAATGTTCTCAAAAAGTTCTCAACTCCCAACTAGAATTTAAACTCAAAATTAGAAGAAACTCTAATTCTTCAAACAATTTAAAGAAATAAAAATACAACATATTTTCAAAGAAGGTAATAAAGAAGCAGATGCTCTAGCAAATCTAAGTTCTAATGGAGAAACAATAACTTGGAAACACACCTTTAAAAAATGTACTTTTAGAAAAAGAATATTGGAAAATAATTTAAAAATTTTAAGTTTAAACACCTAGAATACTAAGTTGGATAGCTAAAACTCAAAAGCATCATGATAATTTCTGATCACCCAAAGAGATTTAAGAAAAGTCTAAATCATCGAGTAGCTACAAAAATGGTAATGAAGTATTCAAAGTATATGTTTTATATATTGAGTTGTCCATAAATCTACCCTTCTTAGAGCATTGCTGCAATTTATTGAACTATAAGTCTTCACAATCACATTTAACAAAATAGACAAAAACTGATTTCAAAAAGATTAGGCCATTAAAACAAAGTAAACTGCACACATATCCAATCAACCAATAGCCCTTCCTTAATAATCATAAGTAAAGAAAAATGCTAACAGAAATCAGAAAGAGCATGTCAAGATTCACAAATCTAATACCAATTTAGAACTGAAAACATTATAGATTCAGGTAGTTGAAAAGAAATCATGTTAACATATTTTTGGAAGAAAAAATATGCTAAATTTGATAATGAAGACAATTAAAATTTTACTGAATCTCAGACTACCTAAGACAAGATAACAAGGAAAATAAGATAAAAATGCAATGAGATCAAATATAAAATATATCAAATAGAGAAGAAAAAGAAATAAGTACATTAAATTCAAGGTTAAAAAAAGAGGCTGGAATAATATGAACCTTGGTTGCAACTCATGGATAAGAGAATTCCTTTAAAATAAGTAGTTTATAGTAAATAAGTATGATCTCACAAAACTAAAAAAAAAATTGTGTAGATTTAGTATTCAAAATGTTAGATCTATATCTCACCAAAGAACCTAAAATGAAAGCTCAGAGGGTCTACTCCAATTGAAAGTTAGAAGGAAAGGAAGGAAACCATATCCTGAAAGAACACCAAAATCATAAAAATATAAAGAAAAATTTATTTATTTACAAGGAAAAAAAGGAATTCCCTCAATTTTTGTGTTAAGGGGGGAATTCCCTCCTGAAGTCTTGAATATGGGAATTTGTACAATGTATATAGGACTTTGGTCCCGAGCCACACCGGGGGTTTTCTCAGCCCTTCTTTTTTTTTCCTAGTGCCTGCAGTTGAATGGGGCAAGCAAACAATTTGTAATTTTTTTTGAATAATGTAATAAACAAGAATTTTCCTTTTATCAATAACAAAAAAAAGAGTTATTCAAGTTTCTTTTTTTTAATAATAAATATCAATTTAAACAAATAAAAGAAGGCAAGTGTCTACACCACAATCGTATATTGTGAAACTCTTATTTAGGAGGTCTTGGGGTTGAGTCTCCTTAATGTCACTAATAAAATTAAAATAAATATGAAAAGAAAAACTATATTTGAATGCAACATTAGACATGTGCAGCAATGTGAACTATAGTTGGTAGATAAATTTTTTATAATACCTAAATGAATTTCAGGATATAAGTTATTAATGATGCATACAAAATCAATTTTTAAAATGACAAAAAAATATTTTTTCTTGTTGCATTTTTTGGTACCAACCAATAAGAAGATAAATAAATAATAATTTTTTATAATAATTAATATGTAAAACTACACAAAACTATAGAAACTTTGTCAAAAAAATGTAATTATTTTTTGTGATTGGCTGAATCAATTAAGAAAGGTAGCCTACATGATTCCAATAGTATTCCTACCTTTGGCAGGAACTAATAAAAGGTCACTAAATGATATGAAAAAGGCATACAAAAATAAAAGGCTAGGAATAGAATTATACATTAAAGGAATATCTCTTGAAGACTAAGGCAGAGGTGGAATCAGAGGAAGATATAGGCTTTGGTGATAGTGAAATTAGGTCCATGTCTATATGACTAATGTAAAATAATGAGCACTTAGAAACATATAATTAAATAGAATAGTGTTGGTAGAAATCTTGGAATAATTGTATGTGTATAGACTTAGGTTAATTTTAAGTATGACACTTAATGTTATATTTTGGCTCTTATGCTTTCTTAGTTTGTTTGGATTGATTATGTTTCACTCTAAGCTCTGGAATAGCATTCTTAAAAGTTTTCTATGTTTGATCCATTTGAAATTTTTTTTGTTCAAATTATAGCTCATAAGGGACAAGAATAATTACATTCTCTAGTTCCTCAATACAACACATTTAGATATGGTATCTTTTAATCTTTCAGTAACTATAACTTTAAGTCCACCATAGGGGGTTATGGCAATCACATGTGATTAAATAAACAATATTATGAAAAATAATCAAGATTATTTTTTTTTTTGACAAAAAGAGGGGTAGAAATTTATTAAGATAGAAAGGAATACAACAAGGAGAGCTCAACAAGGAGCTCGATCCTGAGCAACAAGATCATCAAATTCTTGCACCATCTCAAAGGACAGTTGCCTCCTATCCCTAATATTCCAACCCGGATCATGACTAGAAGCCCATTTGGCTAAACAATTAGCAATTCTATTCCATTCATGAGGAATATACATGAACCTAATGAACTGAAAAGAGGAAGAGAAGAAAAGAATGTTCTTAACAACAGTGGCCAGCTACCAACTAACATCCTCAAGCTCTTGCAAAGAAAGCATGCTCACCACCACTTGTGAATTAGACTCACAGATAATCTTACTCCATCCTCGCAAGCAACACTGTTCCACAGCATATAAAATAGCTTCAGCTTCCATGAGATTGTCAGTATAATCACCCTTATGAACTGAGAAGAAAAATTTAACATCCCCAGAACTACAACGAGCCACTCCGCCAATACCAGCTAGACCAGGATTCCCATGGGAAGAACCATCAGTGTTAATTTTCAGAACTCCACAAGGAGGAGGAGTCCAGTGCCCATACCGGTTAACCCGACCCTTCCTCTGATGGTGAGGCTACTTGGACATAGAAGGAAACCTATGAGCTGCACCCCCATCCTGCAGATGAAAATTGAGGCGATTATAGATAGCAAGATCAACCGGATCCATACCCCCATCAAGCTCACACTTCACAAGAATAGTTTCCTGAAGAGAATGTGATATTTTCCACCAAAGATGCAAAACACCGATTTGAACATCTTGGAATATGTGACGATTCCTCTCCAACCAGATATGCCAAAGCATGAAAGATGGGCCAACACTCCAAGTAGCATGGAGAGAAGAAGACTTGGAGGGAACACTACCCAAGCAGGCCCAGAACTCAGGCAAAGAGGAAGCATGCCGACAAGAGTAACCCCAAGCGCTCCACCAAAGGTGCCATATCTGAGTAGAATAGGAGCAATGGAAGAATAGATGGGAGACAGACTCCTCTCCATTACCACACAAAACACAATAAGAGGGGCCCTGAAATCCACGTTTACAAAGATTATCCCAGGTAAGACAACAGTTGTGAGCCACTAGCCACATGAAAAAAATGCACTTGGACCAAGAAACTTTATTCCAAACTTTCTTCCACCAAGGGACCTCAGCATCCCCAAATAATTGTCTAGTTATCTCCTGATACCCAGCAGAGACATGATATTTACTAGACAAGGTACTGCCCCAAGCCAAAACATCTGGACCAAGCAAAGAAGAACACTCTCTAGAGGCCAAAATTTGAGAAAGCTCCTGACGATCCATGTCTGTACCTCCAGGAGGCCAATTAGAAGAATGCTTCCATCTGTAACCAACAACAGGTCCCAATTGATAAGGAGTCTTGTAATGAGCCACTTTATCCCATCCAGCGGCAAGAAAAGAGTCACAAAGAGGCTGAAGATGAGGGTATATGGATAAAATGGAAGGGAATCCATCCCAAGCATCAGACCAAAACAAAGCCTAAGAAACTCCTTTACATATCCAGAACAGACCCCTCTTTACCAACATCGCACCTGTCTTCAAAGTATGCCAAACCATTGAGCCATGACCTTCAAGAGGAAGTGCAGAAACAGAGCAAGGATTAGCACCATGAAAATATTTATGAGTGATAATACAAGCCCAAAGTTGATGTTTTCCAAAACACCATCACCAATAAAGTTTAGCAGCCAAAGCTTGACTACTCAATAGAGTAGATTGAAGACCAAGACCACCCTCCTTTTTAGGCCTACAAATAGTTGCCCAATTAACCAAGCTCCATTTAGTACTATGCAAATTACCACTCCAAAGGAATTGTCAAGAAAGAGCATCAAACTCCTTGAGAAATTAAATAGGTGCAGCATGAACCATGCTTCTATAAGTAGGAAGAGCTTGGATAATAGCTTGAAGAAGACTAACCCAGGCAGCAGTAGAAAGCCATCTATGAGTCCAATGATTTACCTTATCCTAAAGCTTGGTAATCAAATTTTTCCAAAAGAGACGTGGCTGCCTGGAAAAAGCAATAGGAATGCCAAGATAAGTTAAAGGAACTGATCCTATCTGAAACTGTAGGATACCAACAATCCTGTGCTGAATAGAATCAGGAGTGTTAAAAAAGTAAATGGAAGATTTGTGCTCATTAACTTTCTGGCCTGAAGCTGCCAAATAAACATCCAAAGCATGTTGAAAGGCTTCAAGTTCCTTGATCCTAGCAAGACCAACAAGAGCAGAATCATCAACAAATTGAAGATGGGAAAGAGAAGGTAAGCCATTACCCCACCGCCAGCCTTGAATAGAATTCTGGGACACCTAATGCTTAATGAATCTGCCCAAGCCTTCAGCCATGATGATGAATAGATATGGGGAGAGAGGGTCACCCTGGTGGAAGCCTCTAGAAGCACCAAATATTTTAGAAGGTTGACCATTAATAAGAACAAAAAAAGAGGCAGAAGTAACACAACTCATAATCCAACTCACCCAGTCAGAGCTAAATCCAAAAGAAAGAATAATACTCCTTAGGAAGCTCCATTTAACTCTATCATAGGCCTTAGCCATATCCAGTTTAACAAACATGGTTCTCTCCCTTGAAGTAGCCATAGAGTGAATAGACTCAGTAGCAAAAACCACCCCATCCAAAATTTGTCTACCAGTAACAAAACCACCTTGTTCTTCTAAGATAATAATGGGAAGCCACCTTTTTAGTCTCTCAGCAATCAACTTAGTAATAACTTTGTAAACCACATTACATAAGGCAATTGGTCTAAAAAACTCCAATTGATTAGCACCCTCTCTCTTAGGAATAAGAATCAAGAATGTAGAGTTCAAAGCTCAAAGCATCTGCTTGCTAGCATAGGATTCTTTAACCACCTCCAACAAATCATGATTAATGATGTCCCAAAATTCTTGAAAGAATTCAACTGGAAAGCCATTAGGACCAGGAGTCTTCCCCTTAGGCATGCCAAAGACCACCTCCTCCAGCTCTTCCAAAGAGATAGGACGCATGAGATAATCATTCATTTCCTGAGTGATAAGGGAAGGAATACAGGACAAAATAAGATTTTCTTCATTATCAGTAGGAGGAGAGTCCTCAGAGAAGAGGGTAGAGAAGTACCAAATAGCCTCTTGGAACAAAGTTGGCAAGGAATTCAGTTGGATACCTTGAGAATTAACCAAAGAAGAGATAGTGCTCTGATTCTGGCGAGATTGCACTGTTTTATGGAAAAAGGCAGTGTTTCGATCACCTTCCTAGAGCCAATCAACTCTAGCCTTTTGCTTCCAAAAAATTTCCTCTCGAAGTTCCCATTCTTCTAGAGCTCTAGAAGCAAGGGATTCAGCCTTGCCAAGATCCTCTGAGAAACCTCGATCTCTAATCTCCCTTGTGATGACATCAAGATCTTCTTGAGCAAGCCTCTTCATAAAGTGAAGGTTCCCAAAGCATTCCCTATTCCATATCTTGAGCTTCCTTTTAACATATTGAAGCCTTTTAGAAAATGAGAACATTGTAGAACCATATGCAGGAGCACCATCTTTCCACCAACAAAAAACAAAATCATGAAGAGAGGAGTCACGAAGCCACATCAACTGGAACTTAAAAGGAGGATGCTTCGAAACATAAGCCCCTATAGCAAAAAATTTGATTGGCCAATGATCTGAACCCCTCCAATCAAGGATTTTTGAAGAGATAGTAAGGGTGCCACTAACATAGAAGCAAGAAACAAGAAATCTATCGAGACATTCTGAGATAGCAGCAACACCAGTCTTGCGATTATTCCAGGTATAGAGACCATTAGAAGGCTTAACATTAGAGAGATGCAAAAGAGATATGTGTTGCCAAAGAAGAGCAGAAGAAGGTCCCAATCTAGCCAAACCACCATGCTTCTCCTCTAGACTTAAAACTAAATTGAAGTCCCTTGCTAACACCCAAGGATGATAAGGATGACAATTTCTAACATATTGAATATGTTCCCAAAGTTCCTCCTTTCCCACAAGATCAACAGGTGCATACACATTAGTAACCATGATTACCTCTCCTGAGTCTAGAGCAGAAGCTACCATAGAGAGAGCTAAGTGAGAAGACATCCAGCCAAGAGGAGAAATTTTTTGAGGATCCCAAAATATAGCAAACCACCTGCACTTCCTGTTGCCCCAACACACTGGCATTGGCCACGAGACCAAATACTAGAGGCATGTTGGACCATAGACTCCACAGAGAGCTTAGTCTCTTGGATACAAAAAATATCAGTACTATGATCAACCACCAAGTTATGAATAGCCTTTTGTCTAGGGATGCTATTCAACCCCCTTCCATTCCATGAGAGAATAATCATCATTGGGTAGAATTGGGAAAATGAGAATCCAAAGGTTTCACTGAACCAGACTCAATCAATATATCTCCTGTGAGTTTAATCTTCTCTTGGTCTATTTTGCGCCCACTCCTTAGAGGGGGAGTAGAAGAAGCCCGCTTAAAGGGTCGAGACATCAACCCCAAGGGGAGAGGAGATCCCTTGCCCTTACCTAATGGTAGCACATCCTTAACCAAGTCAGCTAAAACAACATCATTATCCTCCAATATTGCAGGAGTCACCAGAGCCTCTGTCATAGGAGCTACAGGGACCTCACAGTTTTGATATACTACAACCTGGGATGCTCCACAAGCATCATTAGGAACATATCTCTCATCTGGGAAAACTGGATTAGAAGAGATAGGAGGAGGAATACCCTCCTCTAGAACCATACTATCCAGCACCTCAAAGCGGTTAAAACCTGAATCAGATAATCTTTCTTTCAAAGACCTCTTTTGACCACGTCCCTAAGCTAGAGGGCGAACAGGGGTAAATCCATCCTTATCCTGCATTTGAGCCTTACCCTTACTTGTAGCATCTTGCGGATTCATCCCCTTGGTAGTATTAGCCATTTGAGATTGTCCTTTCCTTGTAGTATCTACCAAACCACCAGCATTGCCAGTTGCAGAACCATCCACTCCTTTGAAACTCGAGTTACGAGGGCACTGATGCTATAAATGACCATACTCATGAAAAATCCAGCAACGAAAAGGGAGGGATTCATAATCTAACTACCGCACCCAAGAAGAATTCCCCATACAAATTTCTAAAGAATCTAGTAATGGGTTATTCAAATTAATTTCAACACAAATTCTAGCATAAGAAATAACCTTTTTATCAAGGGATTGATGTGCGATCGCAACTGACTTCCCCAACAAAGCAGCAATTTGTCGAAGGATGTCTTCACGCAAAAATTCCAAGGGAAGACGAGGCAAGCGAACCCAAACTGGCACTGTTGAAGCGAGATCCTCAGCAGAATTAAAACCTGAATGCCAAGGTTTGACGAATAACCCCACATGGTTGTAGAAATAAGGGCCTCCTTCAAAAACATGATCCCGATCAGACATGCAAGAGAATACAACAAAAAAATAACTATTCCCTGCCAACATAATCTCCATATCGCCTTCCACCTGCCATGAGCGGTGGATCCATGCCTCAAGAGTGGATAGAGAAATTTGAATTCCAAGAAATTTGCATATCAAAGCATGCTTGGTCCAATAATCAATGTCCTCCATTACAGCCATTGGAGGAATAACCAGAACAGGGCGATCATGGCTACGTGGAAAACAACCATTAACTTTTTTCAGCTTGGAGCTCTCCCCTGAATAAAATGATTTAGATCGCATTGCATGCATAGTTGGAGAAGAACCATCTGTTCTCACCAACGGAGAAGAAATCCCAAGCCCTGCCATGCAAACAATAAAACCCCAATCCAAAATTGACTGCAGAAGATTTCCAAAAACACTGACGCAAATTATGTCCAGTAGCTAGCAATCCAAATAGAACAAAAAAATAGTAAAGATCAAACACCAAGAATAGGCTAGGGGAAAAACCCTAGCCCAACTAGCAGCCAACGCTTCTCCACATTCTCCTTGAACCTGAGTTATCAAAATACTTCATGGTATTGAAAGAAAAGATCATTTCAATTGTTTACATGTATAATCAAGATTATTTTACTAATATTGACTTATATTGTTGTATGCAACACCTATATTAGAGTCACACCTACAGGGAGAGCATCATTGAGGAAAATTGTTTGATGGACAAGATGCAATATCCAAAAAAGTTAGTTTTCAAGCTCCTATTTATAGGAATTTATTTCTTTCTTTCAATGGGACATAACATATTATAAGTTCTTCTTGGGATCTTAAAATTCTATAACATTTATACATGAATGTATATTTATGATTCAAGTCTTGATGTTGCTTGTTACTTGTATTTTTAATATGTTAGATATTTAATTGTGTAATCTTTGAAATACCATTCAGTGCAACAATATGTTTAACCTATTTCAAAGAAATAAATTCCATAACATATTTTCCTTAATTTTTATAGTAAGTGATAAATCCCATGATGCTAATAATTGGGATGTATTTATTTTCTTATACATTTTATTCTAATTGCAGCATTGGCAATTGTATGAAACAAGGTTACTTTTCTAGTTGCCAGCAACTTGTTCTTATAACAATGTATTTTTCTCATATTATATTATATACATTGTCTTATCAAATATTTAATTTATGTTATATGAATTAACACTGTTCTTATATTTACAAGTTCATTAGAGTGGTTCAAAATAGCAATTAAGTTTATTTATAATTATTTTTAAGGAGCTGACCCCTCTCTTGAAATTTATGACTAAACTTATTCATCGAGTCTTAACATTAATCATGAAATCACTTTTTTCATACTTAATTTCCAATGTTGCAATCATTTTACTTTTTGGTGTTTCATTTTAAGGTGGACTTCATGGTTTCTAAAAGACAAATCAATTTTAATGGAGGTTCTATTTAAAGAAAAAATATGCAACGTTATCATCGTGCATGATGAGGAAATCCCTTTGATCTAACCTACTATTTCAACAAGATCCATGGAAGAACATAGAACATAGGTCTTGCTAATTTCTTTCAACTTTAGGTGAGACTAAATCTATAACACAACTTTTTTTACAAATATTTTTTGATTTATTGTGTGAAGCATCCACTTTTTCAATTACTTTATGAGTTCTAAGCTTAATATTGAATTTATTTACATTATTATTTAAATTAAAACTTTTGTAGGCAAGGAAAATGAATGTAAAATAATAATTTTCTCCTGATATTGATAGTACAAGCATGTCTCACTTCACTTGAGTCTGTTGTTCCACTAATCATTTTTTCTTCTTCCTATTTTAAGATATTTCTAAATAAAGATTGAAGGATAATGCTTGATAGACAAGTTAGTTGTTATTGGTAATTTTACATTACAAGTTCATTGTGTAAGTTGACATTGGAAAGTACTTTATATTGCTATATTAATAGTTTGATCCTTGCAAATGAAGGAAATATAAGTTGCACTTGTATTATTAATATTTTATGCCTCTATTTTCAATACTTGAGTATGTTATTAAATTGATTTAGTGACATTTATTATTTTAGTATACATTTTTAGTGTACTTTTATACATATTTTGACTATCAATATTATCAAAATCTTTTATTTTAATATTAACTATCGTGTTATATGTAACTACAATGTTTAATACACAAGAACTTGAATGATTGTTTTCAAAAAATAAAGGGTTGCATGGTGTACCCTATTCTTGGAAAAATAACTATAAAAATAAGATCCCTATTAAAACCTCAAAAAAATGTCCACAAATGTGATTTCCAAAACTTTAGTCCAAGAAAAATTAAGTTGTTGTATGACACACCCCATGGCTTTAAAAATAGATATGAAACCGGTCTCATTGCTAAAACCTTACAAAATTATCTACAAAACCCTAATCCCATCCCATAATCTAAGGAATCAAAGGTGGTTGAATCTACAAATTTAATAATGAAGCCTCTAGCATTAATTATATTCTTGGACCTTTATTGAAGCAATGAAAGATTGCTAGAAAAATATCAGTTTGAAATGGGCATTAAAATTAATTTGAAGGATAAAAAATAGCAATAAATGATCATGAAACACCATCATCTTCTTGGACCTATTAAAAATGGATTGAATGTATCAAATATGCCTTTAGGGCTCAAGATCTAAAAATGGAAAGAGTTCCTTAAGAATTTATGATATTTCTATGTCAAAATAGCCATATTGGGCTTTTTTTAAGATCAACACTAGGGTTCTAGTTCATCAATTTTCAAGGAATTGATACAAGGAAAATTGAACCCATAAGGGTCAATGGCTAATTAGGAGGGATCAGAGCAAAAATTGGGTTTTATGGATTGAGTTATCCCTCTCTATTTATCTCCTTCTAAATTGGAAGGAGCGATCTTAAAGGGATAAAGCCTAATAAAGCCTAATCACTGATAAGAGTCTAGAAAGAATTATGGATGGGCACTTCTAGGTCATTCTTTTTCCTTATCCCTTATCTTTTGGTAATATTTCAAGAGAAATTTGATTGCTAAATGGTTGAATGGTTTGGATGAACCAAATAAAAGGCATGCATTAGGGATCATGAGATTTAAGTTTCTTTGTGAATCTTACCACAAATATAAGGATTCGAGGAACACTCATCACAAGATTACCAAAATCACATGTTCCTCAATAGAAATGGTGAGATCAATGGTAATTATGACATAATAGTTTGAGCTTCAACCCTCTAAGAGGAAAATGGAAGAATGAGAAACTCTTATGGCTAACAAATAAATATAGAAAAAGCTTGGACCTTCCCCAACTTCTAAATGGAACAAATTTAATGGAATATTTACGCCTAAGAATATATAAGAGACATGTATGAGAAAGATAGTATGTAAGTGGAAGGGATCAAACCTTAGGCCTCCTAATTACCTCCTTCTAACAAAGAAAGTCAAATCTTGACAACCAATCAGAAATACATACCTAGGAATTTGGGAAGGATGTTGAGGGTCGAACATTGGGCCTTCTTATTATTTCTTTCCATTTGGTAAAATATGAGTGGAAGGGATAAAGACTAACCATCAACAAGAGAGGAATCGTGAAAATTAGGGAAAATGAGGTTTGGGGAAATGATCAATGATGGTATTGATATGGAAGGAAGGAAAGGTTTGACAATCCAAAACTTGACAAAATTGGAATTTATCCATATTTAGAAATTTTTATAACTTAAAAGGAATTTGGCTAAGTTTTTGAAAGGGTGAAGTAGTCAATTTAAGATTTCTAGGATCAGTTGTAATTAATGGACTACATGGATGCCATAGAACGTTAAATAGAAACATTAGTGAGAGTTCCATCACATGACAAGACTACATGTTGAAAAAAACTAAGAACTATTCAAAATCTTTAGAGGGACCATTAGCTAAATAGACTAGATCCTTGATATTAAAGTAATTGCCATTAACATTATTCTACCAAGTATTACATAATATCTAAAGCAACACACAAAAATTTGATTCCAAGTAACAAGTTGCAAATCAATCATGGCATCTGAATGAGATACCCTTATTATCAAGTAGCAAATTCCAAGGCCCATCCCTATTATTAGAAATACATCTCCATGAAGAGGCCTAGAGATATCAACACCCATTAAAATGTGGGCAAGGTTAAAGTGCCCCATGAAGGAATTGGACTCATAAGTCATCAAGAATATCCCAATAGAGCTTAGACTCCCAGCATCATGACATGAGTCCTCCTAAAATTGGACTAGAATAATTTTATCTTTATAAATTTATACCACATTTT
The DNA here is from genome assembly GCA_028749045.1 of Cupressus sempervirens. Taxonomy (NCBI): domain Eukaryota; kingdom Viridiplantae; phylum Streptophyta; class Pinopsida; order Cupressales; family Cupressaceae; genus Cupressus; species Cupressus sempervirens. The sequence continues at coordinate 728,839,275 of CM053789.1, read as the reverse complement.
GGACACAAACTGCTAGTGGGGAGGATTTGACACAAAGAAGTGGACACAATTTTCTCTTAGAAGAAAGAACACAAATTGAACTAACAATATTGTTAAAAAAATTAGTATGAATAGTTCCCAAAATCCTAGTATAAAAAACTTTTAAGTCCATGCAGAAGAAATGGTTGTTGTTGGTGTTAGTCATGGTGCTAGTGCAGATGCTGGTGTGAGGTATTCTGGATCTATTTCTTCTAGTGTGGATGGTTTGGGATCTGGCATTGATTCTATTGTTGGTCTTGATACTTGCAACGATGGAGTGGTTGCTGGAGTAGTTGCCAGTGCAAGGTCTTATTTTGGTTATGTGGATAGTTAGAGGTATGGTTCAGAATCTAATATTGGTGCAGATGTTGGCGTAAGGTCTGTTGGGGCTAAGTCTAGGGTTTCTATAGGATTTTTTGTGGCTGGTTTGGGGTCTGGAAAGGTTTTAGTTCTAATTCTTATGTTAGGGCCTTTTCTGGGGGCTATGGAAAAGGTTTGGGTGTTGGTTCTACTACTAGGGTTATGTTGGGCTTGTTGTTAGCAACATAGTCAAGGGTTCAGCCACAAGTATAGTTGCTAGAAATGGTGTTGATCTTGGCACTATTCTTGGGTCTTCATCTAGGGTTCAATCCTTTTCTAGTTGTGGTGTAGTTGGAACTCACTGGGTCAATTCCTTTTGCTAATACCATTTTTGGGTCTATACCTAGGAATGTTGTTGGTATTAGGAATAAAAAGATTGAACTAGCTCTAGTCTTTGTGGTGATCCTTCTTCTTTTGTAGCTAGGGTTGTGGCTAGAACTTTAGGTTCATCAAAGGTGAAGGATCTCATTCATGTTAGTATACCTCTCTTGATCATCCTAGAGAAGGATGTGGTGAGTGCATTATCCATAATTCTGATGATCTTTTAGTTCGTGTTATAGTTTGTCATTTTTAGGGGCTTTGGATAAGTTTATAAGATTTGTACACATCGATAGCTAAAGAGTGGGAATCTATTTTATCTAGTAATGTCCACATTTTTCCCATGGCTAAGGTTTTTTTATTGCTAAGTTTGGGATTATTGAGGATTGGAAGAGGATCCTTTGTGGATCTTCTTTTGATTGGTCAACCCAACACCACTTGTTGATCGTGAAACCATGGCATTCTAATTTTTCACTTGCTTTTGAATTTTTTATTAATTTTCCAATTTAGTTTTGGCTCTCCTACCTTCCACTTCATCTTTGGGTTGATTCCTTATTGGAAACTATGAGAGATTTTTTTAGAGATTTCTTGATGATTGATGAAGATACTCCACCTATGTTAGAATCCTTGTTCAGGTGGATATTTCTGAGGGGTTGCTAAAGAAATTCAAAGTTGGGCTCCCTAATGGGAGAAACTAGATTCAAAATTTAGACTATGAAGGGATTCCCTTTAGATGTAGAAAATGCTATAATATTGGACATTATCTTGTTGCTAAGAAAAGGGATCCTATTACTCCCACTACTGATCCTACAATGGGTAGTGATTTTTCTATTTTGGATGCTATTGTGGCAGCTACATTTGGTTCTCTTTTCATTCCACTAGGTTCTATTACTACTGATTTTTCTAGATAGGATGTTGATGTGTTTGCTGACACTGGTAGTGTTTCTATTATAGTAGGTTCTATTAGTATCTCTACCATTTTCCTTGCTATCACTAATGGATTTCAATCTTTGGTAGATCCTTTTGTTGTCCCTATTTTTTGAATTCCTGTGGGTTCCCCTCTACAAGCATTGACTATTTTGGTTGGAGTTTTTGACAATGTTGATTATGTAATTGTTTCCTTTTCTAGTACTATTTTTGGTTATATCCAAGTCTTATCTATTGGATCTCTTGTGATAATTGCTAGAAATCTTATAGGTTCCCCTATGCTAGAACTTCTAGTTGGGATTTTTGTTAGTAGTGACTTAGATTCTACTATTGGTACACCAACTAGAGGATCTATTTGGGTCTTTCCTGTGTTAGATATACTTTGTCCTTCTTCACAGAGGGATGTTGCATTTGTTGAGGAGGAATGGACCCTAGTTATTAGAAAACATCATAAGAAGTTCTTTCCTCATTTTATTCACTCCCAAAAGAAAGGAGGTAAAGGAAAATCCTAGTGTTTTTCTTATTTTTTCTAGTGAGGGACTTTTTCCCTTTAGGCAGATTGGGTCTTATTTCCTTAATTTTTTTAATCTACCAATCTCTTTTGGTCTAGTTTTGTATGGTTCCTTTTTGGTACCTATTTCAATTTGCTGCAATTTTTTTGATGGTTGGTCGTGTTGGCTATGTTTAGTTGAATATCTACTTATTGAGAAACTATAAAGGGTTTCAAAGGCCCTTCAAAGCCTATTTTTAAATTAATTGAAAACTACTTTTAAGACCACTCAACCCTAGGCCCTAAAGACAAATATAATTTAGAAATAACTACCTAAGAAAAAACCACATGTCTTGATGAGACCCACATAGATAACAACAACTCCTCTTAATGAAACAACTAGAGACAACAAAAGGGGGTGAACAAATTTTCTAACAACCAACATGATGGGAACATCACCAGGTGAAAGAGCCCTAACATGTATAGATGACAACGTTGGTGACACCAAAATGCTTGAAAAAGAGACCCCTAGCCAATAGTAGAATACATCCAAAAGGGAGACATACCCAACGAGAACAAAATAATATTTGAAACTAGAATGAGTAGGAAAGAACCTTTGATATAGAAAATTTTGTTAATTCTCTCTTCATATACTACTAGAGTGAGTAAGGTCAAATAGAATTTTCATCAACATACTTTGATGTTTTATCGCAAATAATATATTATATCTAACATTAAAATCATGTTAAAATAATCTACATATATAATTTAAAAACATAAAATATTTGACCAATAAATTTGTCAAATATAAAATATTTTATTCATTTATATTCTGAAATCTCTAATTATCAACATATTATAATGAACATAATATTAACAACACAAACAATATTTGAATCCCATTCCATCTAATTCTTACTAAATTTACATATAAGGGTGCATTCCCATGCAACTTCTCAACTTTGAGAGTCAATGTTGGAGGATTCAAAGATGAATATCACAAATACTTTTCAGGCCTTTTCACACAAAAAACATTAATTATAATTGATAGTTTCTTTGGTTGCTTGACTTACAAATATGGATGTGTTGTATTCAGACTTTATAAAGCTCAACAATCCTTTTCCATCAAATAACATTTGCTGGCTTCACACGTCTGTACTCCCTAACTTTTCTTCAAAAGAAAATAATGGATAGATAATCAGTTTTATCTTTTCAATACATACTTTGATATGTCTTGGGTTTGTCTATTTATAAGCTGTCACGCAAACAATTCTGCATCGAATCTAGTCCATAGATCCAAAACAAATTATCTAATACAATATATTATACTTAAAAAGCTTACTTCTTTTGAAAATTGTGGGTCAAAATGTTTCTTCACAAAATCCATTTCTATTTATCTTAAAATTGTATCCTACACAAAAGCGTATGCAAATACTTTCTTTATTTTTTCATTCTACATAATAGTAGAAATTTGTTGTTTAATTTTAAATAATACTATTTAGATAAGTACGAGATATTTTTTACAATAAAATAAATTGTAATATTGTTATAAGGATTTATCTGTGTAGTTTTTAAATCAAACTAGTTGACCAATGTTTCATTGAATAGTAACAATTATTGGATCTACGTGATGCTCATAAAGATGATTCTAATGATTGATAGATTCATGTAAATCACTACTTATGAAACATGGGTCGATGAATTTGATTCAAAAGCTACATAATTTTTGAAATAATACTTAAAATTGAAATCAAATTATATCTGAATTAGAATTGCATGGTTAAGTTTCGAATTGCTTTGGAGAAATAGGAAAAATAATTTGAAGAAAGAGAAATCTAGCAGAGAAATTAAGGTATGTTTCTCCTTTAATATTGAAAAAAATAAGCGTGGAAATAACTCGGAAATGACTCTCATTTGATTCCCATTTCCTTGAAAAAAGAGCATTGGACTCGACAAAATTTTCTCTTTTTTAGGTCAATATTTTTAATAGATTTTTGTTCTTGAAAGAAAATTTAGGAGTTTTTTGTAATGAACATGTGGAAATAAGATTCCATTTCTAAAAGTTGAGACAAAACAAAAATTTTATGTAGTTGTTTGTTATTATTACAGTACGATATTTTTAGATTTTAATTTTATTATAAAGTTGATATTTATATAGTATAAATGAAAGATCTTAAATTTTATAACTTGAAAAATTATTTTATTGTTTATCTTATTGACTAAATAGAATCAATTGGATAAACATTTTTTAAGCCATCATTCCAGTTACTTGTATATTATAATAATATTTGATTATAATTCAGATGACAATTTTCTTGTCACTATGTTCCATCATAAAAACCTATGACTTAAAAAATAAAATTTAAAAATAAAAATGTATAACAATAAAATTTTTAAGTAGATATTACATGATTAAATTATTCAATCCACCATTTCAATTTCATCCATCCATTTACAATGTCAATTTAAAAATTATAAGATGTCATAGTCACTGTAAAATATAGTTTATTTTTTAATAGTGTGTTACCATTAACTTGATAATCTTAGTGGTGAATATTGATGATTTAGCTGAACTTGATACATATATATTTGCATATTTTATGTTATTATTTAAATTGGTCTGATAGTAGAAAACTTGTGTTCTTGAAAGTGAAGTCACATATATGAATCTATATTTTTTTAATAAGATAAAAGACCATTCAAATTAAGATTAAGATCATTAATTTGAAAAAATTATGAATGAGAAAAATACATTTGTGAAGCGGTAGACCTATCATTTAATCTGTTACATTTTACAACTTTTAGAGAAGAGAAATTTCCTCTCGTTTTCTTTAGTATTGCATGGGTAAATTTCTTGTGAGCTGGCTTGAAACTTTTGTACCCATCAAAAGAATTGAAAACAATTGATCTTAAAGCAAAGTGGGTCTGAATTCATGGGCGAAGTTATTGAAGAAAACCCTTGTTCTTCAAACTGTCAACTGAATCAGCCAGGCACTTCTTCATTGGTGTAAATGAGAGACCAAGTTTTCTCATCTTCTCATTAGAGAATTTGTATGCCTCTTTCCTTGGATTCTTCTGGTCGGAACACCTGCAGACATAGAATAGTTATACAAGCATTAGTTTCAACTGATTGAGAAAAATGAGAGAGCAAAGAATCTATTGTTAATTGATGTGTAAAAGAGATAAAAAGCTCAATAATTATGTGTAAAAAGAGATAGAAAGTTTAATAGAAAGAGTACATGAGAGGAAGAGGGTATTGGGGGAACAATTGGGCCAAGAGATCCACCAATTCTCCACGATGCATGTTGGCCTCTGAACATAGATAACGCCCAGAGGCAGAAGGTGTTTCATACACCAATATGTGGGCTTCCGCCACATCCCTCACATCCACATATGCCTGTGTTAAGTTCGCATATGTTTTGGCTGAACCTGCAAAGATCACTCTCTGAGATATCAATATAGTATCTTGGTATGGACGGTAATTAGAGGGGGATATAACAGTTAATGTGGCGGCATTGTGTACATGGACGACAACTGACTCGTTTCTCCTATTGTCTCTTAGAATAATAAATCTTTCATCTTACTAAATCATAAAAGACAATGAAATCAATCTTATACCTGTCAAGTATTTCATAATATGAGCAGTACTGGCGTTCATGGAGGACTGCAACAAAGGGCCCAATACCAAACATGGGTTAACCACCACCATATCCAAATTCTTCTCCTCTGCGCTCTTCCATGCAGCTTTCTCAGCCACTGTTTTTGCATAGCAGTACCAGTTCTGCATCACAAATAATATGCATCACAATTATTGATATAAATCAATAATTGTAAATATTATATATTAAATGAACCACTATTGTTACAACATAATCCAGAAGCGAATCTTTTTGTCTACTATACTTGTGATTAAACTGCTGAATTCTTTCCTACAACTAATGTTTAAACAATACCCTTGTTTGAATACAGTAGTCCAAATCACTCCAACAGTTCTCATCAACCACAACGTGGGAATCTCTGTTTGGATCCATGTAAACTGCACCAATTGAAGATGTCATCACAAGCCGTTTCACCCCCAATTCAGCACAAGCATCCAACACATTTGCAGTTCCTTTCACAGCTGGTTCTATCACTTTTTCCTGCTTCACAAACCACCGCCATTAAAGCAATCTTCACAAGGATTATGAAGCCTTTTTTCTAAGACAAAACACATATTATATAAACATACAACTTACAGGGTCATCAGTGAGAAGGCAGGCCATGTGAAACACACCATCACATCCTCTGAAAGCTTCAATCAAGCTCTCATAGTCAAGAATATCACCCTTCACAAGCTTCAGCCTCTCTTTGGCTCCTTCCAACTTCCTTAAATGTTCATACTTTCCATCATCTACAATTCAATCAAACACTAACTCTTATCAGAACATAAATCATAGATATAAATTGGTAGCAATATATTTAGAGGCCTGATTATTGTTATGTATATATACTGACCAGGGTTACGGACAGCTCCTTTGACAGAATAGCCTTTGCTCAGCAAGAATTTAACAAGCCAGGAGGCAATGAATCCTCCTGCACCTGTCACACAAACTGTTTCCTGCCTCATTTTCTTCACTCTCAAAGATCTGACAAGCTGATTCAGAGAAACAGAGCAAAGAACTAAGAAGAACAGAGTATAGAAATAAGAAAAAAAAAAACAGGGGCAAAATAGGCAGAGAAGAGGAGTGTAGAAGAGACAGGAGCGTTTGTGATTATATAGGAAGTAAGGGAACCTACTACATGTTGACCATGGAATATTCAAAGGGTGTTTGTACAATACGCGTGGAAATAACCCATCATTTGAGTTGACAATGTACATTTTTCCTGGAAATTGGGCTTCCTTAATTTTTCAAAGAATTTTACAGTTTCCTCTCATTTGTTTGGGCCAATAGTTTTAATGGATGCTTGTTGTTGAGAAAATTTAAAAGTTCTTGTTTTTAATTGTATGAACAGAGTTTCTCTTTGGTTCAAAGAAAATTTCACACGTTCTCTAAATTTAAGGTAGAAATTTTCAAGGTTGACCAACTAACCGAAAAAAACTCAAGGTGTGAGAAATAAAATTCTAATTTATCTTTAATAACATGTGATTAATGAATTATTCATTAAATTTAACTGTCCCTCTATAATTTAACGTGTATTTGAAGGGAAAATTTGAAGCAAAGTGATGTTGAAGGAATAGTGAGGAGGGCGACGAGCAAAAATTTATTGCATTGCAGAAGATTTATGAAGAATTTCATAATCTAAAAAGAATTGGGAAGATTATCTTTTTATTTTCTGATCCGTGTAAACATCACGATCGTAAACATCATGATCTACGAATATAAAATCAATCAGAGGAAAACAAATAAATGGAGTTGCTGAATGCGAAATACATGGTGAACTAGATTTGCTATAAAGATTTTCGATGTGGTTCTTCAAAAATCCTTCTAAAACTTCTATAACATATGTTTTTAAGATTTATTCAGCAAATTATTCAGTTATGCAATTCTTGAGATTTTGTGTCTTTTATGCATATTTCTCATGTGGCTGATTATTTCGCTAAATGGGCCTCTGAACATGGTCTAGCTTGGAACATTATTGATCATAGGATGCTTCTTCTTGATTTATCTCAGATGCTGATTCAACTTGTGGACCAGGATATAAAGGTTCAACTTGTGGACCAGGATATAAAGCTTTGTAGTTCTCTTTGTTTCTTGTGTTGTTCTATTCTCTTTGGTATTCAATAAAGTTTTTACCCCTCTTTTAGTGACTAGCTTATATATACCTTTATATATATTACGTCAAGAGTAATCGTTTTCGAAGCGCCTATTTTTATTAAATCTCAAAGTTATTTTAATCGAAGTTGGGATTTATGAAAATAAAAATAGGTGTCTCGAGAACGATTACTCTCGGCGTAATATATATAGAGGTATATATAAGCTAGTGGCAGTCGCGGTGCAATAGGAAAAATATTTACTTTTTATTTTTTATTTTGATAAGGTTACTATAAAATTGTTAATTATTTTTCAATTAGAGTTGTATGAAATTACTATAAAATTATGCTTCAAAATATTTTTTAAAATTTAATATAAGGAGTTTAATATAGATTTAAAAAAAAAAATTATTTTTGGGATATTGTAATGTAAAATGTTATAGTCATACATAGATATATGGTTAGGGACAAAGTTACCATTATAGTTAATATTTTTAATATTTTGCTTCTGAATTTGATTGTGTTCCTTTTTTTTAGCATCAACGTTTCGGATCACACTCTATGATCCATCATCAGGATGAGAGAATGCAAGAATGAAAAAGTGAGCAGATCAAGCCAGTCTAGGGGTTAATAAGGGAAAAAATTGGAAGGAGGTGAGGTGGATAGAGGAGAAGACAATAAAAATAAAATAAAAAAGTAAAAAAGCTAAAAAGGAGGGGGGGAACCCATGGGAGAGAAAAAACTTAAAAATAAGGAGTAAAAATTGACATTACCCCTAGGAAATAAAAAACAAGAAATAAATTAAAAAGAACCTAAACTAGAGCAAGTGTATGAGTCTCCCATGCAAAGGATTAGAGATATTAAAAAGTAAAGAACAAAACAATCGAGAGGCAAAAGCACGTAGAAAAGAAAAACTAAAAGCGCTTAAAAAGAAAGGAGATATTAAATATATATATATATATATATATATATAGCCAATTAATCCTATACAATGAAAAGAATAAAGCATAATGATAATAATATAAATAAACAATAAATATAAATACTATTGTATCTATGGTAAAAAAATTTACTATAGCAGAATAATAATGAAATATATATAATACTATAGCTCTAAAAATAATACATATATTAATACAATATATAATATATGGACTAGTACTAATGTATATATTAATACCAACTATTAAACCTATTAAAGTTGCAATAATAAAAAATAAAAAATAAAATAATAAAAATAAAAAACTATGAAAGCTAAAAAAATGTTACTAAAACTATATATTAATACTAAGGAGATAATAATAATATATATTAATACTGTTATAGCATAGTATTAATATATATAAATATATAAATATAAATAAAAAAGCAAAGGGGGCACGAAGCAAAAAATTGCACCAAACAAAAAGAACCACAAAAAGAATAATAATAAAAAACTACCAAGGGAGAAAAACTTAAAGAAAAAAAGCAAGAAAGCAACTAAAGCATAGAAATAATAAATATACCAATATAACGAAGAAAATGAATATATATATATATATATATATATATATATATATATATATATATGCAAAGAAGAAAAGAAACAAGGAGCACGACACAACGATAAAGAGAAAAGACACCAAACATAATGAACAACAAAAACAAAAAAATGAATAATTTAAAAAGGAAGAAAAAAGCAAGAAAAAATGTAAGAAGAAAGAAGGGAGGAGGAACCAAGAAAAGAGAGGACAAGACAGGGGAGGTCGAGGCGGAGAACAAGAAGGGGGAGAGCCACGACACAAAGGATAGGCAACACAAGAGGCAAAGGAGCGAGCCAGACCAGCAAAGAAGAGAGGAGAAAGGATAGGGAGGGGGGACGCTCAACGACAGTGACGACTATCCAGCGAACTTAATAATGGTTGCCAAGACTGGCTCAAAGACCAACCATCCTCTCGATTAAGATTAAGGGGATGGAGGTTAATTTCAATGGCTTCCATTAACTTTCTCTTGAAGTAGTTATCTTCCTTGACAAGGATTTGGGTGCTCTCGAGACAAATATGGTGTTTGGTTGCAGATGAGTGCTCTGCTAGAGCAAATTTTTGGACCCTATCATGTTTGATGTCTGCACCATGCTCCCTAATTCTAGTCTAGAATGAGCGACCCGTTTCTTTATATTTATATTTATAGTATTTATATTTATTGTTTATTTATATTATTAATATTATGCTTTATTCTTTTCATTGTATAGGATTAATTGGCTATATCGGTATATATATATATATATATATATACTATTATTAATTTATATTTAATATCTCCTTTCTTTTTTAGCGCTTTTAGTTTTCCTTTTCTGCGTGCTTTTGCCTCTCAATTGTTTTGTTCTTTACTTTTTAATATCTCTAATCCTTTGCATGGGAGACTCGTACACTTGCTCTAGTTTAGGTTCTTTTTAATTTGTTTCTTGTTTTTTATTTCCTAGGGGTAATGTCAATTTTTACTCCTTATTTTTAAGTTTTTTCTCTCCCATGGGTTCCCCCCCCCTTTTTAGCTTTTTTACTTTTTTTTTTTTTTTTTATTGTCTTCTCCTCTATCCACCTCACCTCCTTCCAATTTTTTCCCTTATTAACCCCTAGACTGGCTTGATCTACTCACTTTTTCATTCTTGCATTCTCTCATCCTGATGATGGATCACAGAGTGTGATCCGAAACGTTGATGCTAAAAAAAAAATGAACACAATCAAATCCAGAAGCAAAATATTAAAAAGTCTAATGGATTGTGGAAACCTAATCAAATTGATTATAGTTAATGTTAACCTTAGGGATAGAATTAGGGTTAGGGTTAGCATTAGGGTTAGGGTTGGAGTTAGGGTTAGGGTTTGAGCTATGGTTAAGGTTAGGGATAGAGTTATGGTTATTGTTATTGTTAGAGTTATGGTTAAGGTTCAGATTAGAGTTATGTTTATGGTTAAGGTTAGGGTTCGAGTTATGGTCATGGTTAATGTTAGGGTTAGAGTTATGGTTATGGTTATGATTAGGGTTAGTGTTAGGGTTATAGTAAGGCTAAGGTTAGGGTTAGGGTTAAGGTTTGAGTCAAGGTTAAGGTTAGAGTTAGGGTTAGGGTTTGAGTTAGGATCAAAATTAAGGTTAGGGTTAGGGTTAGAGTCCAATTATGGTAGAGTCAGATCCAAAGTTAGAGTTATGCTCATGGTTAAGGCTAGGGTTAGAGTTATGCTTATAGTTAGGGTTAGGGATAGGGTTAGAGTCCAATTATGGTAGAGTTAGAATTAGGGTTAGAGTTAGGGGTAGAGTTATGTTTATGGTTAAGGTTAGGGTTAGAGTAATGCTCATGGTTAAGGTTAGGGTTAGAGTTATCATTATGGTTATGGTTAGGGTTATAGTGGGGATAGGGTTAGGGTTAGGGTTAGGGTTAGGGTTTGAGTCAGATATTTTTTTAATTTAATATAAGGAATTTAATTTAGATTATAAAAAATATTTTTTTGGGATATTGTAATGTAAAATGTTATAGTCATACGTAGATATATGGTTAGGGACAAAGTTACCATTACAGTTAATGTTAACCTTAGTGATAGAATGAGGGTTAGGGTTAGCATTAGGGTTAGGGTTGGAGTTAGGGTTAGGGTTTGAACTATGGTTAAGGTCAAGGATAGAATTATGGTTATGGTTATCGTTAGAGTTATGGTTAAGGTTCGGATTAGAGATATGTTTATGGTTAAGGTTAGTGTTAGAGTTATGGTCATGGTTAAGGTTAGGGTTAGAGTTATGGTTATGGTTATGATTAGGGTTAGGGTTATAGTAAGGCTAGGGTTAGGGTTAGGGTTAAGGTTTGAATCAAGGTTAAAGTTAGAGTTAGGGTTAGGGTTTGAGTTAGGATCAAAATTAAGGTTAGGGTTAGGGTTAGTGTCCAATTATGGTAGAGTCAGATCTAGAGTTAGAGTTATGTTCATGGTTAATGCTAGGGTTAGAGTTATGCTTATAGTTAGGGTTAGGGATAGGATTAGAGTCCAATATTGGTAGAGTTAGAATTAGGGTTAGACTTAGGGGTAGAGTTATGTTTATGGTTAAGGTTAGGGTTAGAGTAATGCTCATGGTTAAGGTTAGGGTTAGGGTTATCATTATGGTTATAATTAGGGTTATAGTGGTGATAGGGTTAGGATTAGGGTTAGGGTTTGAGTCAAATATTTTTTTTAATTTAATATAAGGAGTTTAATTTAGATAAAAAATATATATTTTATTTTCGGGATATTGTAATGTAAAATGTTATAGTCATAGGTAGATATATGGTTAGGGACAAAGTTACCATTACATTTAATGTTAACCTTACGAATAGAATTAGGGTTAGGGTTGAAGTTAGGGTTAGGGTTTGAGCTATGGTTAAGGTTAGGTATAGAGTTATGGTTATGGTTATTGTTAGAGTTATGGTTAAGGTTCATATTAGAGTTATGTTTATGGTTAAGGTTAAGGTTAGAGTTATGGTCATGGTTAACGTTAGGGTTAGAGTTATGATTATGGTTATGATTAGGGTTAGGGTTATAGTAAGGCTAGGATTAGGGTTAGGGTTAGGGTTTGAGCCAGGATTAAAATTAAGGTTAGGGTTAGGGTTAGAGTCTAATTATGGTAGAGTTAGATCTAGAGTTAGAGTTATGCTCATGGTTAAGGTTAGGGTTAGAGTTATGCTTATAGTTAGGGTTAGAGTCCAATTATGGTAGAGTTAGAATTAGGGTTAAAGTTAGGAGTAGAGTTATATTTATAGTCATGGTTAGGGTTAGAGTAATACTCATGGTTAAGGTTAGGGTTAGAGTTATCATTATGGTTATGGTTAGGGTTATAGTGGGGATAGGGTTAGGGTTAGGGTTAGGGTTTGAGTCAAGTTTAAGGTTAGAGTTATGGTTAGGGTTAAGGTTTGAGATAAGATTAAAGTTAGAGTTAGGGTTATGGTTAGAGTCCAATTATGGTAGAGTTAGATTTAGGGTTAGAGTAAGGGGTAGAGTTATGTTTATGGTTTATGGTTAAGGTTAGTGTTAGTGTTAGGGTTAGGGTTAGAGTTAGAGTTAAGGTCAGGGTTAAGGTTAGAATTAGGGTTAGGGATTGCGTAAAGGTTAGGGTTAGGGTTAGAGTTAGAGTTAGGATTAAAATTAGGGTGAGGGATAGGGTTTGAATTAGAGTTAGGATTAGATTTAGGGTTATTGTTAGGGTTAAGGTTACAATTAGAGCTAGAGTCAGGGTGAGGGCTATACTTAGGGTTAGGGTTAGAGTTAGGGTTAGGTTTAGAATTAGAGTTAGAATTAGGATTAGGGTTAGGGTTAGAATTAGGGTTACAGATATAGTTAGGATTAGAGTTAGAGTTAGGGTTAGGGTAAGGGTAAGAATTAGGGTGAGGGTTAGAATTAAGGTTACAAATACAATTAGGGTTAGGGTTATAAAAATAGTTAGGGTTAGAGTTAGAGTTAGAGTTAGGGTTAGGGTTATATTTATCGTTAGAAATAAGGTTAGAGTTAGAATTAGGGTTAGGGTTATGGTTAGCATTAGGGTTAGCATTAGGGTTAGGGTTACAATTAGAGTTAGAGTTAAAATTAGAGATAGTGATAGTGTTAGTGTTAGTATAAGAGTTAGAGTTAGAGTTAGATTTAGGGTTAGAATTAGGGACAAGATTAGGGTTAGGGTTAGAATTAGAGTTAGGGTCCTAGTTCAAGTTAGAGTTAAAGTTAGAGATAGAGTTGGAGTTAGGGTTAGGGTTAGAGTTACCTAGTTAGATTTAGGGTTAGGGTTATAGTTAGGCTTGGGATTAGGATTTAATTAGGATTAGGGTTGGAGTTAGAGTTATATATATTGTTAAGGTTAGGATTAGGGGTAGGTTTAGAGTTAGAGTTAGGGTTAGGGTTAATGTTAGGGTTAGGGGTACAATTAGAGTTAGAGTTAGAGGTATAGTTAGGGTTAGAATTAGGGATAGGGTTAGAATTAGAGATAAAGTTAGAGTTAGGGTAAGAGATAGAGATAGATTTAAGGTTAAAATTAGGGTTAGGATTAGAATGAGCATTAGAGTTAGAGTTAGAGTTAGGGTTAGAATTAGTGTTAGGGTTAGGGTGAGAATTAGAGTTATTATTAGAGTTAGAGTTAGGATTAGAGTTATAGTTAGGGTTAGGGCTAGAATTGGGATTAGGGTTAGAATTAGGATTAGAGTTAGGGATATATAGGTTAGGGTTAGGGGTAGAATTGTAAGATTGTGGTGACTGATCAGGAAAGTACTGGACATACTTCATAATTAGTGGGGTAGTATTCGTAGATTCACCATTCATAGATTCACCACTAAAGTTATGGCTAATTTATGGCTGACATGTTATAACCCTAAAGAAGTTTAATACTTGTATAAAAGGGCTTAGGGTTAGGGATTGTTTTATGTTGTGATGCAAAATTGCTTCTTGCGGCGGTATTGAGCTGTAAGGGATTATAGATTGTAATCAAGTTGTAATCACTAGATTGTAATAATATTGGACTTGCTATTTGGTGGACGTAGCCCAGGGATTGAGTGAACCATGTTAAATCTTGGTGCCTTGTGTTCATTTCTATGTGATCTATTATTTTTTTGTTATTGGTTATATTTGCATGTAGTTTTTATTTCTGTCTGTGGTTTTATCCTAACAAGAATTAGAGCTACAGTTAGAGTTAGAGTTAGGATTAGGGTTAGGGTTAGAATTATGTTTACAAATATAATTAGGGTTAGAGATTGAGTTAGAGTTAGGGTTAGGGTAAGTGTAAGAATTAGTGTTTGGGCTAGAATTAAAGTTACAAATAAAGCTAGGGTTAGAATTAGGGTTAGGGTTAGGATTAGATTTAGAGTTAGGGTTTTAGCTAGAGTTAGAGTTAGAATTAGAGTTAGAAGATGGGTTAGAGATAGAGTTAGGGTCAGAATTAGGGTTAGGGTTAGCATAAGGGTTACAATTAGAGTTAGGGTTGGCATTAGGGTTAGGGTTATAATTACTGTTAGTGTTAGCATTAGTGTTAGTGTTAGAATTAGAGCTAGAATTGAGGCTAGGGTTAGGGTTAGGGTTAGAATTAGAGTTAGAGTTAGGGATCAAGTTAGAGTTACAATTAAAATTGGAGATAGATTTGGAGTTAGGGTTAGTTTTAGGGTTAGAGTTAGGGTTAGAATTAGGGTTGGGGTTAAGATTAGAATTAGTGTTAGGGTTAGAGTTACATATAGTGTTAGGGTTAGGATTAGCATTATATATAGTGTTAGGGTTAGGATGAGGCGTAGGGTTAGGCTTAGGCTTAGGGTTGGGTTTGGGGTTAGTGTTAGGGTTAGGGTTACAATTAGAGTTAGAGTTATAGTTATAGTTAAGGTTAGAGTTAGAGTTAGTGTTAGGGTTAGAATTAGGGGTAGGGTTAGGGTTAGAGATAGAGTTGGAGTTAGAGTTAGGGTTAGGTTTAGAGTTAGAATTAGCATTAGAGTTAGAATAACAGTTAGGATTAGGGTTATAGTAAGGCTTAGGGTTAGGGTTAGAATTAGGTATAGAGTTAGGGTTATAAAGAGTTAAGGTTAGGGTCAAGGGTAGAATTAGAGTTATAGTTAGAGTTAGGGTTAGGGTTAGGGTTAGGGTTAGGGTTAGAGTTAGAGTTAGAGTTAGAGTTAGAGTTAGAGTTAGAATTAGAATTAGAGTTAGAGTTAGGATTTGTGTTATTATTGCGATTAAGGTTATTTCTAGGTTATTAATCATATTATAGTTGATGTTAGTGCTATTATTACAATTTATCTTAGTGTTAGGGTAATTGTCAGGTTAAATTTTTATGTGGGTTAGTTCTATTATAGTGCCCATGATTAGTGCTATTGTGATACAAGTTATTAATCTTTTTAATAATTTAATCCCTACCTATCCCATCCTCTCTCTCTCTATCTCTCTCTCTCTCCCTCCCTCTCTCTCTCTCTCCCTACTCTATAACTACACCTAGTAATCTCTCCCCCTGTCTAAATACACCCTCTAATCTCTCCTTGTCTCTAGTCTCTAAATACACCCCCTAATCCCTCTCTGTAATCTCTAGATACACCCTCTTATCTCTATAATCTTGCTCTCTAGATATACCTCCTAATCTCTCTCTCCCTCTATGCTCTCCAGATACACCTCCTAATCTCTCTATCACTCTCACTCTCTCTCCCTACTCTCTAGATACACCTCCTAATCTCTCTCCCCCCTCTCTCTCCCCGCTCTCTAGATACAACTCCTAATCTCTCTCTCTCTCTCTCTCTCTCTCTCTCTCTCTCTCTCTCTCTCTCTCTCTCTCTCTAGATATACCCCCTAATCTCTCTCTCTAGATAAACCCCCTAATCTCTCTCTCTAGATAAACCCCCTAATATATATATATATATATATATATATATATATATATATATATATATATCCACTTATAAAAAATATAATATTATTTGTAGTTTCTAGTACATATAGGGTTAGGTTAAGGTATATAATTTACTAAATGCTTAGTACAGTCATATATAGAGTAAGAGTTAGAGTTAGGATCCAAGGTTTACAATTTCATTTATCTGACACTCAATGTTATGGTTAAGGTTAATAAGTGGTTAAATGTTACACTAAAATAAGGGACATGGTTAAGGGAAGTATGAGATTTAGGTGTAGTGTTGGAGTATTTGGAGTACAACTATGGTCAAATTTAGGATATATGTTATACAAATGACTCAAATAGTGCAAACCTTTAAATTCATGAAAAGGAAATTATAAGTCCTAACACAACTATTTAGATGATGTAAAAAGTGTGAAATAATATATAAGAATCAATTTTATGGAAATTATTTCTCCATGATAATGTGATAACATTATATATTGTTGAATTTTTAATAATGCTAATGCAATTTTTATTGCAATGATTAAGAATTTTAATCAATAAATATACTTATCATTAAGGACATCTATTTAGACTTATGATTTTCTTTCTTAATTAACATATTTAGTAGCCACATCCATTAAAGAAATATTTTGTACAATAATAAATTTATTTTTTCTTGTTCTCTTCTTCGTGAAAGTTACATAGAACAATGGGGAAACAAAATTGCCAATACAACTAATTAGAAGTAAAATTCTAAAATTGGAGACAAGAATGAACCATATACAAAAAATAAAAATCTTTGCAATGGCGTAAATACATGTCACATTCTTCAATGATTAGGATTCTTTTGTGACCTTTGTTTGAACAATGATCATGAAAGACTTCTTTCATCATTGAGGGAAACCCATCCACTTTTGTAGATGTGTCACATATGAATTTTTATGCATCTTTCATATGCATTACTTCTATTTCCCCAACATAGTCAATTGGAAATATTGCATTCTCCACAACTTTAATTATAGCTATGCACATCTCTTTAATTATTTGTAGGCATTTGTCAAACTCTGTCTCAAAGAAATCATTTGAGGTTATTGAAGTAGTCGGGCTAGTATCAAATAATGTTTGATTCTTTGTTCAAGGCATCCATAACTCAAATAGTAACCTGCAAACTTATAAACAAACATCAACATATAGAAATTATTTGAATAAAAAAGTATTCATAATTAATACAAATTCTTTCAAATGAATATAACATAAATAAAAATCAAAACTATTTCAAATGAAATAGTTAGATTGTAATGCTTGAAATATAGTGGCATTGTCTTCCACTTTTCAAACATTAGAAACATAAACATTAATAATAAAAATTATATACTATGAAAAATATTTAAATAAGACACATAATTAATCTAATTAAATAATGATAAAATATAAACTACGTATATGATTTTTTTATTTTAAATTAATCATTAAATTTAATAAAATACAAATTTTATTGATAAGGTGACCTTGCCATCCACATTAATGATAAAAATTAATTATGAAACATGATAAACATAAATATTTTGAAACATGCAAATATAAAACTATTATGAAACATACAAATCTAAAACATAAAAACCAAAAGCATTTTGAAATATGAAAATCTAAAACTAATATGAAACATGCAAATATTATTCTAAATTGAAACATGTACATTAAAAATGTGCAAATGAAATGTATTATCAAATATCTAAATCAAATAGATTTTGATTCAATTTGAATTCTAAATCTAAATCAACCATGCAAGGCTAAACTATAACTAATTTTGACATTAAATCTACATTTAAATCTAAATCTAAATGCAAAACTAAATTAAAAATAGAAATCTTGCATGCAAAAAATTACTCCAAAACTTTAATCTACTCCTCTTCAAAAACTCTAATCCACTCCAATAATCTCCACCTCTTCCTCCCTATAAAAACACAAAATGAATATGAAATGTGGAGCATTTGTTTTATAACCTATGAGAGACTCCTCATATCCCCCAATAGATGTCTTTGGACATTCCACAAATTTGTTTCAAATTCCCCCACTCCCCACAAAAAATAAGCATGAATGTGCATGCAAAAATAAATTTAACAAAAAGAAAATATTTTATATTTAAAAATTTAATGAAATTATTTCAGCCCTATTTTTTTGGCCTTATTTTTTCAAGTCCTATTTTTTGCCCCTTTTGTCAAGCCCTATTATTTCAACATCCATTTGGCTTCATATGATTTTGGCCAGCTATTATTTAGAGAATTTTTCTATATTTTACAATCTAATAATGATAAAATATATACTAAATATACGATTCATGTACTTTAAATAAATCATTAACTTTAATAAAATATAAATTGTATTGATATGGTGACATTTTCATCCACATAAATGATAAAATTATACTTTGAAACATGCAAATGTAAAACTATTATAAAACATTCAAATCTAAAACATGCAAACTAAAACTATTTTGAAATATGCAAATCTAAAACTAATATGAAACATGCAAATCTAAAACTAACTTGAAACATGCACTTTTAAAATATGAAAATGAAAAGTATTATAAAATATATAGCTCAAAAGATTTTGAATGCAAATCTAAATCTAAATCAAACATGCAAGACTAAATTATTAAATGTAAGCATAAACAATTTTGAATATAGTTCTAGAAATCTAAATGGAACTAATTGAAATTGAAATCTAAATCAAAGTAGAATATTATAACTAATTTTGAATTTGAATCTACGTTTACATCTAAATCTAAATAGAAAATAGAAATCTCACCAGCAAAAAAATTACTCCAAAACTTCAATATATTCCTATTCAAAAAATTCAATCTAATCCTCCAATAATCTCCACCTCTTCCTTCCTGCAAAAACATAAAATGAAAATGAAATGAGGAGCCTTTGTTTTATAGCTTGTGAGAGACTCTTCATATCCCCCAATAGACATCTCTTCACATTCCACGAATTTATTTCAAATTCGCCCACTCCTCACAAAAAGAAAAGCATGAATCTGCATGCAATATTATATTTAACAAAAAAAAATAATCATACTGAAATTGTTTTGCCCCTATTTTTTTGGGCCCTATTTTTAGGGGCATATTTTTTGGGCCCTATTTTTTCGGGTCCTACTTTTTCAGGCCCTATTTTTTCGAGCCTATTATTTCAGCCTCCATTTGGCATCCTATTATTTTGGCTAGCTATTATTTTGAGAGCTTTTTTTATTTTATGATTTAATAATTTAATATTTAATTTAGAACTTTGTAACTCCTGCCTTTTCTTTTTTATTGACAAGGAATCTTGGCATATTCTTGTGTTGCCATTGTATAGAACGCCTCTTGGTGTAAAAAAGATTTATTGTGTTGTTTTTCACAAGTTTTCACCTCTATGATTTTTGTTTTTTGAATTGGGAGGATGAAAAAAGATTTATTTTGGATAAATGGGGAGATGGGATGGTTACCAATAAATTTAGGAGGGATGAGATTGGATGGTTTAAACTAGAGAAAGATTAGAAAGAAAATGAATTAATTTTTAAATACACAAAGAAATATAATTTTATTTACTCCAAAACTTCAATCTATTCCTATTCAAAAACTTCAATCTAATCCTCCAATAATCTCCACCTCTTCCTTCCTGCAAAAACATAAAATGAAAATGAAATGAGGAGCCTTTGTTTTATAGCTTGTGAGAGACTCTTCATCTCCCCCAATAGATGTCTCTTCACATTCCACGAATTTATTTCAAATTCCCCCACTCCTCACAAAAAACAAGCATGAATCTGCATGCAATATTATATTTAACAAAAAAAAAATCATACTGAAATTGTTTTGCCCTTATTTTTTCGAGCCCTATTTTTAGGGGCATATTTTTTGGGCGCTATTTTTTTGGGTCCTACTTTTTCAGGCCCTATTTTTTCAGGCCTATTATTCAGCCTCCATTTGGCATCCTATTATTTCAGCTAGCTATTATTTCAGGAGCTTTTTTTATTTTATGATTTAATAATTTAATATTTAATTTAGAACTTTGTAACTCCTGCCTTTTCTTTTTTATTGACAAAGAATCTTGGCATATTCTTGTGCTAGGCACTTGTGCTGCCATTGTATAGAACACCTCTCGATGTAAAAAAGATTTATTGTGTTGTTTTTCACAAGCTTTCACCTCTATGATTTTTATTTTTTGAATTGGGAGGATGAACAGAAGATTTCTTTTGGATAAATGGGGAGATGGGATGGTTACCAATAAATTTAGGAGGGATTAGATTGGATGGTTTAAACTAGAGAAAGATTAGAAAGAAAATCAATTAATTTTTAAATACACAAAGAAATATAATTTTATCTATTAAGTAATAAAATATTTATTTTTTAAGTAGAAGGTTAAGTAATTAGATATAAGATGGAAATGGAGGTAACACATTAGAAATCAAAGTAGGTCTAACTTCATTTTTTTGGGCTTTGTTTATCTATAAGTATTATAAGTTTTTTTTTGGTTTTTTGGGTATTATTAAAAATATCCATTTATTAAATGTTATATTGATTAATATAAAATAATATCTATATATTTTTTAAAATCTATAAATATTATTTTTAATTAGTCAGTAAAATATTTAATATTTTTCATATGAATTCACAATGTGTTCAATTAGCATATGAAAAAACTAGATATAATGAAGAGATCAATCACTCTTATGATTGAAAATGGAGTTTATAATTCTTTAAAAGACTTAAACATAAAGACAAAATTTACATTTAGGCCACTCACCAATATTTTAAGTTTATATCATTATCAGGAGTATTCCCAAAGTTAAACATGATCACACATGTGTTAGGATTCTTAGATGAAATTATTATTAAGCCATCTACCTTAAAAAAATTAAAATTATTTATCATTAATGATTTGTGGAAAATAATTAAAGTCTTAGTAGGTAATAAAACCAATGAATATCCCTAAAACATGTTACTAGTTGTTCCTTTATTAATCCCTATATTTTTCAATTCACCTACTCTTTTGTTGTCCTCCCTATAAATGTGATTAATAGTTAAATTATCACGAAAAATGAACCCAAACAAGAACCCTCAAGGGAAATTCCTCATCGAACCCAACATGCTAGGGTTTAATGAATAGACAGACATGATTGAAGAAATATGTGTGTCCTCAAAAACACCATTCCGGATTGACATGGTGGTAAGCAAAAGCATGAAATAGTTGTTCCTTGATAGCATAAGCTCCATATTCCCCTCAATGTACATGTATGCCAAATCCAGGCTTCGAAAGATGACAAAGAGACAAAGATCCCAAGGAATCTCGAAATCAAAGTATGCTTGCTCCAACACTCAACATCCTCCATCACTTATTCTAGAGGAATGACTAGAACTAGACGATCATGGCTTTGCTAAAGACAACTATTCACTTTGTTCAATTTTGAACTTGCCCCCACTGAAAAGGCATTGGAATGTTTCCATGCATTCTCAAAGAAGTTACATTGGATAGTCCAACTCCAATAATCAAAAGACTACTGGAAACCCATTGATTCTCCATCTAAAAAGAAGAGAAAACAAAACTTCAAAATTCCCAAAATCTTATAGTAATATGAAAATTTGTGATAATGTGTTCTTACTATTTGTTATCAATTTTCAGTTCTTCACATTGATATATTATAATTATAAAATATAATCCAAAGTTTGGAAATATTGAAGAGATATTGAATCGACCAAATAATCACTAGATTTTGATATGGGTGATGGTATGTTCATTTATTATATCATTCACAAAGTTAAAATCATCAATATATGATATATAAGAAATGATGCTAGGTCCATACCCTAAACAACTTTAATGGAACAAATACCCTTTTCAACTAAAGAAATACAACCATAAACTTATGTGTCTATACCAAACATCAAAATAAACTAATATATATATTATAAAATCTTTAATCAAATATATATAATATTTTTGAAATATAATATACTTTACCACTTGAAAACAAAACCTTGAACAGATGACTTTTCATTAGAAAAGAAAGAATAGTCAACAAAGAGTTGATCAAGTTTAGCCCTTAATGACATGAATTAAATAAACAATACACAACTTATAAAACAACACATGTAAAATTTATTGAAAAAAATGCTTCAACCAACTTAGAAATCTACATTTTTCTTGATGGTGACATAAAGATTTTAAAAGTGCCACTTGATATGTGGGCACCTTACAAAACAAAATATATGTTTCTTGTGTCAAGATTTTGACTTCAAAGTTTGTGTTATGGGAGGTAAGACTTAAACATAGAGACAAAATTTATAGTTAGGCCACTCACCAATATTTTAACTTTATCTCATTATCAAGAGTATTCCCAAAGTCAAACATGATCACACATGTTAGGATTCTGAGATGAAATTAATATTAAGCCATCTACCTTAAAAAAATTAAAATTGTCTATCATTAATAATTTGTGTAAAATAATTAAAGTCTTGGTAATAGAACCAATGAATATCTCTTAAATATGTTACTAGTTGTTCCTTTATTAATCCCTATATTTTTCAATTCACTCGCTCTTTTGTTGTCCTCCCTATAAATGTGATTAATAGTTAAATTATCACAAAAAATGAACCCAAACAAGAACCTTCAAGGGAAATTCCTCTTTCGAATCAAACCCAACATGCTATGGTTTAATGAAAACACCCACATGATTGAAAAAAATAGGTGTCCTCAAAAACACGATTCCGATTTGACACGGTGGTAAATAGAAGCATGAAATAGTTTTTCCTTACTAGCATAAGCTCCATGTTCCCCTCAACGTACCATGTACGTCAAATCCATGCTTCCAAAGATGGAAAAGAGAGAGAGATCTCAAAGAATCTACAAATCAAAGTATGCTTGCTCGAACACTCAACATCCTCCATCACTTATTCTAGAGGGATGACTAGAACTAGACAATCATGGCTTTGCTGAAGACAACCATTCACTTTGTTCAATTTTGAATTTGTCCCCACATAAAAAGAGTTTGAATCTTTCTATGCATTCTCATAGAAGTTCCATTAGATAGTCCAACCCCAATAATCACAAGACTATTGGAAACCCATTTCTTCTCCATCTGAATAGAAGAGTAAAAAAAACTTCAAAATTCCCAAAATCTTGTAGTAATATGAAAACTTGCAATAACATGTTCTTACTATTTGTTATCAATTTTTTTGTTCTTCGCATTCATATATTATAATTGTAAAATACAATCCAAATTTAGAAAGATTGAATAGATATTGAATCATCCGAACAATCACTAGATTTTGATGTGGGTGATGGTATGTTCATTTATTATATCATTCACAAAGTTAAAGTCATCAAGCTATGAGATATAAGAGATGAGGCTAAATTCATACCCTAAACGACTTTAATGAAACAAAAACCCTTTTCAACTATAGAAATACAACCATAAACTTATGTGTCTATGGCAAACATCAAAATAAACTCATATATTATAAAATATTTGATCAAATATATATTTAATATTTTTGAAATATAACATACTTTACCACTCAGAAAACAAAACCTTGAATAGATGACTTTTCATTAGAAAAGAAAAAATGGTCAACAAAGAGTTGATCAAGTTTAGCCCTTAATGAGTTGGGTGAAAACCAATCATGAATTAAATAAACAATACACAACTTAGAAAACAGCACATGCAAAATTTATTAAAAAAATGCTTTGACCAACTTAGAAATCTACATTTTCTTGATGGTGACCTCCAGATTTTAAAAACCCCACTTGATATGTGGGCACCTTTCTTGTCTCAAGATTTTACAAAACAAAATATACGTTTCTTGTCTCAAGATTTTGACTTCAAAGATTGTGTTATGGGAGTTAAACAGTAATTGAGATTGTGCAAACTTCTGAAGATAGTCTCGTCAGTAAATTATATCTCTCAATTGGGATTATATTACCACATCTTTCTATTTGGATTTAATATTACATCTTGCAGCTGGATTTTAACTTAAAAATTATAGAGCACGAATCCATTTTTGCTCAAAGAATGTGAATTCATTTAGATTGTCAAAGGGAAGCTTTAGCAAATGGAGTTAGTACACTACTTTTACATGCATTTTAATTATTCTATTGTTCCTCAATTTAGGCTGCTTGAAAACTCGCTCTTCATTCATAGGAATTCATATAAGCTTAAGACTATGAAATTATAAAGTATAAGTCAAATAATACTGTAATGGTGGAATTTTCTTTTGTTTATGCAACAAGTGCTGTTTGTGTGTACATTGTATAGTAGAAATAGCAGTAATCTGGTGTATTACACCCAACTTTTATCTGTTTTCCATTGAGTTGACTCTACTGTTGATTTGATTATCTTAGTTTTTAACAGACCCATAGAACACTCTTACTTTCTTCCAAGAGGTGGTTGTGCACAAATGGGCCTTCATTTCTTGTTTGTCAACCATGAAATGAAGTGAACTGCAACAATTAAGCTACCAAAATCTCCATTTCAATTTGGACATGCATTGTTTTTTTGGGTGGTCTGCTATTCTCACCCACTTTGAGGGTATGCATGTTTAGAGGATAAATGTCTACAATAATTTTTAAAGTCTTTTATTTTTCTTTGTATAATTAATATATATTGATGAGATGTTATAGATTTTTATTTGATTTATTGTATAGTTTAGCTTTTTCAATAATGAAAATGTTATAATTTTATATTATTTTTTAAAAAAATTATATTAAACAATTTTGAAAAATAGGTAGAATGGAATTATATCTTGATATATTTACCTTAGTAAAAATAAAAGCATACAAAGCATTATATTGTCATGGTTATATTACTTGGAGAGGCTGATAGATTTCTTCAAACAACAAGAAGTCACTAGTCATTAGCAATAAGTTTCCCATATGTGATGTTAACATCTTGATCGTTATCTTCAAATTTTGAAGAAGAAGTACAAAGTGTGAAGGCAAGGTCCAAGCAAGGAGATCTCTCAAATATTTGACTAGCTATTATATCCATGTTAGAGGTAGAGGAATGTCTGCACAATGAAGGGTTCCACCTATAATGTTGAGAATGTGAAGAGTGCTTGAAATCTAACGATCTTTCTTGTAGTGGTGATTACATGCACATTGATGCCCACATGATGAAAATGCACCTATATAGGTTGATGCAACATTCTTTATGAAAGAGGAGGTACACCAATAATTGAATTGATATCACTCACCTAACACCCTTAGTTAAAGTAAATAGATGAGAAACTGTTGGGCCCACCTTATTGTCTTAGAAGGGGATTTTTAACATAAGATAATGATACAAGTTTTAGAATACATAGAAAAATGTTTAGCAATAAGTGAATTGTCTTCAATGTAAATATATCTATCTTTCCTAGTGAAGAACAAATATTTATTAGAAAATGTGCCACATATTAGTATAATATTAAAATAGTCTTGGTCTAATAATCTAGAATTGTCATGTGCCATTCATAAGACCTACCAAAGAAATGGCTTAGAAAACCTAAATCTAATAACTAGTAGGACATAGGATAGGCCAAAGGATGAAAATAGAAGAGATTCTTAATAGGCTATGGAAAGGGCAATGTGATACTTGGACACCATATCTTTTTGTTGTTGAAACCTACCAATCCATGCCGAGTAGATGGGTTGACAATTAGATTAATGCCTCCAGTGGAATCGATAGAAGCAGATGCATACAATATTGAATTTACATGGGAACATTCTTAGTGACATATTGAATGCAAATGCATTATAAGGTACCAGTAGAGCTGAATTATTAAGTTGTTGGATGCTTGATATTCGCAACCTATCTTCGTAAGCAAATATGGACTGTTAGTTTTTACACAGAGCACGACAGATTTAAACAAGACAGATAGTAAATATGTTTTTGGCTCCATTTTACTAGTCTTAAGATTTTAATCTCCGATGGAAAATAAAGAGCTCATAAATGTAGACAATATTATGTTGCAGGGAAATTGGAAATAACATCCCCATTGGATCTAGATCGCCTGCTTTTACTTTTTCCCAAAATTCATCAGGTCCAATTCATGAGTTAAGTAATATTAATACCTTGAACACAAGTGTAGGGGCTTGTATTCCACCTCATAGGAAATGAGCGATATTAGGTTCCAATCTCAATAAACCTGATCTTAACCTCCTAAACCCAATTAGTCAACTCCATTTTAATTCTTTGCATTTAGATCCCGTGGCATTATTAAGAAGTGTAAAGGATACAAAATCTAAACATGTAGATTCCATCAAAACCTATAATTTGCGATGAACAAAAGTTAGAGAAAAATCTTGCTCCTATATGGTTTAAATGTCAAAGTCTTCGTCCTGAACTGAATCAAATTCAAATTCTTAATACAATTGGTAAAGATCTAGGTAATCTTATAGGTATTGAATCAGATTTTAATATATCATGTGATATTAAATTCCTTATTAATACACAATCAGGGCAAAAGAATTTCAAAACTAAAAAGATCATAACAAATAGATGCATATATAACTTTTTTTTTTCTAGATATGAAGGGAAAATAAATGACATTATCAAAATAGATTCAAACAATCATTCATATCAGATCAATGATAAAACCACAAAACTTAAAGAAGTGCCTCACTCAACAATATTTGTACATCAATGGAAAGAGGTCAGATCATGAGGAGGCCAAAGAGTTAGATAAGTTTGGTTATATCCAAACAAAGCAGAAAAAAGAAAGGTGGCAATATTGAAGAATCAATGATAGAAGAAGTATTCAGAAAATTGGAATAAGATAATAGTACCAAATCTATAAGAAAATACCATCAAAAGAACATAGTGGAAGCTCTAGAGATCTTTGGAGAGGAAGGAAAGGGTAATAGGGTGAACGAAGAATTTCAACAACAAATCGCTAGATCTCATCAATGTGTTAAGTGTCAAAAAGAGGATGGCTTCTTAGAGGATCTAAGTACAAGTATAATGTATTATAACATACTAACACATTACCTTTTATTAACTCATATTGATATCTATGATCAAATATCAATAGGGGAACAAGCTGATTTAGAACATAATAGTAGCCGACTAGTAAAAGATAAATATCAAGAAAATAAAGAAGAGACTGTTAGACCAAAAGGAATTTAGGATTAATAAATGGAATCATAGATGGAATTTTATAAGTAAATTCTCCAAAAAGATCAGCTAATTAGGAAAGAAAGTTGGGTATCCACTCAATTCAAAAGGAAAATCTCTCAGATCTTAGTACCTTACTATCAATTACCGAAGAATACTATAAGAATCCGAGTATGGGAAATCATATGGAGTATGCAACAATTAAAACCAATAAACAACAATTTCAGCAAGGGAATGCAATAACCAAGACACCCACTATTATTCATATGGAGTATAGGGGGAATGATAAGAGGATATAGAAAATCTCATATTTAAGAAACCTTGAATTAGAAATAAAGAACCCACAAAATGGTATATTGGAGAAGTACGAACAAAAACAACATTATTAAAAGTAAGTCAAACTCAAACAATGGTATATTGGAGAAGTACAAATAGAAACAACATTATTAAAACTAAGTCAAACTCAAATAACTAGCATTACCCTAGCATCATCTAAACAATGGGGGAATGTCACTATTAGAAAAAGAAGCTAAAAGCAAAACACATAAATTTTGGAAAACTCCAGAAAATGGGAAAGATATATTTGAAGATAGTAATCAAAAGTTGATGGGTGAAAGCATAGATTTGTGTCACCTTAGGGACTTAACTTTATATCTGGTGGGACCAAATCCAAAAGGACTACTTCTAGGTTGACCAAATCTGGCTGAAACCATGTTTCGCCAACTAGATGCCAAGTGGCATGTACACATCTGTAGGGATCCAACTGGACTAGATCTGCATGGATTCGATCCAGCTTGAATAGGGAAAATTATATAAGCTACAAAAAGACAAATTCATTGGTCATTTGCGTCATATGAGCTTGTTGGAATTGCGGAGCGAAGGAGGAAGAGCTACAAGAATCATTCGGCTGGATTAGGCATGTCACCAATTTTCCCTTGTTTTTAAATATGTTTTATGTTTTATTTTATGTTTTCTTAGGTAAAAATATAGTTTTTAATGTTTATTTTTAATGTAGATTAGTTTAGATCATATTATAGACCTTTGATGGCATTGCACGGGGGTCTGGAGTGAGCTAGGGCCTATGTGCCCTAGCCTAACTAGCGACTGGTGTTTTTGGATGTGCCTTGGTGTGTCCTCCTTCTCATCATAGGGGTTTTTAATTTGCTAGCAGAGTGGGCACCATTTTGTGTAGGGGGCTTGTCTTTACTCGTGGGTGGACGCCCTCAACTTGAGACCCTCCCTAGGTGTGTTCTTGGTGGGGGGCCTATGGGGTTTATGATTGTGGAGCTCCTGCCCCATCTTTCTTCTCTTTTTGTTGAGTTTGGATTTTGTCGTAGGGGGGATCGAGGCATAGCCTCTTCTTAGATTTCTTTCAGAGATATGGTGATGGGTGAGCTATTTGTTCTGATGCATGCCAATGATAAGGATCTGACTGGAAAACCCAATTTTGGGGAAGGTGATTCCTCTCCAAAAGAGGGGTTTTGATTAAGAAAAGTTAATGGGTGTTTGTAGAGATTCAAGGACCGGCCAGTCCTGGTTATTCAACCAAGGCAAGTTTCAAAAGATGTTGAATACTAGTGCAATCATGCTCTTATTTGTAAATTTCTGGGCCTTTTCCTTTCTTTGCCAGTGTTGGATTCCTAGGCATGCTAGGTGTGGAACCCGGAAGGAGATATGGAGATTCTGTTAGTGGCTAATAATTACTTTCTGGTTATCTTTTTAAGCATGAGGGATAGGAATAGGGCATTTCAAGGTGGCCCTTATTTCTTCAACTAGGTGGGACTCTTCATCAAACCTTGGCACATAGGTTTCAACTCTACTGAGGAGATCCCCTTGCGAGTTCTAGTGTGGGTTCACTTGCTGAGGCTTCCTTTGAAATTCTAGAGGGAAGATATTCTTCACTCAATCTCTTTGTTTCTTGGAAAACCTGTGTGTTTGGCTACTTAGACTCAAGATCATAAGTTAATTTCTTTAGCATGCATTTGTGTAGAAGTTGATTTAAATAATCCATTGCCAGATTCTATGGAGATTTTCATATGATCATCCTCCTGGATCCAATAGCTGGATTACGAGACCATTTCATTTAGATGCAGAATTTGCCATGAATATGGCCATTTACATTGCAGATATCCTAGGAATAATTCCCCCCCCCCCTTGGTTGCCCCTAGCCCCCCTAGGGTGGACAAGGGAAAGGCCCCTATATCTAATGGACCTGTTGATAGTGAGGGATTTATTCAGGTTAAGTCCCATAAAAATGGCAAGGGTAAGAAGAGAACCTGGATGGAAAGATGAACTGATGACACCTTTAACAAGTTTGATTCTATTGGGGATTTGGTCCAAGAGGAAGGTAATCTAGTTGAGCTCTCTTCTGGGGCCATAGGTCAGCATGAGATTCCAATTGTAGATATGTAGAAGGCGGATCAGATTCTATATCTAGGGGACCAACAGGCAAAACAATTGGATATTGATTTGCCTCCTCTCATTCATGATATTGGAGACCTTCGAGGGTCACAAGGTTTGAAGGGCTTAGCCTTGGTGGCTCCTAATTCCCTTATGCCTAAGGGGACCTCAATTTTTGTAAAGTGTATTAAGGCTCCTCCTATCTTAGGCATACAATAGAAATCCTTCAAGAAGGGGCCTATAGATAAACATCAAAGAGTGGTAGAAAGATTGATCAAGGGAAGGTGAAGATAATGGGTGAAAATTTGGTTGAGTTTGGGTCTATGAAACCCATTGATTCTCATTTTTCCCAACCCCATAAATGATTGTTTTGTCATGGAATGTAAGGGGGTTGAACAACATCCCCAGACAAAAGGCTGTTCATAGATTAATTCAGTCTCGATCTCCTGATGTGGTCTTTACTCAAGAAACTAAGATTACAATGGAAGGTTTGGCTAATTGTGCTCCGTGGATCTGGTCCTAGGGCTCTTGGCAGGGGGGTATTATGAATAGTTCAGGGGGAGTGGCCTACTTCTGGAACCCAAGGAAAGTTTCCCCCTTATGGTGGTGTTCTAGTCAGTCCATCATTTCTTTGGTTGCCTCTAGGTTTGAGACTGGAGCACTGTGTCTTTTATCCAATGCTTATGCTCCTACTAATTTTTTAGGAAAGTCCCATTTGTGGGCTCATATCAGATTCATTCAGTCCCTAGACCCATATCTCCCATGGATTTTGGCTGGAGATTTTAATGTTGTTTCTAACTTGCAGGAAAAATGAGGAGGATTAGCTAGGCTGGACCCATCTTCAAATCTTCTTAGGGATATGGTTGGCTCCTTGAATCTCATTGATGTGAAGCCAACCAATGGTGTCTTTACATGGAATAATCAGAGAGGTGGTGGTGAGGCTATCTTAGAAAGGCTTGACAGATTTCTAGTTTCCTGCTACTGGATGAACAACTGGTGGATCACCAGTTCTGAAATTCTTGACTGGAAGGGCTCTGACCATTGGCCTATTAAGCTCTCCATCACCTCTTGCAGGGTCACTAAAAATCCCTCTTTCAAATTTCAGCTAAT
The DNA here is from genome assembly GCA_028749045.1 of Cupressus sempervirens. Classification (NCBI taxonomy): domain Eukaryota; kingdom Viridiplantae; phylum Streptophyta; class Pinopsida; order Cupressales; family Cupressaceae; genus Cupressus; species Cupressus sempervirens. The sequence continues at coordinate 728,808,454 of CM053789.1, read as the reverse complement.
GTGGTTAAGAGACTTGTCTCTACTAGACCTTATCTTGGATTGGTGGTATTAGGGGAAGCTTGCCCATGGTACGACCATGTTTACTTTCAATAAGAGGCTTCAACATGTGAAGTTTAGACTTAGGAGATGGAATAAACAGTGCTTTGGAAATCTACATGCTCAAAAGATTGTTGCTTGAAGACCAAGTTGGATAATATTACCCATCAGATTTGTGACCATGGGTTGACCTCTCATCTGAGTAAAGCTAAGTCCTCGACTCTTAAGGGACTGGAAGAATGGGAGCTTCAGAAGGAGGTTTTCTGGAAGCAAAAATCTCGTGTTGATTGGCTTCAGGAGTGGGATAGGAACACTTCTTTCTTTCACAACTTTGTGAAGGCTCGGAGGCAAGGGAATTCCTTTTCCTCTCTTGTCTCAACTAATGGAACTCAAATTTTTTCTTGTGAAGATATTTCTAGGGAAGCTGTCAATTACTTCTCTAATCTTTTTACTTGGGAGGATCTTTCTACTGGGACTAAGGAGAAGGCCATCTTGGACTGTATCCCCCACCTTGTCTCTACTGAGATGAATGGGGTCCTCTTAAGCCCTATCTTGTTACTTGAATTGGAGAAAGTTGTGTTTAATATGAAGAAAGGTAAGGCTCTTGGCCTAGATAGTTATCCAATTGAGTTTTTCGAAGAATTTTGGGAGATAATAAAGTATGATCTTCTAGATGTGGTCTAGGAATCACATAGGAATAGACAAATTTTGAAGTCTTTGAACTCTACCTTCTTGGCTCTTATACCAAAGAAGGAAGGGGCTAATCGGTTGGATCCATTCAAGCCTATAGCGTTATGTAATGTTGTCTACAAGATCATCACCAAATTGATTGCTGAGAGACTCAAGCCATTCCTGGGTTCTTTGATATCTACTGAACAAGGTGGCTTTGTTAAAGGAAGATAAATTTTGGATGGGGTTGTGATAAAAATGGAGGCAATCCACTCTATGGCTACTTCTAAGGACAAAGCTATGTTCATTAAACTAGACATGGCCAAAACTTATGATCGGGTGAGTTGGGAGTTCTTACAAATTTTTTTTTTGACTTTTGGGTTTGATGAGGCATGGGTGAATTGGGTTTTTAGCTATGTGACCTCGTCCTCCTTCTCAGTTCTTATTAATAGAGAACCTTCAAATTTGTTTAGTGCCTCTTGGGGACTTCGGCAAGGGTACCCCCTATCTCCCTACTTATTCATTATCATGGCAGAGGGTCTTGGCAGATTTCTAAAATCTTAGGTGTGGCAGGGTCTTATCAAAGGTTGGAGCTAGAAAAAGGACTGACCTTCCTATTCTCATCTTCAGTTTGTAGATGATACTAGGTTGATGGGCATGGCTAGTATCATTGAGGTAGTGAACCTCAAGAAAGCTTTGGATACCTATTTGAAAGCCTCAGGTCAGAGAATTAATGATGATAAGTCTTCTATTTATTTCTTTAACACTCCTTGGCTTATTCAGAGCAGGATTACTAGAATTCTTAGATTTCAAATTGGCTCCCTTCCTTTCATGTACCTTGGGGTCCCTTTGTCCTTGGGTGCTCAATGGAGGGACTACTGGGAAGGGATTTGGGATAAATTCAGGACTAAGGTTAGTCACTAGACTGACATATGGTTACCTTCTACTGGGATAGTGGTTCTGATAAAGACTATGGTGTAGGCTCTCCTCATTTATAGGTGTTGTGTATAGGCTTCCCCCTCTAATTTTGTGAGGGACTTTGATACTTTATCTTGGAAATTCCTTTGGTCTAGTTGCCTTCTTTCCTCAAATTGGAGCCTCATCAAGTGGGAGTCTATGTGTAGGCCGAAACATGCTAGTGGCCTTGGTCTTAGATCAATGCCTCATGTTGTCATGGTGTTGGCTGCCAAGTTGTACTGGCGATGGTGCAACAATCAGAATCATGTGACTGGGCCAAGATTCTTACTCATATGTACTTTCCTAGTGCTAATTGCTTTGATGTGCCATGACTTCATTTGGTGGGTAAAGGCTCTTGTATTTGGGATACTCTTAAGAAGGGAGCCCAACTTGTTAAGGAGGGTCTCTTTTGGATTTGTAACAGAAGCTCAGATGCTTTGTTTTGGTAGGACTCTTGGGATGGCCACCCTCCCATTCTCTCTAGCTTCACCCAGCTGCAACCCCTTTGCCAACTTTTTACTAATGCTGGATGGTTTAAGGTGGAACATTTTAAGACTATTATGCGGTTGGGTCGAATTGAGGTGTCATGTTGGAAGGATCCTTAGGAGTGGCCTATTGGTGGCTTTGATGGGGATCGTTCCCTTCTTTCTAAAGTGTTGGAGATTAGGTTTTGTAGCTCCCTTAATGGGAGGGAGTGTTTGGTTTGGAGTCTTAGCCCAAAAGGTAAATTTACTGTGGCTCAAGGCTATGCTATACTTGATAGGAACTTACATGGTCTGACTGAACTGGTGGAAGAAGGTTTGGAGAAACTTTTCTTGGCCCAAATGTAATTTTTTCTTATGGTTGTTGGCTTAGAAGAAATGCCTCACTTGGGAGAACCTTTGCAAACAAGGTTTTCAGGGACCTTTTGTTTGCTTTCTTTGTTCACACAATGAGGAGTGTGCCTCCCATTTGTTTTTTCTCTGTCCTTTTTTGAGAGAGATATGAAATAGGTGGTGGGAGGCTTGGTGTCATGGTTGTATTCATACTACCTCTTTAATTGATTTTTGGGAAAGCTTGGGTAGACCTCCAGTGAAGACTCCTTTCTTGTAGGTTGCCTAGAGGGTTGGTCTGATTTTCATTATCTAGAACCTTTGGCTAGAAAGGAACCACATAATCTTTTGTGGCTCCAAATTAGGAAGCTTTCAACTATGGAAGAGGATTCTTAATAGGCTCTAGGAGACTATTTATGCAAAGTGTGCTATGGTTGTTACTATAGACCCTGGTGATCAAGTTATTGAGAGGAACCTAAACCTAAGGGATAACAGTCAGGGAGGCACTCTTGGAAAATCTCCTCGCCATGTTAAGTAGTGGGTTGGTCAGGATGGGAGGTGGACTCCTCCCCTAGCTAGGATTTGAAGATTAACACAAACAGTTCTTCTCGAGGGAACCCTAGCCATGCTGGTATTGGGGCTATAGGTAGAGATAATGATGGTGGTACAATTTTTCTATTCTCTATCTACAAGGCTCAACATTCTAATAATCTGATGGAGGCCCTTGCCATTAAGATTGTTGTTGAGCATGGTTTCTCTTTAGGGTGGAAGAAGATCATCTGTAAGTCTGATTCTTAGATTGTTGTGGATATGCTGAATAATCAGAGTTTGGAGGATGTTAGTTGGCAACTGGCCTCTTTGGCCAAAAAAATTCCTAGTCTTTGTAGTTTCTTGGAATTTGTCTCCTTTCATCATATCCCTTGTGAATTGAACAGAGTGGCGGATTGTTTGGCAAAGTGGGCTTTTGAGAATGTGGGTAGATGGGATATTAGTGGTAGGGATGAGTTACCTTTTGAGTATTATGAGATCATTGAGCAGTTGTTAATGGAAGACAAGAGCATGTAGTGATGTTTTGGGCCTTTGGCCTTTGCTCTATAACTTGGTTTTGATTGAATAAATCTTTACCCCTCTTTTTTCTATAAAAAAAGTTTAAAGAGTTCAATTTTTTTATATTATTATATATGTTTATGTTTTTAAGTACTGTAATGTAATATTAGATAAAGTTTAGAAAAATTATTGAAAATTAGTAAAGTTTAGGCATTATTAGAGAAATTAGATTAATTGTAAAATATTATTAATAGAAAATAGTAGAAAACTATATAGAAACTAGTAGAAAATATTAGAAAATTTAGAAAATATTAGAACAGTTATAAACTTTAGAAAGCAATAGAAATTTTTTATTAAGTATAGAAAATTAGTTGAATCTAATTTAAATATTTTTATTTTGTTTTTATTAGAAATCATTAGAAATTGTTCTGAAAGTAAAAGTTTAGAAACTACTGTAAATTTTTTGGAAACAAAAATCGAGAGAAATATGGTTAGCTAAGGGAGACCGTAACACGTGCAGTTATTTCATAATAGTACTATTAATAATAGGAATATTAATAAAATTACTAAAAAAAATAATAATGAAGGGATCTTAGAAGAAGATCCCATTAAAGTAGGGGAGGTCTTTGTGGATTATTACAAGAATATTTTAAACAACCATGATAGCTCTAATCGGTCAACACAAGAGAATATGACAAAAGCAATCCCTAAATTGATTTCAACTAGGGATAATAAAGAATTGAAAAAAGCTTTAGAACTCTTAATAGTGGAAATTTAAAAAAGTTTTATTTAGCCTTAATCCAGATAAATCTTCAGCTCTAGATTATTTCCAAGCTTTCTTCTTCCAAAAGTGTTGGGATATAGGGTTAACATTAAGGGCCGGTTTGTTTGCTGGAATAGGAATAGGAATAGGAAATGTATTCTCTATTTGCTAGCCCAAATGGGAATAGGGAATAACAAACATATTTCAATTTTGCCCCTAAAATGAGCATATATCCTTTCCAAAAAATAGTTGTTATTGGAATAGGACATTCCTATTCCCAATCCAATTTAAAAAAAAAAATTGTTAAAAAGTAATTTGTTAATTTTTTATTTATTTTTAATTTAAAAAATTAAAATTTTTTTACGAACATTTTTTTAATTATATCTATTTGTTTTTAAAAATGAAATAAATTATATTTATTATTAACTTCAATGAATAAAATAAATGAAAATAAATTAATCATTTTATCATTATTGAAAAATTAACTAAAAAATAATAAATTAAAAGAAATTTTTTTAAGGGAAATATTTTTAAAAATACAAAACTTAACCTTATTCCTATTCCATTTTTGTACAACCAAACAATGGATTAACATATTCCCAATCAAATTCCAAGTGAACCAAACAAAATTGGAATTGCCCTTTTCTTCCCATTCCCCATTTCCATTCACATTCTATTTTTCTATTCTGCTTTTCAATTCCTATGACAGCAAACAAACGGGCCTTAAGAGACCCCCCTTTGAAAAAAAGTATAAAGTTTTGGCAAATCAACCATTAGATCAAGGGAAAAAGTTAATCTCTATTAATAAAAAATTATTTTTAAGAAAAAAAATAATTTAATTTGTGATTTTTTTCAATTGTATGAAAAATATATAAAATCTTGGCGAATCTTTCATTATAGATGAAAAATTATGGAAAAAATTACACGTACCTAAAACCTATGATTTTATTATTATTATAATATGCAGCCTAATTAATTATCAAACTTTAATATTAAATTTAGTCCACTTTTATCATTATAGTTTCCCTCCAGATTACTGAATGGTAGTTTGGGGATAGCCCCCAATCAAATCAAGGATAAAAAGTTTTGCAAAAATTCTTCATAATAGAGGCGCATGTAAAATCTACGTAATTAATCTATAACCTAACTTAAATTTTGACTAAATACTAGTGAATATGACTATTGATTAAGACAAGCCTTGGAAATTGTAGGCAAAAACATTTAATTTTCCACATAGAAAAATTAGATTTCAATGGTGAAGTCATCACTAAAATATAAATACTTATGTATTATTATTGGTGATTGGCCTAAGAATGGGACCCAATTTTGGTAAAGAGCGAGTGAATATTAGCCACTAAAGTTTTCCTTGTTGGGATATGCTAGGGGTGGATCTTTGGAAGGAAATAGAAGCCTCTAGAAATCCTGGGACGTTACTGACTGAGATTAATCATACTTTTTTAATGCTTATCCCTAAAGAAATGAATTATGATGTACTTGGAAATTTTAGACCAATAGCACTATGGAATACTATTTATAAATTTTTATTGAAAGCATTATCCTTTAGACTTAAATCGTTCTTCCAAAACTAATATCAAAAAAAAAAGAAAAAAAAAAAAGAAGAAAAAAAAGAAAAAAAGAAGAAGACATGTTTTGTCCCTGAAAGATTTATTTTAGATGGAATCATCTTTGTTCAAGAAACTACCCATTCAACCCTAAACAACAAAAAGGAAAGCATGCTTATGAATTTAGATATAAAAAAAGCATATGATATGGTGGATTGAAGATTCCTATGCAAAACTTTAGAAATATTCAAATTCTCACACCAATGGAATAATCTTATATTCACATGTATAGCGACACCCAAAATATTCCTCCTCATTAATGGATCACCAAAAAGTTTTTTTAATATTTATAGAGGAATTGGTAAGGAGATCCAATCTCTCCATGTTTATTTATCATCATGGTTGAAGCTTTTGGAAGAACAATTTAAAAAGCACAAGATTAAGGGCATATTGAAGGAATTATCATGGAAGAAAATATATCGAATATCACTCATCAACAATTTGTAGATGATACAATAGATTACTGAGAGAAAGCACGATAGAAGAAGCTCAAATTTTTAAACACATTATACAAGCATATATAAAAGCTACAAGGAAAAAGGTTAATGCTAAAAGAAATGAATTGTTTTCCTTAATACTCCTCCAGAAATGGAAGATGATATATGTAATTTTATGGGATTTAGGGAAGGCCTATTATCTTGTAAGTATCTAGGAATCCAGCTAGAAGCGAGAGATATAAAGTCAAAAACTTGGGATATCATCTTAGAGAGAGTTGATAAAAATATAGAAATTTGGAAAGGGAAATGACTTACCAAGGCAAGTAGAGAAACAAAATTTAAATTTGTTTTATTAGCCATACCTACATATCACATGCCATATCTTCTACATATAATGTGCATATACTACTTATTTGGTTTCTTGTGGTCTTCTATGGTTTGTTTGGTCCTTTTCTTTCTTTCATTTTCTTCCCTTGCCTCTTAGGTTAGTTTTTTGTCAAGAACTTGGGTAAGTGTAAGAAGTTGGGTCTCACTTTTGGGCAAAAAATGGAATTGTGTTTTCTTATTTTTGAAATTTATTGTCAATTGATGTCAAAAATGGATGCATTTAGAGATCGGATATTAAAAAAATTAGAAATAAAAATTGTAGTGTTTAGATTCTACTTTTTGAATATGTAATTTATTTGTGTATCCATATGATAAATTTTTTATAGTATGGATCTTTAAAAACCACTTTTTCAAAATGTCTATTTCAGGACCATACCACACTCATGTACAGACACCACAATTTGACACAAATAAATGAATTTTTGTAAATTCTTTTCAATGAAGTTACCTAACACACCAAAGATTGATGATAACATTTTTCCTTAATTTTTTATTAAATAATTTTTTATTAATAATTTTTAATTGGCTATAAACGTAAACTTTAAAACCTCTCGTGTACAGATGTCGTAGTTTGATCAAATTTGACTTTTTTCAAAAAAAATTTAACTTCAAAATAACTATATGCAGATTGATGACATATAAATTAATTTAAGAAAAATTACAAAATAAAAAAGTTATTAAAGTTTTAGTGAACCTTGCTATTTTACATTTAGGTACTACATTTGACTAAAAAATAATGCAAAAATAGTAAATAAAATAATAACACTATAAAATTTATATTTTTGAAATTAAGACAGTGAGAGCTCTAATGAGTTTTTGTTTCATAAAAAAATTTGATCGAGAAGACCCTCTAAAAATTATGGCAGTGCATGAATTTGTCAATTCAATGCCTTAGCCAAATCTTGAGAGGTCAAGGCATAGGCTTGGTCTCACCAAGCCTATCCTAAACCAAAATTTGAGGAAGGAAAAAAAAAAAGCTCGCCCTATGTTGTAAGAAATGGGCATCTATTATTTGAAATTCAAAAAATGGGTGTCCATTTTAGAAAATTAAAACTGGCATTTAAAATGCATTTAAAATCCTCCAAAAAATAAAAATTTGAATTTTTAAAGAAATGGGTTTTTTTTTTTTAAAGTAAAAAATGGGCACCCAATTTTTTTTAAAATGGACGTCCGATTTTTAAAAAAATGGGTGCCTACTTTTTAAATTTAGGACTAGGCATGTGAGCCTAATATGAGTTCCCTTTTTTTAAAAATGAGTACCTATTTCTAAAAGAGCACAATCTCAATCCATGGACTTCCACAGAGTTGAGACCTAGCTTCTTGCTTCTACAGATTCTTATTCTTTTGACCTACTCATTAACTCATAATTTTAGTAGATTTCAATAGATTTAGTGGGAATCAATACTCCTTTCCTCTTAATTATGAATTTTCTCCATTTTTTTTTTGGCATTAACCTTTAAGAATGCGTTCAAATTATTACTTGGTAATGCATTTTGTTTAGATTGGTAAGAATCTCGACCCTTCTAGACTCTTCTAGTGGCCTCTCGAAAGATTGAGAGGTTGTTAGAAAGGTTGAGGATGTATATATTTTGACTCATTACATTAACATTTGTCAACCCTATCACTATTCTTCTACCACTTATTTTTTGTGTGCTCTTGTATCATGACCCAATATGGAATCTACCATTATTTTGTTTCATGCATATGAAGACATAATTATGACTTTTAGGGGTCTGGTCAAACTTGAACACTGGAATAGGCTTCTCAATACAATGGAAGACATGTGTCAAGGGTGGTGGCTAGAAGGGCTTTAGGGGAGAAGGTTTCTAACTTTGATTGTACATGGCATACCAATAGTTGGGTAAGAGCACAAACTTGGGTCACAATTCTGTGGAAGTCAATTCTATGGAACGAGACCTTTCTAGAAACGGGTACCTGATTTTGACAAATCGGGTACTCGTTATGGTTTAGGCACCCAATCCATATTCAAAAAATCGAGTACCTAATTTTTGAATATGGATTGGGTTTGCAAAGCGCATTTTAAAAATTGAGTACTTGATTCTAAATAACTACAAAACTCACTTTTGGGGGTCTTTTGGCCATTTTTACTTTGTGCAAAATGGGAGCCTAATTTTAGCATAGAAATGTGAGCCCATTTTTGGATTTCTACTGACCCCCTGTTGCTCTTTTTCGATGTACCAGGTATTTTTCTTTATTTTCTACTATTTTATTTCATTTTTTTTAGTTTTACGCTTTATAATTCTATCAATTTATTATTATTTTTTCACTTTTAATATGTAAAATTGTAAATTTCCATTGTTAATAATTTTATCTTTAGATGTTTCGATGTATTTAATAAAAATTACAATGTTGAATGATTAGATAGATGTAAATTAGACTGTTTAAACATTTAATTACATTGATATTTTATATTTATTTCAAATAAATAGTAATTAATTATAAATTAGTTTGTAAACCATATAACAAAGAAATTAAAACTAACTATATTCCTAAGTCTAACCTCAACCTAACCATAACTATACAATAATTTAATCTAAACCCTAAACATAAAACTAAGTATTTAATGTGCTCCCTTACCTTAAAACCTTAATTTAACTCTAAACCCTAGATTCATGTAACTTTAATCGTAAGCTCAACTCTTTAATCCTAACATTAACTAAACCTCTAATCCTAAACAATCATACATAACCATATATCCTTAACACAACCTTAGCCCTTATTACATGCCATTTAAACATAGACAAGCTCTTAAATTCTATTTGTGATTTTCAATAAACTTAATCTTTCAAGGTCCAAATCAAATGTAATTTTAAATCGCCTAGTCCAAATTATCTGGACCATCATATCCGTTTATCATTTCATTAATTAGTTAGATAAATTTTACAAAAAACAATTCAATAATTTGATGACCATATCTTTTTTAATAAAACTACACACTAATCATAAACATAGTATTAACCTTGATGTTACAAAATATCACTCTCACCATAATTCTAAGCCTAACCCCAACACTGATTAAAATTTTAATCAAATTATATAATTAAAATTGAGAAACCTAACCCTATTCATTAATAAACTTAATCCTAAATCTTAAACCTAACACTTGATCCCTAGCCAAGTAACCACATCAATACTTAGGTCCATAATGGAAAGTAATCTTAATCCTAGGTTTGAAAACATCATTTAATGATTTTAAATTGGGTTGAAGAAACATTGAAATCTTAAATGATAAACTATAAAATAGTACTTCAAGAAAAACTTATTTTGCACACTTATAATCTAACTACATTAATTTGTTAATATTTCTTTTGATAATGATATTTTATGATTTATATTCTTTAAATTTCTCCACACAATATGTAGGACTTAAATTTTCACCATGTAATTTATGTATATAATACATTTCAATTGATATTAGGGTAAACTTTAAGAAAGTTGCCTCCCAAAAAAGATATAAAATAGTGGCAAATCTTTCATTATTTAAAAAAAAAAGAACAAAAAAATTCTATTGGTGAATCTCTCAATTTTTAATTCTAAATATGATTAATATTGACTATTATTTTCGAATCCTATTTTTTCTGTATAAAATATTAACAAATCTCAATAATAATAGGAAGTTCATTAATCACCATGGAATATTACAAATCAAAATTGAACAATTTTTTTACCTCGTGGAATATTATGAGGATCATTTCATATACTTTAAATCAATAGTGAAAACTAAATATTGGTGATATATCCTTAAAAGCAACTAATAATTATGATAATGATTGGTTAGTTCAATTTAATTTCTCCAATAATATATAATATTTAGGTGACTCAAATCTAATCATGCATCGAATAATGTGGCGAATATTTGAGTTTAAACTTTTCAATAAAATAAATTATTTAGCGATTTTAAATATTCTAAGAACTAAATTTTATAAAACTATGGTGATTTGGGTTGTATCAACTCTTAAATTATTAGCCAAATTACTAGTAAAAAAATTCTAAAATTAGTCAATTTATGAGTATTAGCCACTAAAAAATGCCTTGATCGATATGGATTTTATCTTTAGATGTGTGTTTGATTCTTTTAGCATGAGGTTTGTTCACATTGGACTAAAACTATATTTGGAATGGTTTTTGTACTTAGACATTGGTGTAAATAATTTCATGTCTATGTCTAAGTTAAATTTGGGTTTTTTTCTTGAAGCATTATTTGGTCAAGAGTTTTATTTTTTAGAAAATATAACTATCTATTGTGATAGCTAGAGTGTCATAAATTTGACAAAGAATCCAATCTTTCATAAGAAAGAAAAACACATGGACATCTAGTACCATTTTTCTCACACGAGACATGGTAGAGATAGAAATGTAAAATTATAGAAAGTTGACACTTAGGTGAATATTGTAACTACCTTGAAAAAACCTTTGAGCATACACAAATTCAAGTGGCATTTAGAGTTAATAGGCCTCATGGACCCTAATAATTGATATCTTGTTATTTTAGTTGACTCTTAAAAGATAAATTCAATGAGTGAGAGATTCTTAGAAATAACTATCTCAATCTTTGATTATTCTTGTTATGATTATTTATTTATCTTCTTATGTAATTATTTATGTGTATTTGATTAATGGTATTTTGTGGACCTCTTTAGTTGATATCAAAAATTAATTCAATGATGTGGTAAAATGTAGAAAGGCTCTATGAAAAGTGTAAGTTGTGCATTTGCTTTACATGTTGAGTTTTTAATGTGCATGTTCCATCCATATTAAGTTTTGCATGGACACTAAATCTTACCATCATGGACACCTCTATTCAATTCTTGAAACATCACCTAGTTGAAAAGGGGAAAAAATTTCATCTCCTTTTGTTTTCTACATATCACTTGATAGTTATTTAACATCTAAACCTCTTGAGAAACCCTTTTGAATAGTTTAATTCATAGAGCACATGCCATTTCCTTTGGTTTACTAAAATCTAATAGACTATAAAAAATGTGGCAATGATAGTGTTCACATCATTGTATGTATTTCTAGGTCATGTCCAAAAATCAACCCTTTTAATACTATTCTCCAAAATCACCCCTAAGAAAAGCATTATTTTTTTGTCTTATATGAGTAGGGTAAAAGTACAAAGTTGTGTCACCTTTCAGGCTAACTTATCAGAACAACTGGATTTGAGTTTTTCTATCCAAAAATCATTCTTTCTCAAACATATGATCTAGATAAATCATTCTAGCTAAGCTATATATGGTCTCACACTTTTCCAATTGGAAATGTCTATTAAATGCATGTTTTATACTAGTTTTTATCCAATTACTAAATAAATAAAATTATTTCAGAAAATTGATGTTTCAATAACTCTTACTATTTTTTATGATAAGTTTTTGGTAAATTATAAAACCATTTTATAGAGCTCAAAGTCAAGAATATTCTCATATAGAGTTTATAGTGTTTTAATTAGATATAGTATATTATAATTAAAAAATTCTACAAGCACGTATTTTAACACTCGAAAAGATGTCAATTTTGAGATAGAAAAATATTGAATCATATCAAAAAAATCTAAAATTATATGACGTTCTAGAGGAGAGAGTCATCTTTCAAAATGCATAATTTTTCTTCTAGATAGAATAGATTTATTTTGAAAAATCTGGTGGGAGATGAAAACTATCGATTTCAGGCGAGTTGGAATTTGAATCACTATAAAAGAGAAAAATATAGGTCTAAAGTTAATTTTTAATTTTTACTGTTCTAGCTATATGTGTTATCTATAACATAGTTTGAGTTCAAATGGAAATAAGTTTATTTCCATATAGTTTTGTGGTCGGAACTAAACCCCTAATTTTCAACATTTTTCAACAACTAAAAAATTATCTATAAAAATTAGGAAAATATATAATTTCTTATTCTAATTATTAAAAATCACAATTCTAAACTTAGCCATTTCTACACATTTCATTAGCTTACTTCATTTTCAAAATAAAAATAATAACACCAGTTTTATGTCATTAAACATAAACAGTTATACTTTTGTTAGCCTTTTTCCTTTACAAAAGGGTGACATAGGTTTGTGCTTTTATCTAGTAATCCTAATCAACATATCCATATGATGGAACCTTAAGTGTAGATTGTCACTATTGGAATGGAAAGGAAAATTTATAATTTTTTTATAAAGTCATGCTTTCCATAACAATGAACAAAATGAAGGTGTCATTTCCATCTTTACATTACCAATGCATGTTGCCCTTCCACTTTTGGATATGACCACTAAGCGAAATAAGATGTCATAATACTTCCATCTTCCATTTAGCGGTATCACCATATTAACTCCACTTTTGAGTAATGATATTGATCACGATCTAGATTTCTAAAATGGTATGCCATGCTTTCTTAGTCCATGTTGTTTCTTATGACTCTTTTTGCAACCCTTTTTCTAGGACATTTCAACTCTTGTTACCTTTTGGTATATATGGAAAATGCAAATATCTTTTCATTTTATTATTATCTATGTGATTGGTCTTAACCATTTTCTAAAACAATCATAATCCTAATCCTAAATCTTATATTTTGTGCCTCAATCATAATGACAATTACTCTACCCTAATTGTAAATGGATAACCCTAAATCCTAACCCAAACCACAATCTTATTTATATGTTCAATCCTAATTGTTTTAATATTGAACCTTAATCATACAAATTTGCCAAGGCATAATCATAAACATATTTATATAAGAAATTTTTAGAATTCACATTTAAGTTGATTTATTAATAAAGGGTTTTAGAGTATTATTTTATGATTAGACTTAAATTTGGTATAATGTTCAATTAGCCTTAACATTAAAGTTTACTTAAGTGTTTAACTTTATTTATTTAATTGATACAGTTTTAAAGATCTATGCATTTATATAATTGATATTTTAGATTTATTTTATTAAACAGTAATTTTGTGTTTTTTAATGTTATTAAGCATATATGCAGATTACATTTGATGGACCCACCCCCACCCCCTCCCACTTGCCCACCCCTGCCTTCGCCCCCTCCATCTCTACCTCCACCTCCACCCCTACCTCCATGACCACCTATTCCTCTTCCAACACCTACCATAGAGGATCTGAGGGAGAGCATGAGCACAACCTTCACGACCTCATGTGTGATATTGAGACCATTAAGCATGAGGCCCACCCCCTCCTCACCTACTTCACCTTGCAGATAGTATGCAAGGCATCATTCACTCAATCGAGCATTTGGATTGTGATATCGATAGCTTTAGATTATGAAGGCAAAACATGCATGCCTTTTATTCTAATGGCCTATCCTATAGAGAGGTCCATAAGCTCAAAATAAATAAATGACATTTTACAAGATATTTTATAAACTGTAAGATGCATCTTGAGATTAGCGAGAAGAAGCCTTGCATTTCTATCAAATGGTGCATGCATTTGCCTATATTAGCACACTTTTGGCAGCGATGGTGGATGGTATTTGACCATCCACCAAACACAAATCAAGAGGTGCCCTTGTACTTCCTTAGGAAGCTATGGGCTGAATTTGAATTGGGTTTGAAACCCAATTATTTTGATATTAGATCATTTCTAGGCGTTGGTGGAGGGATGCCTTAGGATAGGCCTAGGAAAAGCTAAGCAATAATACTAGGAATAAGATATGGCCTTAGTCTCTTATACCTCTTCCTACACTAGTTGTCCCAGTGCCACACCATCATCGAGCAGTGTCATCTTCTCTTACCTCATTGAATTCCCTTTCAAGAAATTTAGTAGAGCAGTAGACACAAGCGAGAGATATTTGTCCACTTGGACACATTTGTACTAGTTGTGGAGATATATGCAAAGGCCTCCAGAGTGATGTTGATATGGCACATGATGAACATTATGCTAAGGGTGCTGATTTTGATGATGATGCATACCCTGCCCATGGTGATGGTAGTACTAGTGATGGTAGTACTAGTTCATCATTTGTTGACCTTCTGTAGGGAGAACTTAGAGACAGTCAAGAGCAGCAGGTAAAATTTTAATTAAAATTTAAATAAAGTACATAATTATTTACTTTCTACATACATGTGTAATTGTATTAACCATATTAATGTACATGTTGATTTTGAAATAACAGAGGATGGATGATATTATTCCTCCTAGGAGGTAGTATAGTCTTTTTTTGAGACCTATAGATGTTGGCATCCCTCATACGGTATGCACTTTGAATTACACTATAAATAATGTACATTCAAACTCAAATTTAATAACATATGCTCATATGTTCTTTTTATCTGATTTTGTAGGGATTGTCATCTGTTACATAGTTTGATGTTTGTATAGGTCCTAATCCATTAACCATTGAGGCACAACCTCAAATACCTATAGTATGAACTTTTGACTCAAGAGAAATAATTTGTACTATTTTTATGTATACGATGTTATTAACTTATAATTTTCAACTTTGATTCATGCATAATTTTATGTGTTTTAGTTTTATGAATAGGAGATGGATCATACTTATCCATATAGGCCTCGGTATAGTTTATTTTTTACTCCATCTTTTGACTATGTGAGACATGGCAACGATCATCATGGTAGCATATCTTTAGACACATCTGTGACATTGGCTACTACTCAGGTATGATATATATACATGTTTTTATAGTTTATAAAAAAATGTAGTGTAAATTATGTACTTTTTAGTTTACATACTTTATAATTCATGTATATATAATTTTGAATCAATGTTTATGTATCCATAATTTTAGGATTATGTTGCCATGAGTGTTGCTGAGAGTATGGGACTAAGCTAGATGGAGGTACCTACATCATTCTTTGAGGTTAGTATTGTGATTTATGTACATACATAGTTCATTATGCTCTTTATCAAATTTTAAAAATGTACGTATTGTAAATTAAAAGACCTCACCACTGCCACATTTGGTAGCTTTCATAGTGCACCTCCTCCCATTATAGAGGGACACCCATCTCATGTGGTATTATTTTTATAATGTAGTGAATATTTAATTTATTTGCAAGCTAGATTTTGAAAGCCATTTCAATTAAGCACGTACATGATGAGACACCTCATGTTACATAGGATGATCCATCTGCCTCACGGGGTGTCCCACATGATGAGACAACTCATGTTACATAGGATGATCCATTTGAGTCCTCTTCAGGTGGACTAAAGAGGACTGTAGATCAAATAGATTAGGTCTTTTGGCACCTTTAGATTGTATTTTTATGACACATATTGTTTATTTTGATACACTTTGTATTAGGACAAATAACTATATTATATGTATTTTTTGACTTCATAGATCATGTTGTGACATGTTAGATCATGTACTATTTTTTATGACTTCTTATCATGCTAGTGTATGTAGTATAGATTGTTGTGTTATCATGTTGTAAGTATGAACCGTTTTCTTTATTGAGACATATTTTATTCATGTTATGACACATTTTGTAAGTATATGGTATATGAACAATAATCTTAATAATTTTAATTATTTATATAGAAAAATTAACTTAAATACATTTGAATGTAAAAGTAATAGAAAAAAAATAGGTCATTACTTGAATTGACAATTAATTTATAATATCAAGTGCACACCTTTAACTTTCAAATAGAAGTAAACTCCTATTTTTAAATGTTTACAACATGTTTCACAACATATGTAAGACAATGCCAATGACATAAATAGAAGTGAACTCAAAATATAAAATTGGTTCAACACATTTCTTCAAATGAGGTCCCGCAAAATAAAATTGTAAAACAAAAACACATGTTCATAAAAGCATAAATTAATATGAGCTATCTAAACTATGTAAATATGTGTGATTTGTATGTACTCACTATGTGTAATTGCACAAGATGTTGATTTTTGATCCACCTTAACATTTAAATTTTCATAAATTGTAATTGACACCTGAATAATAGGTATATATAAGTTCTCTACTTTTCTATTGACAATGCATACATACATGTAATTAAATTATATAAGTATGTATATATAAAAAATAGCACAATAAATAAAAAACTTACATGTGTTTGATTTAAATGTAGTCATCACACTATACCATCTACATCCTCTCTCTTTTGTAATGCATCTATGATTGTCTTGTACTTGTCCATTGAAAATATCCATAATTCCTTATTGGTGGGTCTCCCTTTGTATCTTTCTAATTTGATATTGATTGCCACAACCAAATGAGAATAGTGTAAAATCTTCTTTTTGGATCGGTAGTCTTCAAATGCTGGTAAACTGTTTCTTCTTGTTAGGTATGTACATAGCCAGGTGCCAACTACAATGACAGACCCAATTGGATACTCAAAACTATCATCATCTACTTATGACATATCAATTTTTTCTTAGGTTCCACACATCTAGCTAGCCAATACTTAGTCTTTTCATCATTATCATTAGGTGCAATAACAACATAAACATGTCCTACAAGATAAGATAAAGTACATAAACACTTTAATCACATCTCTACATATATAAATAATATATTAAAGACATGTATTTGAATTATATTAATGACATGTACATAAATAAATAATATAAATTGAAGCATGATCACAATAAAATTTAATTTAATTGTGCATATCAGGTTGTATGAGGTCTGAAATATGACCATAGTCTTCTAATGCAAAAGTAAAATTATGGCCTTCATTTACTATATCATTTTGAAAATGTGTGTTAGTAGGTGCTAATGATTTTTGTTGCCAATCTTCAACCCATTCTGTATTCTTGCATTCTTCCCATTCACTTGCAAGACAAAACTAACAAAAAAATGTAAGCTCTATAGTCCATATAGTCCAACTATTAGAATCTGAATTCCTAAATAAATGCCATTTAGCTAACTCACTAATTGTATAATAGTCATATCTTAAACATATATTCTTCTCTTCAACTAGGTAGAAGAAATGTTTGATTCTAGAGTTCTGACTTGATCCTATGTATAAATATTTGTTACACCATTCGACAATCTCATGTGCATTTTTGAATTTGGCCTTTTCCTCAAATTTTAATTGCTCTCTACTAAGGGCTCTCTTCATGCATGCACCAACAGCATCATGTTCTCCTTTACCATGTCCAACCTCAAAAAAACTCCAGACATTTTAGATATTAGTTTGCCTATGTGTCCTACTCAACCAATAGAACATTCTAGTATTCTTGAATTATCATGTACAATTATCTGACCATATCCAATGTTAAGTCATTTAAATTTGTCTCTCTTTTAAATTATTATAAAAGACCTTGAAACAATATTGGACAAACTCAGATGAATGAATTTTATTATCATTCATATAGAAATGGTACTCTCTCAATATTTTTTGATCCTCCTCTATACTATCAGTGCATGACTATAAACTATATGAACATAAATTGTTACTTGCACTGAATTGTAATATTGTGGGTGTACCTCATCTTGCAGTGCAAGTGTGTAGTTCTATGCAAACTCAACAACTAAAAGTATAGTACTAATTAGAAATGTATTCTTACATATGTGAAATTATCCATCAAGCCATCTAGCATATTGAGAGTGTTAAACATATTTTGGTATGATCACACTCTTAAACTCATCCATAAATGCATGACAACTAACTTTATCTACAACTAGATCACACCTTCTTCCAATCTTCCCATCCTTCAATGGGTATTCAATAGTTTTGAATCTTTTTACATCAACTAATTTTAGTCCAAAAGTAGTCAAAGCATTTTCATGCAAACATTCATCTAACAAAGAAAGGTTTCCACACATATCACATGTACCTGAAAGACATGCCTTGAAAAGAAAGTATTGATCATTAGGTGGCTTACAAAACAAACCTAATATGAAATCCTTTATAGTTTGAGGTGGTATTTTTATACCACATTCTTGAAACATTTCTTTACTATCCATGGTACCACATATAGATCAAAATACATCATAATGTTAATGAAATTGAACATGAGTTTTACAAAAACATGCGATTCTTTCCTTACCATCTACAAATTTTCTAAATAATTCAGTTTGAGTCATGTCCAAAAGGTTTTTAGGATGTGGATCACGTATTTTTGAGCCAACTCTTAATTTAAGAACATCTCTTGGATTAGGTGATACTCTTGTATTATCATGCTAAATTTTTTCAACCACTTTTGACTTCATTAGTAAGTTTCATATCTCGTCTCGGGAGTCTACCACTACAAGTCCACAAAATATTTGTTGGATCACATTCAAAGTTAACCTTTCTCTTTATATCTCTTTCTAGAGTCTTATGAGTCACATTAAGATATCCACTTATGTTACTAATCAATATTTTTTCAGTTGTTGATTTGTTAACTAAAGCTATTGCTATTGCTCATCATGCTACATTCTTATCTTTAGAGAAAATTCTCTTTCCGATAACATCAAAGTCACTAGAAACAATGAATAGAACTTGTTTGAAAGACTCATTTTTATTCTTGGGTTTTGCATACATTTCTAATCTTTTCATTACTTTTCATATTTTAGACATTTTAATTAGTTGCAACATCAACTGACATTGAAACCAAAATTTTTTATTATAAAAAAATTGTCTATATAATCTATTAGCATGTGTCCTAATTTTTCTCCAAGAAACCAATCCCTCAAGATTATCTAGCACGTCATTAGGAAAATGAAAATTATGCCTAGGCACTTTAGTATCATTCTGATATGTTTGTTCAGTAATTGGTGTTGCCATGTCTACATTCATACAATTATTATTTTCAATTGCCATTTCATTTTCACTATTATTTGGAATTTGAATCTCATTTTCATTTTTTTCTTGGTATTTCTTTTAGGGCATGCATTTCGATTGGAGTTTGTTGTGCATGATTGTTTGAAAATCTATTCTCATGAAGAAAATCTAAATCATTTAAATCGTAACCTGCTTCAAAAAAGTCACCAATTTCATCATGAGAAATTTGTTGAGGGTTTGGAGACACACTTGTATATAATGTTTGATTAGAATGTGCACCTAAATCTCCTTGTATTGGGTTCTCTTCTTCAGCCTCTTCATCCATCATGGTATCCTCAATGTCTTTTTCTTTTGAAACATTGCTCAATTCTCTAATTCTTTGTCTTCTCTCTCGTTGACATTGTGTTTCATTCTCTTTATTTGTTGCAATTTTCTCATTTGTCAGAACTTTTATTTTTTTCTTTCTTCGTTGTTTTGATCCCATCTTTGCACTAGTTTTGAATTTGAATCAACAACTTGCAAATTGTACAAGAAGAAAAGATAATAGAATAACTATGACAAAAATTCGTTGTTGTAGTTTGAAATTATCATTCAATCATTGCGATCATTGAAAAATCATCTGTGGGGCATCTATTGGGGCCCAACGAGTAGATTAGAATCAGGTAACCAATTATTTAAAAATCAGGCACCCAATTTTTAAAAAATCATGTAACTGATTATAAATTGGGCACCCGAATTTTAAACAATTAGGTGCCCAATTATTTAAAAATTGGGTGCCTAATTTGGTTAATGGCTAAATCCAAATCAGCGACCCAATTTTTGAATTGCAAATTGGGTGCCCGATTCTAGTGACATAGGCAAGAATTTGTATGGGGTTTTGCCTTAGGGAAAGACATGCCATAGGCTTGGTCCCACCAAGCCTATGCCTTTATGAACCAATTTTTTACTAAGGCATTTAATTGACAATTTTAGGGATTGTTGTAATTTTTATATGGTCATCCCCATTGATTTTTTTGACAAAACAAAAACTCATTATAGGTCTTATTGTTCTGACTTTAAAAATGTAAATTTTATAGTATTATGAGCTCATTTGCTATTTTTCCATTATTTATTAATCAAAAGTATCCCTTAAACATGAAATAGTGACATTCACTAAAATTTTAATAACTTTTTAAAATGTTTCATATTTTGTAAATTAATTTACATGTCATCAATCCTCACACAATTCTTTTAAAGTTAAGAAAAAAAAAAAATTGATTAAATTACGGTGTTCGTACATGAGAGGTTTTAGAAATTAGCTTAACTGTCAATTAAAATTAATAAAAAAATATTCATTAAAAAATTCAATAAAATTATTTTCATCAATCTTTGGTGTGTCGAGTAACTTCATTTAAAAGGATTCACAAAAAATCATTTAGTTGTGTCAAATTATGGTGTTTGTACACAAGCGTGGTATGGTCCTGAAATATGCATTTTGAAAAATTGATTTTTAAAGATCCATACAAAAAAAATCTATCATATGGGTATACAAATAAATGACATATTCAAAAATAAGATCCCAGGCACTACAATTTTTATTTTTGAATTTTTTTAATATTTAATCTCTAAATGACTCAAATTTTGGCATCAATTGACAATATATTTCAAAAACAAGAGAAACACTTCCATTGTTTGGCCAAAAGTGAGACCCAACTTCTTACACTAACCCAGTTCGATTATAGGAACCTTTATAGCATGCTTGACTAAGGCACAAAATGGTCACTCAAATATCATCCAATTATGTAATAATATTTTTGATGAAACCTGGTTGGATGGGTTGGAATAAGTAGTCCTAAGCATCAATAGGAATTAGGAAATCTCTTATGTAGAAGAGTTTATGTCTAATCCACTAGGTAGTTTGATTCAAGCTAATGTTCCTAGACATCCCATTTTACAAATCAGTCATAGTAACCTATTTAATAGAGAATAACCAAAGATGAAGGCTAGTCTTAATTTTCTACTAAGGTGGAAGAATATTGTCGAAGATCAAAACCAAGATTGGCTTTTCAACTATCTTAGAGCATTTAATTTATACGTCGATCCAGTAGTGGACTTCTTCGATTAAGTAAACCAAAATTCTCTCTCCCAAATTTCAACAAATCCAACAAACAAAAAATTTCTTTTGTCTTGTAGTTGGGCTTGATGGATGATGATTTGGAGGAAGTGGTAGACCTCATCATGATCTTTTGGAAAGAAGACTGATAGTTTGTATGTTTTGACATTGTATGGTAAAAGTACAAAGCTATGTCACCTTTCAAGCTAACTTATGAGAATGACTAAATTTGAGTATTTCTATCTAAAATTCAATTTTTTTTTAAAAACATATGATCTAGATAAATTCATTCTAGGTAAGTTATATATGGTCTCACACTTTTCCAATTGGAAATGTCTATTAAATGCATGTTTTATACTAGTTTGTATCCAATTACTAAAGAAATACAATTATTTTAGAAAACTGGAATTTTAATAACTCTTACTATTTTTTATGAGTTTTTTTAAATAACACATAAACACCATTTTATAGGGCACAAAGTCAAGAATATTCTCATGTAGAGTTTATAGTGTTATAATTAGATATAGTATATTGAAAATAAAAAATTTCACAACCACATATTTTAATACTAGAAAAGATGTTGGTTTTGAGAAAGAAAAAATATTAAATCATATCAAAAAAATCTAAAAATTATATAAAGTTCTAGAGGAGAGAGTCCTCTTCTAGGATGTATAATTTTTCTTCTGGTTAGAATAGATTTGTTTTGAAAAATGTGGTGGGAGATGAAAACTATCGATTTTAAGTGAGTTGAAATTTCAATCCTTATAAAAGAGAAAATATAGTTCTAAAGTTGATTTTTATGTTTGATTGTTCTAGATATATGTGTTATCTATAACATAGTCTGAGATCAAAGGGAAATAAGTTTATTTGCATATAGTTTTGTGGTGGGAAATAGACCCCTAATTTTCAACATTTTTCAGCACCTAAAAAATTATCTATAAAAATTAGGAAAATATATCAAATTCTTATTCCAAATAATTATTAAAATTTATAATCCTAAAATTCATCCATTTCTACACATTTTATTAGTTTACTTCATTTCCAAATTCAAAATAATAATATGTATTTTATGACATTGAAGGTGAACAGTTATACTTTTATTAGCCTTTTCCTTTACGAAAGGGTGACATAGCTTTGTGCTTTCATTTATCTTATTTTCTTTGCTATATAGTTATAGTTTGGTTCCAAGTTAGATCCTTGTAAGATTGATCTAGTTATGCTATAGTGAGTTTTATGTTGTAGGTGGATGACCATTTTGTAAATTTGGCTTTAGGCCTCGACTGCCTTCTTTTCTTTCATTTGTATTCCTGCTATTTTGTAGTAAGGTCAGTATCAAGTAGTTATAGGGCTCTACCTATTTTGGTTCCTACCCAAGGATGGATTTTGTTATGTAAAGCTTTTATAAATGATGTAAATACTAATGAAAGTTAATATAAATGATATATTTTCTATAAAATTCAATGTCTAGGAGGGTATTTCTTTTATCTTTTTAATGGTTAATCAGATTTTAAATCCAATACCCATTAAACATTGAAGGTAATTCCTATTAAATTGATAGTTTAGTTCCCAAATGCGTTCTAATTTAAACCAGAGTAGTAAGGATTGGCTGAAAAAGTATGATAAATTCCTCATAAGGACAAGAAAAAAACATCATTGAATGGAGATACTCTAAGTATTAGTAATGTAATAATTATTAAAGTTCATGTATTTATCAAATTGAAACTATCCAACATAGATCAAATGAATTAGTTTAAAAAGACATAATAGAAAACTCATGTTGATAATTGATTCTTCTTGCTCAACACTCCTACAAGTAAACATGAAATTTATTAATCTCTTCAATTTAAATAGATAGTGAATAATAAAGGGAAATTAAGAAGTCTTGAATCAGGATCTTTTGGTCTTCTATATAATCTAATGCTTTACACTATGTCAAAATTGAATAGTCTTCTTCCAGGTCATCATCATCTAGGTGTCTCTTCATTGCCTCTCATGCCTTTATTATCCTAGCTTAGTTTATGATGGGGACTTATTTAAGAGGTTGTGGATTCACATAAGCTCTATAGGATCCCAATGATGAACATGATCATAAAACTGAGTGGGTCATCCCTCCAAATTTCTTTAAGTGAACCCATCTCCCAATTATACTAAAATTTTTACATTTCATGATAATGAGAGTAGTGTATAGGATCCTAGGCAAGGAATTCATAAATAATATAGATTGATATAGAGTGTTGAGTGATATTGTTGCAACGTTCCTAGCTTTGACATGCCTACTAGGATCAAATAAATCAAGCATATCAACCCTCTGTAAGTGGTTATTCAAACATAAATATAGAGGAAACTTGGACAAAGTATTAGCTTGTGTTTGAAATGATATCTATATTTACAGGCCTTACCACTATAACATCCCTATAGATCAAAGACAACTTATTCCTCTATACCCCCTTGTCTCCTCTTTTGACTCAAAAAGATTGGTTAAATTATGGTTTCCTATCATCAAAAAAAATCTGGCATTCTTGTTAATTTTCTTTCATATTCATCCTATAAGTTGTAAAAAATGGATGGGTTTATACATAGCAGAAGAAGAGATCAAAATATGGGATAGTACATCTACATTGGATGTAAATATGCTAGAGTTGCCTACTCGGCCCCAGGAAGAAGAAGACAAGTATGGGAAATCATCAACACCACTGGTTGTGCCAAATAATTAAGACTATGGTGTAGCCACAAGATGAGGTTTTGTAGCATTTGCTAATGTAAGACTGGAAAAGAAATTTAAACATTTTTTGGTTTCAAATAAGTCTGATTCATTTTAGTTTTACTTTCCTATTTTGGCCATAAATATAATACTATTTATTTTATAACCTATCCATTGAATCACCCGAATGTTTTTGGTCAGCTTCATTTGTCAATTTTTTTAAAATAAATTCTTTAGCACTTAATGCTATAATTAGTTATAGTTAGGAGCCTACAACACAATGATAACTTGTGAGCTTCTTATGTTGGAGGTCTTGCATTCGAATTCACTCGAATGTAACACATAAAAATAATTAATTATAACAAATAATAACTAATCAAGGCTTGGACAATTTATTGATCAAAAAAGAAAAATAAAAAGAAATTCTACAATTAGTTATAATTTTAAATCAATCAATTAAAAGTAGATTTTATTTCATGTCTATCACAAGATTATTATGGTAAGATTTACACTATGAAATGACTTGGACTTTAAAGGGTAGCAACATAGATTTACTCACCTACTAATAAATTTCTTATTGGAATATTTTGAAATTCATTTAATCCTATTTATATGATAATTTTCTAAAAATAATTCTATTATAGCCTGATTCAATCTCCAGCTCAAATAATCTGTATCAGTCATAACTTGCAATAAAAAATCTATTTGAACACATGTATAACAAGTGTAAAAACTAAGAAAGGGGGAAATATTTAACTAATAATAGATGGTGGAATTTTAGGACTAATGTTTAATTGCAACCTTGAAGTGTTTTGTTAAGATGCATGAAACTAGGAAGGAACTCCATATCAATAAAGGACAAGTTTATAAACAAGAAGGCAAGAGATTTCACATGTGGTGAGATTGTGGAAATCCAAAAAGCATTACACCTATATTTAAAGGATATATAAATCCAAATAAAATAGTGATTATAAAGGATAGAAAGTGCCATTATAAGGACAAGACAAGAAAGAAGGATATGAATTTGACATCCCTTTGAAACTAGGGTATGCTCCTTTTTATTGTTGTATTTTTAGAGGACAAAAGTCTCATGCTAGACTAGAGGTTTTCTTGTCCATTCTTGATACTTTTATTTTATTTATTGTGTTAATATAATCTATAA
Source organism: Cupressus sempervirens (assembly GCA_028749045.1). Lineage (NCBI taxonomy): Eukaryota > Viridiplantae > Streptophyta > Pinopsida > Cupressales > Cupressaceae > Cupressus > Cupressus sempervirens. The sequence goes on along the minus strand of CM053789.1, from coordinate 728,783,054 downwards.
GACTTCAACCATTTACCGATAAAAAAGAGAGTTGGTGATTCATTATTATTTATATGCAGTTTTTTCTAATTTTAGATTATTATTATTTTTTGTCTAAATCAAGTGTATTTTTTTATTTTATTTGTTTGAATTTAGACAACTATTAATCTTCTTTAGATTTTATTGGTTATTGATATCATATATTACTTGGTTTTTTTTTGTCTTGTCTTCTCTTTAGAATTGAATGTAATTGTCAAATCATACTTTTTTCTATTAAGAACCGATAGAAACAAACATAAGTAGCTTTAAAATCATTAAATATACATAAATTCCTAAACTATAGAACATATTATAAAGTCTAAAGAATTCTCAAATACTATTGGACAAATAATATCACTAATTGTATCTAAATGTGTCTTTTCAAGACATTATCCATTTTCAATATGAACAATATAGAAAATTCTAACTAGTTTTAACTCATAGAGGATCTCCACATATCCATGGCTTTAAAATAGGTAAGCCTTTCCATTGCTCACATTGGCTAACCTAAATAGAGCCCTTCTTGTAATGATGACCACCTAAATCTACACAAACCCTAAATACTCTCCATTTGGAGGGCCAATGCATATTTCCAACCTATTCCATCAATTGTTGTAGTTCTCAAATCCCATTTCAACCAAATTTGACTCTTATATGCCAAACTCAATTACTTTTCAAATAATGCTTCTTGGTAGCCTTGTGAATCATGATATTAGTGCCTAAGAGACTTGTTACAATTTCTTGAAACTAGCACTCTATTTCTAGTAGAATATAATTTATTTCTTTAAATGTCAACCCACAAAAATTGCTCTATGGAAAGAAGAGTACTCAGGCTGACAATAATATCATAAGAAATTTCTTAAAATAATACAAATAATTTCAAGCGTTTTAGGTTCATTTCATAAATTAACTTTTCCTTATTCTACTACACTCTCACACTTGAATTTGGTAATCATTGATTCAAGATCTTATTTTACAATGGCAACCTTTTTTAAAATCTTGAACATACTAGATTCTAAATCAATTCTTTCTTTACCTTGTCAATTATGAAATTCTAAAGTTTTCAATATATCTAGTATAACCATGCTTCTAATTTCACTACAAAAATACATTTCAAGATATTTAAAATATTACATACACATCATTGACTTTGGTTCTCTATAGTTTAGAACAGATGTCTTCTAAAAATGGTAGCTCATGTAATTCTTTGTACTTACAATTTCTTTTTTCTTGTAGATAGCATCATGTTCTATGAATTTAAACAAGTTGCTGCTCTCTACAAAGATGACTTCAATCTAGTGATTTATAGGACATTGTTTGTTCTAAAACATGAGAATTGTTCAACAATAGAATGTACAAAACTATTTATTGTAAATTATTGTAATTATCAACTCTATTTTTTTGAAAAAATAAAAGTGACAAACCACTATACTTTATTAATAATTCATAAATCAGTTTAAGAGCTCAAGAAGTAAAGAAAAAGGAAGCAAAACTCCCATCATTGCTTATTACAATAAAGATTTGAAGATAAAAATAAAACCTTAGAGCCAAAGATCAAGAGCTCAATTGCCAAAGCTTAAGCTCTATTAATAGATAAGCTTTTGAATTAGTCACATCACAACATTCATCACCTTCATAACTTTCATACAATAAGGTGATGTTAGTAAGGATGTCTTAAAATGTCGATTCTTACCCAAATAAAATTAAAAAATCCTCTTACAGTAGTGGTATTGCACCTTTTATTCGCTTCAAATGTAAAATTTGAAGTATTTCCTTCTAATATCTGTTCGTCAATGTTTTGCTGTTTTGATTCTGGTTTGTAAGATGTCACCACTCGTGAACTTGATATTAAATTTTCTATAAAAAAATTGAACCCTCTCCCACTTTATTTATTCATATACCCGTTGTAACGAAAGATGCTATTGCTAATTATTGAAATATTTAGACTAAAACTGCATCAGCTTTTGCTTTAATGGTGGATGATGAAAGCTTTGATAAGTGGGACAAGTTTTTGTCATTTAACCTTTTCTGTTTAATTCTTGACTTTGATGACGGTGTTCAATAGTTAATGGAGGGTCAATTTTAGAATCGTTATTGTATAGAAAATGATAGTGCAAGACACCATTTTGAAAAAAATAATGTTCAACTCTCTCAAACATGTACAACTTACGTATGGGATTATTATACTCTCTGCTAAATGATTCAGTTATGTATTCTCTTTTGAATTTATAGTAACTCCTAGACGTTTTAGGTTTCTCTAAAACCATGGCGTTGGGGCAGCTGAACTACCTTTAGAAAGTTAAAACTATTTTCCATAATGGAGGGGTTGTGAACATGTCAGCTGAAGTTGGTCGTTAATTTTCTAGTTGTCAACTTAAAGCCTAACCCCCTGACTTGCACTGCACTGATTAACAAAAACTACCAACAACCCAATGATTAAAATAGAACTACTTTCTAGTTGGAATTTCATTAGATTATCAGGAAGAACACAAGTGTTTTCATTAGTAATATAAATATTTTCATTCAATATTGAATGTCAGTAACATAACCCAATACTGTCCAACATTGTAAAACTGTTGAAGCCCTTAATATAAATTGGGCTTACTTCAAGTAGGAAACAGCTTTACAATCAGTTAAAATAGTTGAGCTTTCTCCATGTCTAGAATGAAGAGGAGATACTATAGATAATGAAAATTTATGCTGGTATACATAATGTCTAGGGAAGAAACCCCTTGTCCTGTAAGCTCACTACTGTGTCAATCAGGCTCTTGTTTATAGGTGTAAATGAAACACCCAGAGATCTCAGCTTCTGAGTAGAGAACTTAAAAGGCTCTTTCTTGGGATTTTTCTCATCCGAGCACCTGCAAGGACAGAATTAAAAAAAAATATTTTTATGTGTTGTTTTGAAATGGGCAGATTATTCTAACATTGTTAATCCTTTCAACTAATGAATATAAATCTTACTGACTTTGTAGGAGATGGGTATTGTGGAAACAATTTGGCCAACATTTGAACCAGTTGAGATCTATGCATATTGCTTTCAGCACAAAGATATCTCCCACAAGCAGATGGTGTCTCATAGACTAAAATATGAGCCTCTGCAACATCTCTCACATCCACATATGCTTGAGTTAAGTTTGCATATGTTTTTGCAGATCCTACACAATGGAGGGCAATACCAGTAAATTTGAAAGCATTTGATTTTTAAGGAAAGGAGTTTAACACATTCAGTTTCAAAACTTTTTATGCTTAAACTACTCTAAGAAGAATGAAGTGGTTGAGAACAAATTTACCAGTCAAGTATTTCATAATATGAGCAGTGCTAGCATTGATGGAGGACTGCAACAAAGGGCCCAAAACCAAACATGGGTTAATCACCACCATATCCAAATTCCTCTCTTCGGCCATCTTCCATGCTGCTTTCTCTGCAACTGTTTTGGCATAACAATACCAGTTCTGCAACATCAATGAAGGTAAGTAATCTGTTAAAGAAAATTCGACATAGCTTGAAACTAATCAATAAGAACAAATATTTGCATGGGTAAGTCATACTTTGGTTTGAATGCAATAATCCAAATCACTCCAACAGCTCTCATCAACCACAAGATGTGGATCTCTGTTTGGGTCCATGTAAATTGCACCTATTGAAGAGGTGAATACAATCCTTTTAATTCCACATTTTGCAGAGGCTTCTAACACATTGATTGTCCCTTTCACTGCTGGCTCTATCACTTGTTGCTGCGTCACCATTACCAAAATCTATGCTTATAAATAGATTCAGAACAATAACAATATTATATTCATTAAGGTCTATAACTTGTTCTTGCACAACCCACCGCCATTAAAGCAACCTTCACAAAGACTATGAACACTTTTCTCTGAGACAAAATATGTATTGTAAACATACAACTTACAGGGTCATCAGTGAGAAGGCAGGCCATGTGAAACACACCATCACATCCTCTGAAAGCTTCAATCAAGCTCTCATAATCAAGAATATCACCCTTCACAAGGTGAAGCCTCTCTTTGGCTCCTTCCAATATTCTCAGATGCTCATACTTGCCATCCTCTGCATTTGTCAAGCCCAATTAAAAACTAACATGATTCATTAGCAATAGATAGTAGTTAATCTTGTTGGAAAATGTATGTAAGTTTTGTTTAGGGTTACATTTTATAGTCTAAAAACTAAATGAAATAAATTGATACAAGAAAAACTTATAAAACTAACCAGGATTACGGACTGCTCCTTTAACTGTGTAGCCCTTGCTTAGTAACATCTTGACAAGCCAAGAGGCAATGAATCCTCCTGCTCCAGTCACAGAAACTGTTTGCTTCTTCATTGCCAAAGTATGAATAAAAACTCAAGCTTGGAAATTGTTCTCGTTTTCTTCACCTTAAATAGACACACCAAAAGAACCCTGACTGCATGAACAAAATCAGCATGACGTGGGAAAATGTACTGCTTGTAGAAAATGGCATTTGATAACTATCAAAGACGGTTTGTGTCGGGAGCATGGTGCGTTGGTCAATGCCTACTGCATCCACTATGCTAATGCTGGATATGGGCCCCTAATTTACCTATAAACACTATTGAACCCTTCAAACTTTGGGATGGGTTTATCACCTCTTTTTATTTTTCCAAAATTTTTGTGATGTTGTACTCAAACAAACATATATTTTTATAGTTTTAAAGAAGATATATAATTGTTCATTATAACATTTGTAAAGTTTTGTTTATTCTAAGATTCCTGTGTTCATTCCTTTGAAGTACAAGCTGATTCTAACTGTTCTTCTATAGTTGTTGTTGAGTCTCTTGTTAGGAGATCACCTATTGCTTCTGGTGATAATGAGGTGATGGATAATTGCATTGGCCCTTCTCCTTTCTTTAGGTTACTCTTTCGTATGTAGTTAAAAGGAATTTTGGGCTGTGATTATTGTTTTCTTCTGATTCTTAGCTTTGGTCAAAATATATTTTCCTTCTCTTCTTTTTATTAATTTTTTTAATTGTGAAATTCATTTCTTTTGACTTGATAGCTATCTTGTTATGGGGTTGGGCATTTCTAGTACTTATCTAATCAAAATATTAGTATAAAGTTCTAAACCACGAGTCTAGCAGCAAGAGTTAATAGAGGGACTACCCAATTCTTATAGTTGAAAAACATATTACTAGAATTGCATTACTTGTGTGAGATATTAAAAATCATTTTATTTGGAAGAAAAGGAAGAAATGCCAAGTTCTAATATGAAGGAATTCAATTAATAAAGAAGACACTAAATGAATATTCTTTATAATATGTTTGAAAATGGACATCCCTTTTATAGCTACAAGGTTGGAAGACACATTTTTTAGTGGAATTGTATGATTTCTCTCTCTTAATTGAAAAAAATGAGGTAAAGAATCCTTATGTTATCTTAGTAGTTTTGTGGGAACTTCAATCTATGTCCTTCTCTATGTATGAGGTTTAGTAAACTTTGTAATCAATCTATAGGTAATAATTTTGTTATAGAAGAATCTCTAAGCTAATTTTATACTTGCTGATTTCATATAGAATTTATTCATAGATACAAAATAATATTAATTATAATAATAAAATGTAGTAACACGCACACACACACACAGAAGATTGTGATTGAAAAAATAGTATCATGATAATTAATAAAATTGTAAAAGATAAATAAATATTTAAGAGAATAATTTTTAGATGGTAGAAGATTGTTCAGTTTGTAAGTTATTATCATCACTATAACATCATCATTTGTAAATATCATGAGTTGTAAAACAATTACAAAGTTATTAAAAATAAACTTTCAATTATTCAAAGAAATACATCACAATCAAAAGATACTAAACTTAATTGTATGAAGACTACCATAGTAAATAGAAAACTACACAAATTATATTTAAATTAAAAATTAAAAACAAATAGAAATTCTTAATACCAACTTCTAATCTTAATATTCACTCTAAAATAAACCAAACCAACTTCTCAACATAATCTTTTTACTTAAAATTTAAAATACATATTCTCATTAAAATTGTTTTTTTTTCGGGTTGAAGTCTTGATCAGGGAACTATTTATATTTTTATATATGTAGATTGAGATGTTCTTGTAGTTGGATTGGTTCATTGGGGAGATTTTAATAACCATGTGTTTAAACCAGTGGGGCAGTGCATATTGCCCGTGGCTATTATTGCCCGTAGCTATACAGCCACGAAAATGCACTTCCTTTACATTGTTTTTACTCGTTTGTCAAATCGTTCAACTATGTACGCCAATGCAAAGAAAGGCTCAGTGTACCAATCCATTTCACATTCTTTGAAATACTGTTTGGTATTAGTATGAATGAAGGTAAGTTTAATAATAAAATAGACATTTCGTCTATTCTCAATGTGGGTTACATGGGAAATTAAAAAATTGTAATGTAATGAAAAAAATATTTCAGTCAAAGCTTTAGATATCCTAAACAAATTGAGGTTGGTAGGGTGTTTTAAATGAAAGGTACAATTCAAGTTGAATGTCTTCAAATTTATATATTAAATAGCTAACATGATTTTAATAATAAAATAGATATTTCATCTAATTTCAATGTTAGTTACATGAGAAATTTAAAAAATAGTAATGCAATGAAAAAAGATATTTCAGTCAAAGCATTCGATATCATTAAAAAAAAATTGAGGTTGATAGAGTATTTTAAATGAAAGAATACAATTCAAATTGAATATCTTCAAATTTATATATTGAATAGTTAAAATTTATAGATGAATTTATCTCTTATAAAAGATAATACAAATATTTAAAAATTATATTCAAATTAAGAACAAACAATTGTCATAAACTCAAACCCAAACCGATTCTATCATCAAAAAAATACCTAATTTTGAGGTGGGTAAAACCCAATTATATCTCTCACTAGTTTTTGTTTAAATTGATTGCAATATGCTCTCTTCTTTTTTGATGGTGGATGGAAAAAAGCAGAAAACGCACTTGATATGTGGGGGACAGATTAAAGTTCTTTTTATTTTGCCTTCGATATTCAAGTCTTGACTTTGAAAATTTGTTCCTCAATACAAATGCTCAGGGTGGAAATACCATTTGAGAATTCAATTTTACATTATGTTCTTCAACTGGATTTGAATTCAAATCACTTTGACTGTTTGAACTTTCTGCTTTATCTATTGTTTTCAACGATCAATCAGTATGTGATACATCTTATTCTTTCCTTGTCGAACTAATATTCTCTCTTGCTATATGATTGTTAAATAGCATTACTGGTTAAAGTATTATGTTGTTTGTGGCTGATGCCAGTTTAATATTATATTAAAGTAAATTTACAACTCCAAAGACTGTACAAGCAACGCAATATATATGGTTGGTGGAATTGCTATCCCAATTCAGCTGAAGTTGGCATGGATAGTTATACATTTAGATGAATAATTATAATATTATTTTATTAGACAAGTTATATAGAGAGACATACTGATATATAAGTCTTTTAGATGCATGGATCACAAAGATGACAAGTTCAAGAAATGTAACAGAAATCATTAGAAGTCTTAGATGAAGAAACCGTAGATTTGAATAGAGAAACAAGAAATTTTTCATATAAGATGATTGAAAATAGATTAGAAGACATTCATTTTTATCACATTTTTACAGTAGATTTGAATAGAGTAACAAGTGATTGTTCATATAAGATGATTGAAAATAGATTAGAAGACATTCATTTTTATCACATTTTTACAGTAGATTTGAATAGAGAAACAAGTGATTGTTCATATAAGATGATTGAAAATAGATTAGAAGACATTCATTTTTATCACATTTTCACAGTAGATTTGAATAGAGAAACGGATGATTGTCCACATAAAATGATTGAAAGTAGATTAGACAATATTCATTTTCATCTTTTTTTTTAATATAGTAATTATAATTTAATTTTAATGATTTAGAAAGATTAGTAAATATAATTATCTTCTTCAAAACTATTCAATCATGAAACCTAAAGAATAAGATTTAAAATCAAATGATCACTCTCAACAAGTTATGTAATCAAGACAATCCCCAACAAATTATAATGATAATACTTATTGTTATTATAATTGACACTTTTCAAACTAAAGAAGTGGTCTTGGTCTTAATATATTTCAAATCACATTAAATTTTAATATTTTTTATTTCAATATAGAATATGATCAAATAATTACATGAAAAATTATACACTAAAAAAAACATAAAAAATATGATCTTGTAAGTCCAAATTGAACCCAAATTTTTTAAAATAGAACTCATAACACCATCTAATCACACTATAATTTCTAAAATAACTAAATACTATATTCAACAACTATTTATACCATTTTTCTTTAGGGGTTTTTGGCCCTCTCTCGCAGATCTGCATGCTTAGATATCCAATTTTTGGGAACCAATCATTTCAGATTTAGTTTAGATCTACCCTGTGGCTGGGGTTTTTTTATTGTGAAATTTGCTAATGATGAGGATAGGGATTATGTCTTGTGTCATGGGTTCTCTTGGGAGGAATGGTTCCCCCTAATGGCCAAACCTTGGTATCCAGCTTTTGACCTAACTAAAGAGTCCTTTGATAAGATTCTTCTTTGGGTTCGATTGCCAAATCTTCCCCTTCATCTATGGCAGGACTTAGTCTTGGAGGCTGTGGGTGATGGCCTTGGGGGTTTCTTAATGGTTGATTTAGTTTCATCCAATGTCTTTAGCACAATATATGCTCGTATCCTTATGGAGATGGATATCTCTAAAGGGCTCCCTTCTATGATTAAGTTGTCTTCTCTAGGTGGTTCATGGATCCAACTTCTTGATTATGAAGGTATTCCCTTCAGATGTAAGAAGTGTCATAATACTGGTCATCTTGCTACTCATTGCTCTTCTGATAAGGTTAGATCGAAGAAATCATCTTCTTGGTGGTTGGGGATTTCAAATGATCATTATAGAGTTCAGAAAGCTGCCTCAATTGTGGCAGGGCAGAATAGTTCTTCACATAATGATCTTACTTTGGTTGAGGATTTTGTTGATATCTCAGATGTTGTACTTGGTGTCCCCTCTATGGTTTTGTCTTAAAGTGTATTTGATGTTCCATCTCTTGCTGACTCTATGGTTCTTGACTCTTTGCCTACTTTGAGTTAGAATTTTGTTGTTCTCCCTTCTACTGTTGTCCAAAACACTGCTTTTGGCTCTTTAGCTGAGAGGTTTCTGGGGGTTAGCGGGGATTTGCAGAAAGTGGCAGGGAAGGTGGAAGATTGTTGGACTACAGTTAAAAGGAAAAAAGGAAAGTCTTCCAATTCCTCATTTGATATGCCCTTACGCTCTCAAAAGAAAGGACCAAAATGTAAATCTTGATGGTCTATTTGTGACTTGGGTTGTTTACCCTCTTGTTGGGATTATTAGTGTGTCCCTTTAGTTTGTTCGGTGGTTCTCCATAGTTGTCTATGATTCTCATTGTTATATCTATCTTGTCCCATTGTATAAGGTTTCGGGTCCTTTCAAAACCTATTTTTACTTAATCAAAACTATTTACACCCGAACCATATTCTCAAAATTTTCTCAACAAATAACCAAGACAATTTCAATAAAGAATAATTAAAAAGTAGGTTAAAAATGACTGATTTCACATTAATAATAATTCAAACAATTATAAAGTTCCTTCTAAATGTTTCCAACTACTTGTTCCAAAACTATGATTCATATACCAACCAAATTATCAATTGAATTTAACAAACTACCAATAAAGGGTGGAAAATACTTATAAATTACTATCTGGATAACTCCTATGGTGGGTGGAAAATAATTACAAATTACTATGTGGATAATTCCCATGGTCTTAGAGAAGATAGTGGACTTATTATTATTGGTGGTGAGGACGACAAGCTTCTACTTACTATAAGAGTGAATAGTGTTTGGTGCTATTATTTAGACATTATGTTATGTCTAAAGTCTCTGGTTTGAATGTTTTAAATAATTAATTAATTTTTTTAAATTAGTCCAAGTTTGATTTTTAATTAAAAATCTAGACAATATAATGATGATATATTTCATAAAATAATATGAGTTACAAAGAGTAATATTAATATATAAATATAGAGGTCTCTTGGATTCAATGATCAAAGAAACAACAAGTCTAAGATATTTAACTCTAGATTATTATTAATTAATAGGTGACTTAACTTAATAGTTAAAATGCCAATTACTAATCAATTTACTCAACTAAGATATAAGTGTCACCTAATTATCAAATATCTTATATGAAGGCAATGCATAAATAGGTGTAATATCCCATATATATTATATCCAAGATGAATAAAATATATACTAGAAATTCTAGAGTAACATGGTTTTGTATAGGATTGAGGAATTGACATTATGAGTGGGAAACTAATGGCAAGTGTATTTCTCTCTTAGTGAGGACTAGGATGATTGCAAGTTTAGGACATGGAAACAATGAGAAAAATGAAGATAAATAGGAGATCAAAGATGAACGAAATGAGTATGAGGAGGCAAAAATATTAATCATAGGATTTGATTTTTGTAAAAAATGCATTGAGGTGTGTTTGAAGATTCTTGGCATCATTGGCTCTCCCTATCATTAAGGGTTCATACGAATAGCTACTATAAGATAATATTTTATTGGTTGTGGTTTGTAGTAGGGGTTAAAGTATAGGTTTCTCCTTTCTATTTATAGATGAATATTTGAAGTTCTAATCCCCTCATCAAAATGGTCAATCACAACATTGTTGACTCAAGTTTTATGGATGAAAAATGCCTCAATGATTGCATGAAACTTCATGCCCTTCTTATGCCCTCTTACACTTAAAAAAAGGGAGTATCAACAAAGTATCCCTAAGTTTTATATAACTTATTGTCTTTTCCCTTGAAAAAAGCTCATGATGTCCATTGCATTAATTAATTTACTTAGGGTCCTAGAACATTTCTAGCACTCAAAGCATGGAGGTAGAAAGGGATGGATTAGGTAAGTACTAAAAGGAATCTCAAGGTTTTATAGTGTTTTAAAAAAAATGTAGAATTGTGTATAAATATATCTTAGGTGGAATTTATTATACTTATTCCCTTTGTATTTCTAGTTCCTTATATTTGAATCAACCTAGAACTGACAAGATTTTTTCCCCAAGGATTCTTTATGCAATAGTTGGTAGGGCCTCTTTTAGATTATAAATATATATATCATTGTTAGGTTTTTAGAATATAAACCAAATATTGACATTTCTAGGAAATTAAAACTAGAAAATCAATATTATGCAATGATATCAAAATTGTATATGTGGGGAATGATTCTTCTAGATCTTCAAGTCTTGAATCATGGAAATCATGTCTAAAACCTCTTAAATTGAATGTTGGTTTTGAGTGAGCTAAGGTTTTTCCTTAAAAGATGAAAACTATAATTTGACCCTAAGAAGAAATCTATCAATTAGTCTCCATCAAGGTTAGCTTCTTAGGATTACCATTGGAATAGTATGGGGTGAATTTTTTAAGCATCTAACTCTTTTAGTTAACTTATAGTTGTTGACATTGTGGGTAAATCTAGGAAATATTTTTTGTATGCCAAATTGTGGGTAAACATAAATGTGAGCATTGTGATTCCTTTGTCTATTTCATTATCTTCTAAATTTGATGTTCACGTGTGTAATAGATTATCTACAAGGACTCCATAGTTCCATGTTGACCAATAATTGCCACAATGTTGGCCACTTTGCAACTATTTTCTTGAGTACTATGAGGTAGTTATTATCCTAGACAATTATTATTTTTGGATCCAATCCTACATCAACCTTTGAGATGTTACCTTTGGTGAGTGGTAATGTTGTGGGTGACCACTCCTTGAATAAGTTTATCTCTATTGATAATTGTGTTCCATTTTTGGAGCATAGTCATTTTCAAGAGAGGGGTTTGGATGAAGCTAGTGAGGAGTGAAAATATGTCAAGGGTCTAATTGGTGGTCTAAATTCCTCATGCAACCTTTTATGGTTATAAATACAAGGAAGAAGCATTTAGAGGAGAAATTAACAATAATTTATTTAAATCTTTATGGTTTAGAATTGGCATTAAGAAAAGGGAATGTGATTGGAAAATAAACTAACCTCAATATTTTTGTGGATAGTATTCAAATTTCTATGAGCATTATGACTTTACTTTACTTTGATTCAATTAGTGGCTTTTTTTCTATTTACTGATTCCTAATTGTTTTTAGCCCCTTTTGAAAGACCCTACAATTGTTCTATGTTTATACCCTTAATGTTGTTTGTTTCTTTGTTGTTTCATTGTTATATATGTTTTAGTCTTTGTAAAAATATTATAACCATTTCAAAATCTATTTTTTGTTTTTAATCATCATCATCATCATCATATATATATATATATAACCTCATAATTTATTTTTTTAAGTAACCTCATAATTTATTTTTTTAAGAATAGAAAACACATTTTTAACTTCTGAAGAATAATATCATTTACAATAATATTTTACCTAATTCTTTAAGAAACCAACAACTCGATATAGATATTTGGTTCGCTACAAACATAAACAACTACTTTACGTCATACTAGAAAACTGAGAATCACTAGTTAAAGTTTCATCACAGATATTACTTGAAAATTTAAACATAAATTAACATAATAAAAAATCAACACTTTGAACAATGAATCTCAAGCTCTTAAATTTTTAATATAAACAAATATACTTTATTCAACATTTTATCTGAAAATAAATAAACCACAGTATTTTCTAACCTGGTAAAATACAGAAGCCCTCAATTTGAACCGAGCTTAGTTAAAGTAGGAAGCAGTTCTACATCAGTTAAAGCAGAAGAGCTTTTTGGTTATATAGAAAAGCCATAAGATATGGGTACTGAAATTTTCATTCTTGTGCACATAATATCTAAGGAAGAAATCTCTTGTCCTGTAAACTCGCTACTGTGTCAATCAGGCACTTGTTTATAGGCGTAAATGAAATACCCAGATCTCTCAGCTTCTGAGTTGAGAATTTAAATGGCTCTTTCTTTGGATTTTTCTCATCTGAACACCTGCAAGGATTGAATAGAAAGATTAGATTTTTATGTTTTTTTTTTAAAAATAGGCAAATTATTCTAACATAGTTAATCCTTTCAATTAATAAATAGAAAGTTTACTTACTTTGTAGGAGATGGGTATTGTGGAAACAATTTGGCCAGCATTTGCACTAGTTGAGATCTATGCATATTGCTTTCAGCACAAAGATATCGCCCACAAGAAGATGGTGTCTCATAGACCAAAATATGAGCCTCTGCAACATCTCTCACATCCACATATGCTTGAGTTAAGTTTGAATATGTTTTTGCAGATCCTACACAATGTGAGGGGCAAAACTTTTAAATTTGAAAGCATTTGATATTTTTAAAAATGGGTCTAGCAGATTCAATTTCAAAACCTTTATATTTAAACCAGTGTAAAGCACTGTGGTATAGTAAGATTCCGAGGCGAATTTCTAAGACAGGAGAAAGTGGGACGCATATAGAACTTGAAATGATATTTCAGTATAATATGTCAAATTGAAATACTTGAACATAATGAAATCGCAACACAAACTAGAATCATAGAACATTCAAGATAGTAATAAAATACATACCTAATATTAACATTCAAAAATAAAAAATCAAATAGAAATTCAAGTGCCCATCCCAGCAGGAACATGGTTGTAGAATGGCAGAGGTAAGAGTACTCGGGTACTTCAAGTATCAGGTGGGGGGACATCTCGGAGATGGGTACTTTGAAGTTTGGAGAAAGGTGGAGTCCGCCAATTTCACTTAATTATACTATTGTAAGAAGAATGTAGTGATTGGGAACCAATTTACCAGTCAAGTATTTCATAATATGAGCAGTGCTGGCATTGATGGAGGGCTGCAACAAAGGACCTAAAACCAAACATGGGTTAACCACCACCATGTCCAAATTCCTCTCTTGGGCCATCGTCCATGCGGCTTTCTCTGCAAGAGTTTTGGCATAGCAGTACCAGTTCTGCAACATCAATATTGAAGGCCTAATATGTCAACTTTTTTTCCTTCATAGCTTGAAATTAATCAATAAGAACAAATATTTGAATGGGTAAGTCATACTTTGGTTTGAATGCAATAATCCAAATCACTCCAACAGTTTTCATCAACCACAAGGTGTGGATCTCTGTTTGGATCCATGTAAATTGCACCTATTGAAGAGGTGAACACAATTCTCTTCACTTCACATTTTGCAGAGGCTTCTAACACATTGACTGTCCCCTTCACAGCTGGTTCTATCACTTGTTCCTATATCACAAACCACCGCCATTAAAAGCAACCTTCACAAGGATTATGAATCATTTTCACAAAACACATATTACAAACATATAACTTACGGGGTTATCAGTGAGAAGGCAGGCCATGTGAAACACACCATCACATCCTCTCAAAACTTCAACCAAGCTCTCATAATGAAGAATATCACTCTTCACAAGGTGAAGCCTCTCTTTGGCTCCTTCCAACGTCCTTAGATGTTCATACTTGCAATCCTCTACATGTGTCAAACCCAATTCAAAACTAACATTAAATGATGGCAAAATGTTTTCCTTTGTCAAGCCCAATTCAAAACTAACATGAATAATGGTACATTTTTGCATTTCTCAAGCCCAATTCCAAACTAAAATGAATGATGGTAAACAATTTTTTTTGTTTGTAGATGCTGTTTACATAAACATTTTAGATCACCCAACCATGTAAATTATGTGACTTGAACCAGGTATCTAAATCCTTTTTAAAATTCCAAACAAGAATTAAATAAACACCACACCAAGATTGAAACAAATGCCATAAGCAAAACTTATAAAACTAACCAGGATTACGGACTACTCCTCTAATAGTATAGCCCTTGCTTAACAACATCTTGACAAGCCAGGAAGCAATGAATCCTCCTGCCCCAGTCACACAAACAGTTTGCTTCTTCATTTCCACTGTATGAGAAAGCCCAAGTTTGGAACAAGCTCTCGTTTCCTTCACCTTATGTAGACATAACAAAGGAACCCAATAAAATTAACCATGTCAGCATGACGTCCTCATAACTTCTTCTAGACACTGTCCTTGTTTAGGACAACACATGTACTGTTAAAAGAATGGGGATTGGTTCAGGCTTCACAGAAGTGCAAGAGACCAGAATTTACCCTTAAAAATTATTAAAATCTCTATATTTTGAGACCTGAATTTTTTTGGTCCTTAGTCTAGTTTTGAAGTTGAATGGTTCTAAATGAGCTTATAAGAGATCAAGTTTCACTGAGTGTGTGGCTCCAACATCATAAGGAATGAGGCTTGGATCAATGCCCTGAAACTAACACCCCTTTGTTCTTGACTCTTAAGCTAGAAAGAAGTTCCCAACCTTTAAAAAAATTATTTTTGTCAGCCCTCATTTATTTAATTTTTAAATTGTTTAATATATATTGGAGTACATATAGAACATTGTCTTGTATGAATAATAAGGTTCTTTTAGTTCTATCTTGGTGTCTTTCCTTATGTCTTCGTAAGTTTATTTATGACATTCATCATTTATGTTTCAAGTCATATGATTATGAAAATATGTCTCACATACATCTAGATATATATGTGTTCTTCATTGTAATGTATCATGTAGTTACATCATATATTAGGAGTCTTTGATACAATATGATTCTTTGTCCATGCTAGGTTATTTTTATTCTTTTATTAAAGCTCCTTGACCATGAATACATATTTTCTTAACCGAATCTTAGAAGATCTTATATTTGTTAGGATTTTGAAGTGTTGTCCACCTTATAAATCTCATATTTTTAATTAGTTCATGTTAATATTTGTTATGCAATTATAAGGAATGCAAGATCTACCAATAGTCAAAGGAAATATATTTATTATATTTATGAAGCAAAAAGGTCAAAGCATGGTTTGCTGATTTTTGAGGAGCTATGACAATATAAGAAAATATTTGTATACTATTATTATAGAGTATCTCCTTTTATAGGGATTATGTGGCATGCCTTGATTAGTGGGATCATAAGCATCATGTAAGAGACTATGTTTAACATGTTATTTGTAACCAAATCTTAGAAGATCTTATATTTGTTAGGATTTTGAAGTGTCATCCACCTTATAAATCTCATATATTTAATTAGTCCATGTTAATATTTGTTATGCAATTGTAAGGAATGCAAGATCTACCAATAGTAAAAGGAAATATATTTATTATATTTATAAAGTAATAAGGTCAAAGCATGGTTTTCTGATTTTTGAGGAGCTATGACAATATAAGAAAAGATTTGTATACTATTCTTATAGAGTATCTCCTTTTATAGGGATTATGTGGCATGCCTTGATTAGTGGGATCATAAGCATCATGTAAGAGACTATGTTTACCATGTTATAGTTATCTAGATTTTTATCATGACATTTTGGAACCTTGCTTTGAATGGTGTTAATACTTTATAGTATAATTTTGGGCCTTCATAAGGCTATACATTATACATTGAGGCCTTGACATAAAGACATAATACACTTTATAGATGCATATATGCTATTGGATTAGATGCATTATTGAAAGAATTTGAATGTATGATTACTCTTATATTCCTTTTTATGGTTGAATGTTGGATGGGGTTTTCTCCATGTATATCTATAGGTTGTTATTGAGTATTGCTGATTTTCTTTGTCATTCATATTACTTGAAGTGTCCATTGCTATTTTAAAGTTTAATTTAGAATTTACAAAAAAATAAAATAAATTTCTATATACTGTAGTAGCCATCTTCATTTGTAGCATTTGATATTTGAGTATGGAAAGCTTTTTTTCCTATCGAGTCAAAGTGTGAAAGCTTACTATGCTAAAGTGAGAGTTCTATATTTAAGGTTTACGTGTGTGGAAAGCATGGCTATAACTACATCTTGGATGTACATTGGAAATTGAACAAAATCAATTATAAGTTAAGTGGAATCTAGAAAGATTGAATTCTCTTATAGAAATTACATAAGAATTTACATATAGCAATGAACCAAGGATCTAGAGACAAGTAAGTGCACCAAGATGGTGTACAAAAAGTAGTATAAGTGGACAATTTTTTTCTGAAATTAAGTAAACTTGAACTTGGATGGGACATTTGAGGATCATCCACTCAAAATGACAAGACGTGTAAAAAAAAATTTGTGATACTCTGAATCTACTTTCTAAACTACTAGAGTTTTTATAAAACATATAAGATTAGGTGGGTCAAAACCTGCACACATGAAAAAGTGCTTGGTTTTTATAGGAAACATAACATAGTTATTTTCCTATCCAACACAAAAGGCATAGTTATATTCAATATTTTGTAAATCACTTTGGTAGGATGCCAGTTAATAGTGATATCTAGAAGTTGTGTATTTAAAAAAAAAATTCTTATGAGTATTTTTTTATGAATTATTAACTACATCTTGAAATTTTGGTGCATATTCATGTGATGGGCATAACATGCATCAAAATAATAATAATAATAATTTTTTTTTGAAGTGCATATAATGAAGTGTAGAACAATGATGTGTAATTTATTTTGAATTTGGTTAATTATATTAAAATTTATTAAAATAAAGTTGGGCATATGTTTGTGAGGATTGTGAAGACAATGGTAAGACTAATTAAAGTTTACAATGGGTTAGAAAGCATGTGAGATTATGGTGGTGATTTTAGAGAAACTTAATGAAGGAAAAGACGAGAATTCATCTTATAAGATGAAAAAATGTGTAAAGGAATAAAATTGGAGAGAAAATGAGCTTTCAAGCCTTTGGGTCAACTCCGAAGGCTCTACCAAGTCATAACCCAACTGTGTTTCAACTTTTCAAATAACCCAATTAGGTTTTAGCTTTTCAAATAACCCAATCAAGTTTATAAGGAATAGATTTGTATTTCTATGTTTACATAAATCAATTGGGTTGTTTTGCTAGAAAAAACTTGACTAGGTTATGATTGAGTGAAATGCAAGTATTGCATTCACATAACCTGATTCAGGTACAATGATAGCAATAAACCAATCGAGTTATGTATAATCTTAAGTTAATGTTATATATAATAAAATATTCGTACATGTATATAATTAAATATTTTTATTCTATTTTTGTATATATATAATGACACATATTCACAACCTCTCTTTCTATCTCTTAGTAACCCCTAACACCCACTCCTCTAATATGTAACCATTCTCTTTCCAAGATAACTGTACACCTCTCTCTCTCTCTCTCTCTCTCTCTCTCTCTCTCTCTCTCTCTCTCTCTCTCTCTCTCTCTCCCTCCCTCCCTCCTCAAATCTCTCTCTAACCCCTTACTCCTCTCTGTGACTCATAATCCCTAAGCCTCCTCTATGATCCATAGCCCCTAAACCCCCCCCAATCTCTCTCTCCCCCCTCCCTCTATCAAACTCCTAGACTCTCTTTTCTAAAACCTTTCTCTAACCCCTTGCCCCTCTCTTTGACCCCTAACCCCCCTCTTTGACCCCTAACCCCCAACCCCCCATATCTCACCTCTGAAACCCCTATCCCCCCTCTCAAACCTCTCTCTCTCTCTCTCTCTCTCTCTCTCTCTCTCTCTCTCTCTCTCTCTCTCTCTCTCTCTCTCTCTCTAACCTTTCTCTAACCCCTAACTCCCTCTCTCTCTCTCTCAAACCCCTAATCTACCCTCTCTCAAATATCTCTCCTTTCAAACTTCTCTCTTCTCGAACCTTTCTCAAACCCCTTACCTCTCTCTCTCTCTCTCTCTCTCTCTCTCTCTCTCTCTCTCATGCTTAATCCCTAACCCCTATCTCTGACCCATAGCCCCCCCAATTCTCTCCCTCCCTCCTCTCAAACACCTAATCTTTCTCCCCCCTCTCTATCTTAAGTCTCTCTTCTCAAATCTTTCTCTAACCCCTAACCCTTCTCTCTCTAACCCCTCTCTTTTACCCTTAGCTTGTAACCCCCCTCTCTCTAACCTCTCTCTTGTGATACCTTTCTCTAACCCATTCCCCTCTCTTTAACCTCTCTCTCTCTCTCTCTCTCTCTCTCTCTCTCTCTAACCCATCCATCTCTCTATCTAACTCCTAACCTTAACCCTTCTCTATTTAAATCCTAATCCCTAACACCTTTCTCTATCTCTCAAACTCCTTACACCTAACACCCCCCCCCCCCCCCCCCTCTCTCTCTCCAAACTATAATCCCTAACCCCTCTCTCTAAACCCTAGCCCCTAACAACTACAATTGTATATATCTATCAATATTTATGACTCTACTGAAATGTCAAAACTTAGCCTTTTTACTTGGTTTTCTAGGTGTCTAAACAAGAACAATTAAAATGCTAAATCAAATATCTTATCTAAAAATTGGGTTATAATTTGTTGGTAGTTGAATTTTTGATTACCTAATATCTTTTTTCTACACTTGGGGGTTGAATGATAAGTGTAATGGGATCCTTTGTGGATGAGCAAGACTCCTAACAAAATGATGAGATATAAAGATGATGGGTAGTCCTGAAGGTTCCTATAATAGGAAATACTAAAATGTTAGATGTCAACATCTACTAATAAACCAAAAATGCATGGACTAGTAATGAAATGCTTATTGGAACCTCATATGAATGTCTTGTGTTGATAGATGATACAACTATTGATGAATTAGGATGTCTTGTACCATTGGTAGGAGCCACAACCTATGGTAAATTAGTTTGTATATTCTTCTACATGGTAAAATTCATAAATGTATTAGTCAATAAATACTAGACAACAAATGCATGGATTAAAAAAAAATGTTCTAGAGCCTATGTTGGACATTTTGTTCTAGAGGAGGCACAACGTATTTGGTAAATGATAAAAATATTAGATTTTTTGATGTGGGTGTTAGGGATTTCTAAATGGAGTAAAAGATAAATGTGTATTGGAGCCTGAGTTGGATATCCTGTGCTAGTAGAGACACAACTAGTGATGGATCAATGCTTGTAGGAGGCACAACTCATACAGTAAGCAATACAAATGTTAGTGTTGTAGAGATAGGTGTAAGGGATTTCTAAAAACAACAAAATAAACCCAAAATGAGATCATGAGAAGGATTAAACTAATAATATACATGGATACTGCTAGCCTTTGTTGTGTTTGACCCCATATTTGATAATTGGGACTCCTAAAAAAATGAAATGATACAGAATCTATAGGAAGTCATCAAGGGTGACATAGTAGGTAAAACATAAATAACACAAGTTAATAACCCAAAATTGTTGGAAATCACTATAAAATTTAATTATACATGTACTAAAATTTGTAAATGTTTTGTTTAACATGTATATAAAATAAATGGATACCATAACCTCAGATGCCTACCAATCCTATACTCATAAGAGGAAACAAATTAGGAAGTTAAAAAAATTTCCTAGCTGACAAAACATAACATATTATTACATAGTGATGAAATTCAATCAAAATAAAATATGAAAATGTTACCTCTTCCCTCTCTTGAACATCAATAATGTTAGGTGCATTTGTCAACTCTATGAAACCCAATTGTTTTGCATATCTACAACAAAGAGTGAGGTATATTTATCAATATTGAGTACTTATATATGTTCATTCATAATAAATTTCAAAAATATAAACATAACTTGTATTTAATACTTTATTGTGTTTGGGTGTGCTCATTGATTTATTCCACTTTTTGAGTAACCTTGAGCTACGTGGGGTACCCTAATGTAGAAACAAAAACAAAATTAGAGCACTGAATATGATAAAACATGAATTCAATTAAAATTTTAAACTTGAGAGGTGTGAAAAACATGATACCATAAAGTTCTCTTGGCCAAAGTTAATGGGTGAAAGTGTGACATCATCAATTTGAGAAATTTGAGCCCTTGACAAGCCCTTTAAAGTAGTAAAGAGAAATTTTAAAAATTGGAGGGAATGTTATTTGTGAAGGCTACGGTCTATGAGTGAACACTTATAGTTTACCTATGACTTGGGAACACTTGGGAGCACCTAGGACTTGGAGGGATACTAGGATGGTTACATGGTTGACCTTGAACACTTGAAGTCTACAAAGACCTAGGAAGAGCTAAAAATCTTGAAGAAGAGCATGCAACCATATGCACATGATTTTAAGACATAGAAGATCTATAAAAATCACATACCATAGGTTTGTTGTTATAGACTAAAGTGAAGGATTTTTCTAGAATGGAAGATCAATATTGATCTTGTGGGTTGTGAGGAGAGCATAGAGGATTCTATGGAATGTGTGTGTAGGCTTAGAGATGGAAAGGGTGCCCCTAACTTGGCCAATTTAAAGAAAATTGTATATTGAGACTAGCAGAGATTTAAGATAGGAAAGAAGTATGAACAAAGTTTTAAGAAGATGACTTGTTACCTATAGGGTAAGTTAGAGAGGGATCTATCTAAAGAATTAAATAAGGTTACTACTTTACTTGTAGTGCCAATAGAAAGAGAAAGTATATTAAGAAATGTGTAATGTGGATGGATCCAATGCATGATAATATGGTTAAGCATTGTAATAAAGTGGTAAGGTGTCCCTCATAGGTGGGTTAATGGGAGTTTAAGAACAAAAAGAGATCCAAGATTAGGATCCATGATGAGCAGTATCTTGGTGTAGGAGCACCTGACAAAGAAAGAAGACCAATGAGGGGTCCAAGGAATGAAAAGGACTACAAGGGATTAAACAAGTTTAATTTTAATGTTTTGAAGCCAATAATTTCCATTTCAAATGATGAACTCAATGTATTGGTTAAAAGTCCTAAAGTTCCTTTTAAGGACCTTATGACTTAATTGATTATAGAGGGTAACCTCCCTAGACACCTCATTTGCACTGTTGGCCATTTTTTCTAGCGTATCTACTAGGGTTGAGTGGTGACCAAGACTAGATGACCTCAACCTATTGATAATTTGGGAAATGTGAGAGTTATTTTGTGTAAGGCGATTGATGAGGCCCTCCTGGGTATCATTTATATGCTCTAATGGGATACACCATTGATTTATAGGTGACCATAGTTGTTGGGGGGGAACATCGAGTGGATGGTTTTGTGGTCATGTCATTGGGAGTGGAGGGTTTTGTGGTTGTCTCACAGTTAATGGAGTGTTTTGTGCTTGTGCATTTGAAGTATTTATGGGGTTTGATTGTGTTGTTTGTGTAGGAGGTGGTCTTTTATCTCTACACTAGTACATTTGGGTTACATTTTCGATGACAGGCCAATTTGGCTATCAAATTCATTTTTTAGAAAAAATATGATCCTGATAACGCCTAAATTTTGACAATCCTTAAGTTTGTATTCAAAATTTTGATGAAACTTAAGTTTATCATCAAAATTTCAACATTATTGAGGATATAAAGAAAAAAAGAAAATTGAAACTTCATTTATTCACACAAAAAAGTGCAAATGGGAGGGTTTAGTGGTGTGACGAAGATATTTTCAATATTGTTCAAGGTATGTTCATCATTTTGTTGAGTTGGAAGTATTTTAGGGAAACTAAAATTCCTTAAATTTTGATTGATTGTGCTATAGCTTGACAAAAGATAGATCCCAAATTCACTGGCATTCAAGCACACCATGGCCACACACTGAAAAGAAGTAGAAAGCAACAAAAAGAACTTATGGCAAACCAAGGAACCAAACATGGGCATGACATCCTAGCTATCAAACTCATCCCCATCCACTTCATCTACTTCAAAATCACTATCAGCCACCTCAGATGTCTCCCTTGAAGCTCCCATGGAGCATAAACTAACCTTAAGTTTCAAAATGACACATCCACTACTCCTACTATTGCCCATTTTTACTTTCATGAAGATGTTTTTTAGCTACATGGAATCCTATAATATAACTAGGGCAAGTTTTTCTTTCACAAACCTAGATCATTACTGAAATAAAAATCTAATCTAATATGCCTAGCACAAACATGTAAAGGTGGTTGCAAATATTTTGAAGCAATCTAAGAAAGCCCTAAAGTCGAACATTTCTGAGGTATTTACACATTTCTATCTTTTGACTTGTAGTATTTTCAATTATTGTTTGAAGTAGTGTTATCATGAATATGCCATAGATGCATGATGTTAAGGATAGACCTTGCTACCAATTCAAGAAGCATTTATTCAAATCAATGGAATAAGACCTTCTCACAAATCCTAAATGGTGTAGTCCATGTTGAAGGTATTAATGCTTACATCCATTACAAGTTTGAGATTATAGGAAATGAGAACATATGGATTTACATAAAATTTACAATGAAGATAAAACCCTTAAGACTGAATTTCAACACCTTCAAAATCAAAACATCATTCAATACATGGATTATGTTGATTTTGATGGGCCTAAATGGATCAAGATTGTCCTTCATAGAATTCATGATCAATTTTTTTGGGTAAAAGACCAACCATTCATGATTACCAAAGAACTAATTCACCTACTTACTGAATTGTACAATATTGGCATAATCCATGTTGCTAGAAAGATGGTTAAGAAATAAGTTGAGACAAAAACTAGAACAAAATGGGATAAGAGAACCATAACTTTATCATATATTAGAAAACAAGATGTGAGAGTAATTGTGAAGATTCTAGGTTACGAAATACTTTATAGTAGCAAGAATAATTAAATATTTATTGGAGTGATTCAGAATTCATATAAGATGGTCATTGAAAGAAAACATTTTGACATTTGTGAAATCCTAAGACAATAGTTGTTTGAAAACTTGAGAAGGATCAAGCATGATAAAACTCAACCTTTTAGGTTTGGCTCACTAATATTGCATATATTCTTTCATATTATTCATAAGTTTCCTAAAATGCACCTACCTTCCTGGACTAATGATGTACCAAACATGACTTTG
Source organism: Cupressus sempervirens (assembly GCA_028749045.1). NCBI lineage: Eukaryota > Viridiplantae > Streptophyta > Pinopsida > Cupressales > Cupressaceae > Cupressus > Cupressus sempervirens. Next base: position 728,759,149 of record CM053789.1, on the reverse strand, counting down.
ATAACTAAACACTACCACATGCAATACAAAGGTGACATTTCTAGTGATCTATTTGCTTTGTTCAAGGGATTTCAAAGACATATGAAACAAAGGTATAAAATACCTAGGTCAGTTGTGGAGAATTATGTTGATACAATTTATTTTATGGTTGAAACCGAGTTCACATGCATGGAGGTTGTTGATCCTAGAGAGATATTTATTCATCCTCTTGGTTATGAGGTTACCCAAGATATTTTAGAACAATATATTGAGGTTATGTTGGCCTCACTTAGAGATAAAGATGAAAAAATATGGGGGACATAAAAAGATAAATCTAGCCAAGGGAAGAATTATATATGGGACATATAAAAAGGAAGGTAGAGAAATTTGGGAAAATATTGTAGAAAAAGAGAGCATTAGCAAAGAATAGCAAATAGTGATGAAGAAGGGAAGAAAAGTTCCCACAAAGGCTAAGTTGTAAAGTGCAAGCACAAAACTTGTAAAGGATAGTACCACACAAGGAGAAGAGGTGGTATATACACCCTAATTTATAATCTTATCTACTCTTGTCACTTTGTTGTGTAATTTTAAATTCCGTTTAAGGAAACTGTTAAGTTATGCCCATTAAATGTCTTATTTCTTGAGCTTAATAATATATTCTATTTTGTAATATATAACTTGTCATCATCATAGATTGTTCCAATATTTACTATATTATATCTATCATTCATAATAAATATGATGCTTTGGCATGTGTTGTTATATATCTAATGATGATAGTCGTGCATCTAATGATGATGATGAAGAGAACCTTGATATACCTATAATTGAAAAGGCATACGAGCCCTTGTACCAAGGCTCCCAAACAACACTTCTCTCTAATGTATTGTTGCTGGTAAACTTCAAGGTTATGAATAGTATATCCAATGTAGCAATCTCACATATGCTAAGGTATAGTGTCAATTTTGTCATCTTCTATGTTAGTGTACCATTAATGTTCTTTATATTAACAATATTTTTTCATAGGTTCATAGGTGAGTGTTTGTTACTATAAGAATTTGGTATAACTCTAATACCATGTAAGAATTTACCTTAGGGCCCGTTTGGTTGCAGGCATAGGAATGGAGAATTAGAATGAAAAATTAGAATGGGAATGGAAATGTGGAATGGGAATGGAAAAGAACAATCCCATTCTTGTTTGGTCCATCTTGTATGTGATTTGGAATATGTTACTCTCTTGTTTGTTTGTACAAAATTAGAATTGGAATACAGTTACATTTATATTTTAATATATTTTATTTATTTTAATGTCTTCAGAAAAACATTCCTTGTGAATACAAAATACATTAATCGCCAATGTTTGTTTAAGATATTAATCAGTATCCTTATATTTTATAAATTAACTTTACATATATATATATATACACACACACACACATACACATATATATATGTATATATATACATATATACATGTATATGTATATATATACACATATATACATGTATATGTATATATATACACATATATACATGTATATGTATATATATACACATATATACATGTATATGTATATATATATGTATATATGTATATATGTATTTATATGTATGTATATATATATATATATGTATATATATGTATATATATGTATATATATACATATATACATATATATATGTATATATATACATATATATACATATGTATATATATGTATATATATATATATGTATATACATGTATATATATATATATGTATATACATGTATATATATGTATATATGTATATATATACATATATATACATATATATACATGTATATATATATATACATACATATATATATATATATACATACATATATATATATATATACATACATATATATATATATATATACATACATATATATATATATATATATACATACATATATATATATATATACATACATATATATATATATATGTATGTATATATATATATATATATATGTATGTATATATATATATATATATATGTATGTATATATATATATATATATATGTATGTATATATATATATATATATATATATTGTAGTTTTATAATTCTCTATGAGTTACTTCTTATTATATAAGGAAAAAAGATTAGTAAATATGATGATTATATAATTACTTCTCTGAAATATCTTTTCATTTCAGATCTACATAAGGAAAAATAATTCAATTCAGATCTATATAAGAAAAAAAATTTAAAATCTCATTTGTACCAGAGCTATCACCGTGAGCAGCAACAACAAAGATGCATTTAACGTCTTTTCCATGGTCTTGTAACTCACAATCTTCGTATGTAATGTGTTCTGTGTGAAAAAAGATTTAATGAATGAGTATTTTTTCGCTGCTCAACCTTCCCGCTTTGTAGTTGCTCAACAAAATGATGGACTGAAATGGCCGAGTGAAATGGTGGAGTGAAATGGTGGAAGTATGTGCGGGAGTTTTTTTGCAGACCCAACAAATTATAGATTTTGCCATATGTTGGGAAAGTGAGATTGAGAATGGGATTGGCCCATTCCAATTACAAGTTTTTTAAGAATGGATAAAAGCTCATTTTGGGCTAAAATAAGAATTCAAAATCCTATTCTCCAATCCCATTACATGTAGCAAACAAAGAATTAGAAACATATTCTAATTTTCTAATCCTATTCACATTGTATTCCACCAACCAAATGGGCCCTTAAGGAAAGATTCACCCAAGATCGTAGAACTCGAACACAAGCACAACTGTAGACCAAAAAGGAGTATTATCAATATATGAGAGTATGTCCTCATACATTGCTTTGTATTGTATGTACAGACACACTAGGAGTGCCTATATATAAAGGCCTCTCAGGAAGCACCTAGAATGTCTCTAGAAAGAGCTAGGAGATAAGATAAGCATGAAAACTCTTATCCATCATTCTAGATGATAGGATAAGAATGATGAGGTGTATCTCAAGTGGAGATGTTGTAGACACCATGAGTTTAATTAGTGTGCCAACTCCTATGTTGTATACACCATGTGCATAAAAGAGGTGCAAAATCCTATGTTGTCAACATGAAAACTCACAAGAGTGCACATACTCCTAGGTGACTAATAAATAAATATTAAAATAATGCATTAACTTAAGTAAACTTAAGTAAGTGTAAATAGTGAATAATTATTTACACCAACACCCCCCCTTAAGTGCAACTTAGGGAAATGCCCTCAAGCTTATGAAAACTAGGAGGATATGCATAATGGGTCTCGGCTACTAGGCCATGTTAGGTACCCATGTACATAATGATATGCAATCTCTCATAAAGCAGAGAAAGATGGAAAACATTGTGGGAAAAATCCTCCCCCAAAAAGAGAGATGGAAAGATAGGATGCATGGATGGATGGAGTAATCAAAACCCCGCCATTATGACATACATCAAGTATATACAAAAGAGAAGTGGAAGGACAAAACCCCTTAAGAGGAAAAAGTACCCCCCATAAAGAAGAAGAAGAAGGAGACAAGGTAGTCCCCCCCCTAAAAGTAGTGTACTGACCAGTGAGAAATGCTCCAAGGTAGAAGTTGATCCATGACCATTGAATGATGTTCCTCCCCTTTGGAAGAAACAATGGCAAGGGTACAAATGAGATGCATCCCCTATATGGAGAAAGAATCTTGATGATGTAATGTATCTCTAAAACCTATTCAAGTGTCTCTATGTTGATACTAATGGTAGCTCCTCCCAAAACTACTGAGAAGAAGTGTAGATCCAGCAGGGATTTTTGTAGAACCTATTTCAAAGAACCAATAGTCTTCTTAAATGAGAGAGATACTTCCTGCAACTACTATACATAAGGATCCACAATCACATCAACCTATAAAGACTGATCATGTAGAGAATGGACATGAAGGTCAGAGTGGGCCCTCGCAACAACTATAGAAGGATCATCCTCATAAAAGAGAAGCAGTAGATCATCAAAGAAGTCTCCCAAATCTTTTGTGTGTGACTCCATGAACAAACCATAAATATTAGTCAAGAAGTCATCAGTTGAGGCTAGAACTAGAAGACAGAGTGTACCTTGCTATGTTGAAGTACATGAATCAGTCACTGTGGCAATAGATGAAGAATTTACCGCAAAGAGATGATGAATATCATCAAGGATTTCTCCCACATCTTTAATGTGAGACTCCATGAACAAGCCTGCAATGGCAAGAAGGAAGTCATCACATGAAGGTAAAGTAGGAAGACATAAAGGGTCCTACTACACTGAATCAAAAGTATATGCAGTTGGAACAAGATCAGTAGGACCAACAGGAGTATCTAGAGGTGTGATCTCATCTAGAGAGGATAGAACTGCAACTGTAGGTAGAAGATCTTTGGGGAATGGAGGAATGCATGGATCTCCATACATCTCCCAAAGATGCATCCAATGAACATATGGATTAGTTTCCTTAAGGTCAATAAGTGAATCCAAAACCTCCATATCCATATGTAGAAAGAGAACACTACTAATGAAGGAAAAAGTCTCAATATCATATGTAAGTCCTCTCACATATGGTAGTGCATTGTGTTGACTGAAATATTTGATAGCCAATTGACTCCATTCCTAATAGTTGTCTAGTATCAAATAAATCAAATCTTCCTCTTCCATGATGGACTAATCAATGCAACCCCCAAAATGAAAAAAAATAATCAAAGAAACCCCCCCAATGTATGAATTGGCACTTAGTGTGATAGCCACATGCCAATTTAGGGCCTATTTCTAAAAGTAGTATTTCTATCCATAGAACCTATAATCTAATTACATATCTAGAAAGTAGACAAAAAAAATGCACTTTCAAAAAAAATGGAACCTGATTATGTGTCCAAATGAGCTCATATGAAGCATTTGGAGTAGCAAAATTTGAGATTTACGAGTTGCAAAAAAATTCAAGAACAAAGATGTCAAACTTCCTACACTAATGTGTAGATCATGAAATCCTACCCCAAAACAAAATAAAATTGCTCACAAAAAGGAGTTCGTATGAGGGGAGATATTGTTGTTTGAAAATCACCTTTGCTGTTATTTTTTTGAATCACTGTCATTGTGCCTCCAAAAATCAAATGGCTCTAGATTTTGCCTCAGATGTCTAACTTAGATGAAACAAAATCCAATTTGGGGGTTTTCTGACCTTCTAAATGTGATGCAAATATCTAATTTGAACCTGCAAGCACCAATCTTCACCTGCTAAAAATCTCTCCTATGGCCTAATGGCCAAAAAATTTCTAGAAAATAATGTAGATCCAAAAAAAATAGTAGAGATGTAGATAAAAAAAAAAAAAATTAAATGTACAGATCTGAAATGATCATACTAATTCTACAAATTGTCCTTCAGGTGCCAATTTGCCAAAAAAATTGCCTCAATTTTGACTATGCCTAGGGTAGGTAGCTTTATAGTCAAATTTTCATTAAATTGATGTTATAGATGCAATGGCAAGGTTAGATCTGGCCCTAGACACTCCCAATGATAGCAATACTCCAGATTCAGACCAAGGTGTTGAAGCAAGAAGACGATCTCGAATGGCTATGTGAAGAGAGATTCTCTAAGAGCTCTGATACCATGTAAGAATTTGGTATAGCTCTAATACCATGTAAGAATTTTTCTTAGGGAAAGATTCACCCAAGATCGTAGAACTCAAACACAAGCACAACTATAGACCAAAAAGGAGTATGATTAATATATCAGAGTATGTCCTCATACATTTCTCTATATTGTATGTACAAACACACTAGGAGTGCCTATATATAAACTCTAGAAAGAGCCAGGAGATAAGATAAGCATGACAACCAAGCACACATCTTATCCATCATTCTAGATGATAGGATAAGAATGATGAGGTCTATCTCAAGTGGAGATGTTGTAGACACCATGTGCATAAAAGATGTACAAATTCCTGTGTTGTCAACATGATAACTCACAAGAGTACACATACTCCTAGGTGACTAATAAATAAATATTAAAATAATGCATTAACCTAAGTAAATTTAAGTAGGTGTAAATATTGAATACTTATTTACACCAACAATTACCACCATCAAACATTTTTACCTTGCTCTTACCAGGAATTATCAACTATTATGAAATATATTGGAATGGAGTATCAAGAAATACATGCATGTCCTAATGATCATATTATATACCATAAACAACATAAATTTACAACACAATGCCCTAATTATCACATTAGTAGATATCAATAAGATCAAATAACCAAAAAGGTGCCTCATAAGGTTCTTCAATACATTCCCATTATTCCACATCTACAATAATTATTTAGGTGTACTAGCTTGGCACAATTTATGGATTACTATGCACACAATAGATATCAATATGACATTATGTGAATGCCTGTAGATGGTTTTGCATTTAAGGACATAGAAGATAGGTGACCAATATTTAAAGAAGAACCTTGTAATTTGAAGTTTTGATTGGCAACAGACAATGTCAATCCATTTGGAGAGATAAGATCTATTTACTTGGTCTGGCCTATTTTTGTTATTAACAATAACATTCCTCCTTGGATATCCATAAAGAGGGAGCACATAATATTGGCAATGATTGTACCAAGTATTTTTCCATTTAATAGTCATCTAAATGAATTTATAAACATAGTATCAAAATGGTTGTAATAATTATGTTTTGTTTATGTTCATTCACTTAGGTAAATACCAAGTGAAATATATAAATGTATATATTGAGCCCTTGATTGATGAGTTGTTGGAGTTATGGATTGGGGGCACTATGTTCAATATCTCTAGACCAATTGTATGGACAAAACATGATGCCCCTAGACTAACACATTTTTGTGGTATGTAAAATTGTTAATGTATATTTTTGGCATGTAACAGTGCTAACACATTTTCATTGTATGTTTAAGTTGTGTGTGATAATTTCAAATATGAATCTTATAGTACACATGTCATCCAATTATACACAATCTTGTAGGTCTTCAGAAAAAGAAAAAATTTGCATGTCCAAAGATGAAATCTTTTCATCCAAAAAGTTTAGGAAAGCAAGTGTTTGATAAACATAGACACTTTCTCCACATAGATCATAAGTACTGAATCACCAAAAAACATCTTTTCAATGGGAAAGAAGAGATAACATCAAAGCCACAAAGAATGACACCTCACATGTGAAAGTTGGAATATAATAAAATGAATCCTTGAGGTAATGTCATTCTATTTGATGCATGTTTTCATATGAAATTTAAAATTGGATACAATCTTTTGTTTAGTAATGACATAATTGATGTTCATGAAGGTCAACCAGGCATCGATGAGAAACTTCCAAAAGGACTTATAAGCTATCCTAGACAATTTAGCAGGTTGTCATACTATGAGCACCTCCCAATTATAGATTTGTTTGATGCTATGCATATTGAAAATAATGTAATAGAGACACTATGGAAAATATTGGATGGAAGGCATGACAAAGAAAAATTGGTCAAAATTTACAATAACATTGATGAAGCCAATCATGCATTGAAGTTTTTCTTTGAATCAAATAGCAATAGAAAATAGATTAATATGAGTGTCATTCCTTGGTTATTAATGTAGCAACAAACTAATTCCATATATGAAGCCATAAAACTACTAAATTTTCCACAATATTTGCTGCAAACATAAGCAATCTCATATCAAAGAAAGGTGATTTTGGGTTAGGGTTGAAAATGCATGATTGGCATACCTTCATCAAGGTAAGTCATGTTCTTCTCTATTTACAATAAATTTGTAAAGCATTATGTACTTTTGATTGTTTTATTTTATAATATATTGAAAAGATCATTTCATTATTACTACAATATGTTCTACCTCTATCTCTCCCACACAAATTCAACAACATAAGTGTCAAACATGTTATATATGATCTTGGAAAATACATGAGGTTAAAAGTTTTATTTGTTAGATTTGTTGTATAGAAGTGTTATTAGTCTTATTAATATTTTTTTGCATGATGAATATCTTCTAGGTGGTTTTCATCTAAAGAAATTGATAAAAAAGACATAAAGCATTGGAAGAGAAAAATTCCTCAGCTTTTGTGTGAGATGCAAAAGTGTCCAGCTTCAACTTTTTTCAATGCACAAGAACACTACTTCATACATCTAGTTGAGGAGATTGAATTGTGTGGACTTGTACCAACTAGGTCAATGTGGATAGTTGAGAGGCATTTGAAATTTTTGAAGGGCTTGTTTTGATAGAGAGCACATCTTGAGGGTTGCATGGTCAAGAGATATATAGTTTACCAAACCATGGTGTACATTAATATATATCTTCCTAAGTTTGCATCAATTATTCATGTAGATCACATGTGGGATCCCAAATCCATTAACAGATTTGAATGAGAGCACTTGATGGAGAAATTTAGATTGAAAAAAGTGAGAATTAATTATAAGATGATATTATAGTTAATTACTTCTTATCCATCATCAATATAAGTTATTTCTAATTGGTCTATTTATTTTATATAGTTGCTCATGAGTGCGATGCACTTCATTGGTATATTGCAAAAAATCTTGATAGGATGACGGTATGGATGAACAATCTCAAAAAAATGTTCGCTTATTAACATGGGAAGGTGTTGCTTCATTGGTTAAAGAAGCTCATCATAATGAAAACCCCAATGTTATGCCAATGGTAATTGATCTAGAAAATGATTTAAGAGGTGGAAAGATACATATAAGTTAATCTATCATGAACCATTTGTTTAATATCAACTCATAGATGGATTCATAATTTTGACATGTTTGAAAAATAACAAGTCAAGCGCCACAAAGCTATGTACTACAATGGTCATAAATTTTGCATAAAAAAGGTGGATGACACTAAGAGAACTTGTGATTATGAGACAACTATAGTCTTTGAGGTCACCAATATTTCATCTAAAAATGACATGCATCCTCAACAATTTGAAAATAGATACTATGGCATTTTGGACAATATAATTGAGTGTGACTTTAATTCCTTCAAACTAGTTCTATTCATTGTCAAATGTTATAGGCTATGACTAAATCAAAATGATCCTGATAGAACTATTATTAAACATGATAATGGGTTTACAATGATTAATACAAGGTCATTTGAGCCAGTTGGAAATGAGCCCTATATTCTTCCAAGCCAATGTGAGCAAGTATTTTACTTTTGCATTCCACATAAACTGAGTTGGTCATTTATCATTAGACATGATCCAAGAGGAAGACCAATAAAGTATAATGTGATTAAAGAAGAAGATACTAAAGAAGTGGAAGATGAAGTAGATGATGATGATGATGATGATGATGGCGATGGCATTGATGATGGTGGTGGTGGTGGTGGCGGTGGCAAAGATGATGATGGTGGTAACGATGACAACGATGATGACAATAATGGTCATAGTGATAATCATGATGTTGACGATGGTCATTCTAATGATTTGGATGATGGTGGCAATAATGATGATTTTCATGATGCTTACATGGACAAAGAAGATGATCAATGGAAATTTATTAGGGATTGATTAGGTTGAAGTATTTGTTATGATGCTAAATTATTGGTGTTGATTACTTATAATATGTTTTTTCCTAGAGGTAACCAATTAAAAAGTATACAATGATTACAATGTATGCATATTGTTCATGTTATGTTCTATGTAATTTGTAGCATAAGTATCATGTAATTTGTAACTAACTTAAGACAAATGATTTACATATGCAGGAAACTATAACCCTTTAACGAGGACTGTACAAAGTGACATGGCTCGGGAGGTATAAGTTTATTACATGCTTGCTTTCTCTTTACCTTCAACATTAACTTTAGGAAAACTTCATCAATATTAGCCTCATTTTATAGAAAAATATTTCCCTCCAACTATATCTCTCATTGGATGGGCTATAGGTACCACCAAATAGATATCTATCAGATTTATCTTCCTTGAGTAAGGGAAATATGGGAATAGAAGAGGATAGTGAGAGATGTAGTAGGTCTATGAAAGAGAGACAAACTAGAGGTCAATAGATGAGAAGAAAACTCAATAAACAAATGCAATTTTTCCTTGCTCAAGGGGGGTCATGTTCTTATAATGATGAGATAAAGGGTGACATCAAGGTTCCCTTGAGGTACATACATCTTGAGAAAGAATGGGTACCCAACGAATTACTTCCAATTAACACTAATTTTTGTATTAACAAGAGGATATATCACATAGCTCCATCATCATTATATGGTTTGGGCCTATTTTCCATGCATGGAAAAAAGATCAGTTATAATAAAGTTGTTTAATTGATGGAGTATGTAGGACCTTGTTACAATTACAATAATTGAATGTGGATAGTTCAAAATAAAAAAAAGTATGACATGTATGCATTGTCAACAAATTATCTAGAAAGGAAAGAAAATGATCAAAGTAAAAGACTTGTTGTGTACATTGATAAAAGGCCAAAGAAACAAGAAATATTGCAAGTTTTATAAATAGTACATATCTTGAGTCAACTAATAAGTGACCCAATTACATTTTCAAGGTGCGTGAAGGAAATCATGTTTTATATGTGCGATGAAATCAATAAGTTCAGGGAAACAACTACTAATAGATCGCATTTTGAATCACATAGATACAAAGAAAGTTACTATCATGGGACTTGTAAGTACTATATATGTAATATTTAAACTAATTACTTCCAATTCGAACTCCAATATACAATATACCATTTTATTAATAATGTCTTTTGCTAAGTTGACTATTCCTTTCATTATGCTAATGCTTTTATATATATTCTTTGTCATAGGGTGACATGCCCAATCCATTGGATGATAGAGGCATAGATGTTGCTCCCACCCCTTCTCTAGCATAGGTAAACCTTTTGTATAAAAATTTATGCAATTGTAATTTTAAAAAATGTCATATTATTATGTTATTTTTGTTAACGTTTTGGACTTTTTTTGATTTTTTTACTAATGTTTTTATCACAATTTGATGCTTAGAGAAAGGGAAAAGAACATATTACACAAGAGAAAATATTTTTTGATATGGTGGCCACAATATTATATGATGATGACATCGCATATATTAGTGACCCTATAACCATGTGTAAAAAGAGCCTCAAGAGCATCGCTCTACAATTTCTTGGGCTTGTGATGGACCCAATCTAATAGAAGAGAAAGAGGCCACAAGAAATGAATTGTGTCGTAGAGCATGTTGCCTCTAAGTAAGCAACAATGAATCTTTTGTGAGGACAATAGTTCAATAAAGCTTTATGTTTTATACTAATTTATGGATCATGAAACACAATATGAATGTTTTGTTACAACAATTTTTGAGACCTTATCGAGTTGTCCCACCTAATGAAGGTACCAGTGTATCTCCTATAGGTATATGATTATTATTGATAATTTTATATTATTGTTGTCATGTTTTTACAATCTATATTTTAAAAGGATAATACATTGTGTGTGTGTATGTATATATGATTATTTTTTAGGTTTTTATGATGTGCATACACCTCATTCCATGAGGTTGGCTAACACACCAAGATTGCCAACTATAGGATCAATAACAAGGAGCATGCAAACATCCATACTTGGTGCAACTAGAGGTAGCAAATCCTTATTTTGCTACATTTTTTGTGTTAAATATGATTGATTTGTACTTTCTTATTCATTTGAGTATAGTATGACATTGATTAACTTTTTTCATGGATAGGTACACATTCTCATGATGATAGAATATATATTAGTACTGGTGATAATTTACCAGCCTTTCTTAGAGTAGCCCATGTTACTTCTATTGGATCATTAGAGGCATCATTATTGATGGCTGAGAAATATATGATGGCCTTAAAATTTCCTAAGCTTCCAAGTACTTTAAAATTGTAATTATTTAGAGTGTAATTATAGTTTACTTATTCATAACTCATTTTTGACTAATGATTTTGTAGGAAAAGATCCTTTTTATGAAACTTTTTATGATTTAACATTGAAGATATTTGGGCCAACATTACATAAAAGGTATGTATCTTGATATAATTGGTTGTTACATTTTTCCTTTCATCCATTTGTTGTAATATATTTAAGGTACATATCTTGAACTAAATTTTTTATCTAACAATTTTGTTTTTTGTTAAAAGGCAGAATGAGCAAGGCCCTGAATTAAAAGATTAGCTCATAAAAACTATGGAGAACCTCTTTGGTCAAATAATTTTGAATAGAGTCCAAATTCTTAAAAAATCTTGCAAACATCTAAAGGCTATGAGAGACTAATACAAAAGGGCTCTAAAGCTCAACCAAAAGTATGAGTGTCCTCTTGTGGTTCTAGAGCTAGAGTGGAATGAAATCATTGAAGATGCAAAAGAGATAAGACTAAGAGATAAAGGAATTAACCCACCACCTGACAAAAATAGGTATGTGGTAGAATTAATGTAATTATGCACATAGTAGTGATCTCTATTTATTCATTAAAATTCTTGACTTGATTACAATAGCTATTTGAGTTTCTTAGAATAACTCAATAGATAAACATTCTGAACAAATGTAATAGACTATCTTGGAGTGTTTGTGAAGCCTTGACTCTTCTAAATCATTCCTTCAGAATAGTAAATGTCATTGGGTGAAAAAATTACTTATTTTATAACTGCTCCATACCAATTCCACTTCATTATAAATTAAAAAATGATAGGAAGAATGATAATCTCCTTGATTGATCACATAAATTTGAATCTAGTCCATCTTGTACATACTAGACAAAGCCATGTTGTCAAGTATTTAGATAGAGATACAAAACTAGCTAAGAATCTTGCAAATTGAACTCATCCAGAAAAGAAATATATACCTTTGATTGTCATAATTTTCTTTTTCTTTTGTAATAATGATTGATGGGGTTACAATTGGTAAGGGTGTTGCTAATTTAACTTTTGGTGTATACAGGAAGTTCAATTCTACAAGAGGGGATTGTTAATGGTAGCCATAGTGATGATACACCATAATGTTAATTCTCCACATGTATAAGTAGAAATAGTTTTCCTCTACTCCTCATCATTGTATAAATATATCAATGTGCCCTTTTAGGCTTCAAAGGTGTGGATTTGTGTTAATCTAAATATTAGGTAGGAGGTAAAATGTGAATTTGATTTTGAAACCACTATTTTGTACAAGCAATAAAATTGGAGCTCTTGTCCACTCTAAATAATGGATTTGGTTATATAGGTTTATGTTTGATGTGCTTACGAGAGAGTTTCCCTTGAATTTTTGTTGAGTCATGAGTAAATCTTGAGTATTTGGCATGCCATTTTTTCATAAAGATGAAATCATGCTAGGGTGGTCTCTATGCACAATAACTATAGGGATATCAGTGCATCAATATCAACATTTTTTTCATTCCAACAATAAATTAGGTCCTACTATTTTGAAATTGATATTAATGTTTTTATTGAATATGTTTGAGGTGTTTAAACATGTTAGTATTATCTCAAGTTAGAAACAATTTTAAGATGTATTTACCAGATTACAATCTTTGAAAGATGCTTGAAGTTGGCTCTTTTGGGAAAGTGAAGATTACAAAACACACTTTGATAGTCATAAGGTTTCCATAAAGATCATATCATACACCTATATGAGGTTTTTGAAACTCCATTTGATATATTTGTTGTCATGGAATATGTCTATTTATGTTTGTCAAGCATGTTGGTTTGAAAAACATGATAACAACTACTATAGTGACTCTAGAAGCACTTTGAACCATGGGAAATACATCTAAAACAAAAATAATGTACTCATCAACAAATTCACCAAGCATTAGTTCCATAACCTCCACCAGAACAACAACTCTACTTGATTTTGTAAAAGAAAGTTCATAACACCCCAACACTCAATCATGAGCCAATGAAACCTTCTAACATAACTTTAAGTAGAAAAAGGTATGTGTTGCTTCAAATTATTTTATTAATTTTTATTTTTGATAAGTACTTTTTTCCTATAGGTCCTCCCTATGGAGCAATTAAATTTTAGTTTTTGAATGTTACTATTAGATATGTGCTATGTTCAATGTTAAATCATAAATATCTAATAAGTTTGTAAACTTGCTGATGTAGTATGGGTTATTGAATTCAATTGATTTCATGTGACTGTTATTAGCTTGACACAATGAGACTTCTTTTTTGAAAAAACTCTGACTATCTTTGATATTTCAATGACTGCCTTTGATGGTATGAAAATTTTGTCTAAACAACTTTGGCTATCATCAATATTTTGACAAGTTCTTTTGTCAATGGTATGACAAACTCATCTAAACAACTCTTGCTATTGTCAGTATTTCAATGAGGCCTATCATCGATGGTATGAAAAACTTGTCTAAACAACTCTGTATGTCATTGCTATTTTGATGAGACCTATTGTCAATGGTATGAAAAACTCATCTAAACAACTCTGGTTGTCATCAATATTTTGACGTTTTGTACAAGTTGTCTGACACTGCCCTATGACATAGATGAGGATGATTTTTGATGGAGTGGTCTATCAATAAATCAACCATCATGGAGTTTGTCAAAATTTTGATGAGACTATAGTGACAAAAAAATTTGACCTTTAAACATCAAACTTTTGACCAACCTGCATCAAAAAATAGGTCCAAATTTACTAGTGTTATGTCATTTTATTGGATAGATTAAAGCATCTAATATTAAAACTAAAAAATAATTACAAACCTTAATTTATTAATAAATATAAGTATAAATGAAAAATAAGTGACCAAATAACTTGTTTACAAAACCCCATCCTTGCAAATGATGAAAATTTCACTAATTTTACAAAGCCCAATCGAGTTTGTGCTTTAAATGTGCTTCTTTTTATGTTTCTCTACATCTTTGAGGCATTAGAAATACCCTTGGTTGTGGCCAAAATAGTGAAGTAGTGGTTAAAAAAACATGATTGGGTTACATAACTCAATTGGGTTATATTTTTATTATTTTGGTCAGGCTTCGTTACCAATCTTGGCCTCATTTTCAAATTCTAAAAAACCCAATCTAGTTAGTGACATTTTTTTAAAAAAAATCTTGTGTTGTCCATTGAATTGTACACTGTCTTGGTGCCACACCCTGACCAATGAATAGTACAAGAACATGAGAGATTATAGACAAGAATAAATTGTATTCTCATCAATCATGCAACCACAAACAAACTGGATTCAATAAATAAAATCCAATGTAGATGTGTCTTCTTATATAAACAAGGCAATAAAAGAGTATGATTATAAGGAGTAGATAAGTTATCACCCACACAAGGTGGAAACGTATGGTACTAAAGGTGGATCATCCTTTATTATGTAACGAAGTATAAAAAAATATGTTGATGATGATAATGTGATAAGTGCAATAAAAGTAGAGATAATACATAAAGTGAAAATTTGATAACAATTATCACCACTTAAAGTGGAATTTCTTTTTCACCATGTCCAAATAAAGGTGCAAATTCCCATGTGTCTCAAATAGAAATTGATGAGGCTAATTATTGCCTCTATTTCATGATAGTTTTAAAACACTTTGTTAATACTTTGTTTTACTTTCATCAAGACAATTGTGAACCTATATTTACCTAAACCAATGATTAAACTATGGGTAGAGAGTATGTCATCTTTTCCCAGTATCATATATATGATGCAATATTTCATATAATTATCAAAATGTGTGTTCTTATATTTGAATTTAATCTAAAAATACTTATTTGCAATTATCTCTACATTATAACTAACCTATTAGCAATGAAGTTGAAGATGATTGGAAGAATTCAAAGATGAATGTTGAAGAAAACCAATAGCATTCAAGGAGAAACAAACATTTAGATGTAGCCACGGTGGAGAAAAGTCATAACGGTCTGAAAGGACACAACAGTGAGTATGGATGAACTATGAAGAATTATTGCATTCTCTACATTTCTTATTATGGCAAGCAGTTCTTTAGGCTTTATTATTCTAGCCTTAAGTCGTTATCTCTTCTTCCCACCTTGAGTTTTTATTTTCCTTCTTTCTCTCCTATGGATTTATAGCTAGGTTGTTTACTTTTTTGTTTTGGAATAAGTGTTGATCTCCTATATATAGGGATCAGACCAAGTGTGTTAGTTTAGTTAGAAGGAGAAAGTTTATGAGAACAGACTGTTAACTTTTTGTAGTGAGTTGTTTTTATAGTTCTATGTGTTATTCATATGTAATGAATTTTTGAAATGTAATGAAATAGTATTTTTTTGGCTTCTATCCTATATTAGTAGTTTAGTTGAAGTCAATGAAGGGGGTCCACTTGGAAGGTGGATTAGATTAGGATAGTATAGATTTATTTTGAAGCATTTTTAGTATTGTAAGTAGAAGTTGTAAGTTCCTTCTTGTAGCATCATACTACATAAATGTTCCTACAACATCTATGAGAACAGTTATAGTAGATGAACTAAGTTAGAATATTTATTAAGCCTTTCATTGTATTTCTAGTATTCATAGAGTTAAGTGTGTTAGTTTCCTGTAGCAATAGTGTAAGTTCTTTTCCTTGCATTTTACTTTCCTGCAACATAAGCATAGTGACTCATTAAGAGACCTAGTTCACATACTGTGCCAACCATTTCAAGTATATGTTCCTAGTTTGACAAGATTAAATGCACCTCATAGTGGGAAAAATAATCCTTAGATTGAATACATTATTCCTAAGCATGGCCTAGAGCATGATTATTATGTACCTATTGTGAGGTAGACCAAAAACTATGATGTATGCATCATCCTAAGTATGTTTAAATAAACTATATTTAGTGAATATTTAACTGACTTAACACATCTCTTAAGTAAAACTTGATAGATTGCACTGAAACCCACAATCCAAGATCAACACCAACTACTAAGACATTTTAGGTACCAATGTACAAAATTTAATGCAATATATCTATACCTTTTTAAAATGGATGCACTTGCATTTTAAGACCTTTTAGCATGTTTTCCATAATTCCTCTCTCAGACCATGGATGAACCTATCCTTGTCTTTTTTTATCCTCTACCCCTTCCATTTCATTCCTTTTCATCATCTCTCTCTCCTTTTGGCATGGTCTTTTAGGTGTCACTTTTTTTCCCTTTTGACCATATTAGTCTATTTAATCTACACATATTTCTAGGCCTTCTCGAGGATTTTTCTTTCTAATCTTTGGGACTAGGTCTACCCAGGTCAACTTGATCCTTTTTTAGGCTATTTTCCTCTATTTTTTGGGTCAAGGTCAACCAAGGTCCACCTGGTCCAAGACTAGGCCAACCCAGGCTGTCCTGTTTCTTGATGAGTGTAATTTTAGAGCCTAAAATACCTCAAGTTTACCAATTCATCATTTTCTCTCCCATGGTATCCTATAGTTAGCTCTCCACTTAATAGTCACCCTGTAGTTAACTCTCCATTTAAAAGTTAGCGTAAAGTTAACCTTTAACTACTTTCCTATTAGAAAACTAGTATAGAAGGAGGCTTGGAGGCTTCGTTTTCACATCAACTTACATGAAGAATTCAAATATCATTAGTTAATCAAGACATTCTAGAGCTCAAGACATTCAAGCATTCAAGAAAGCAAGTTTCTTCAAGCATTCAAGGATATTTTGTGGGCATTTCCTCTTCAAGATCTAGAATTTTGTTGTCCATCAAGGGAGGAGATCTACATCAAACCATTAATTATCTTCTTCATTGATTCACATTTACATCCATGGCTCTATGATGTGGTTATGGTATATCCATTGCAATTGTGGATATATCCTACATTCTTCATACCAAATTCATGATCTACAACATACATCATGATAGATCCTTATTGACAATAGTTTCTAAAGAAAAGATGAACATTTACATTTATCTTTTTTCTTTATATTTACATTTATTAATTATGGTTAATTCCTTAACCTAGGGCTTGACGAAGGCAAGCCCTCTTCCAACAAAAGCCCAAAAACCATTATTTTTTGTCTTTATTTATAGGTTCAAAGTGAAAAGGGTTACAAATTTGGAACCTACTGTTTGTGAGCTTTCTAGAGTTTCTAGTTGTAGATTCATGAACTACATCAACTTGGTTGTAGGGCATCTTCTCAAGTCAACCTAGTTCTTCAGACTTAGAATCTAGAGAGATTTTTGGGTTTTATTCCTTTTTGTCATTTTGTTCCTACATTTGCAGACAAATATTCAAATAGTTACTACAAGTTTTAGAGCTAAAATACATCTTCTATGCATTTCAAGGTGAGTTTTTCATGTTTTATTTCCTTTCATATAATTACCCTAGAATCATATCTTAATTGGGCTAATTGTTCTTATATAGCATCTCAATTTACATTATTTAAGCAATTAGTTCAATTTCATTTTCACATTATCCTATCAAAGGCCAAAGAGTACATTTCCTTGTATTGCATTCCTCTTTATAATTAGAATTTAGTATTAGAACCCTTCTTCCTTTGGTTCCTAGATAATATAATTTGGGTAATAAGTGGAATCATATTTGGAAATTTCCCTCTTTCTCTCACACACATATTTGAATGGCTTAGTAACCTCATAAAGTGGATGCCTACATCTTATTAAGGTGCTTCCATTTCATCACTAAATATTTTGGTGAACCCAACATCTTTCCCCTTCTTGTAGAATTTAGAGTTAGATCCTTTGATTCCTTTTTCCTTCTTTGCATTGGGTATTTATCCTCTTTTGGTGCATCTAAATCCATTTTGTTTTCATTTGTGGTATTTAGATCTCCTTTTGTGTTTCCTTTCGATGGGGCCATTATCTTTCCTAGATGCATATGATGAAAATTTGATATATTCCCTCATTGAGGATCATCTTTTTAAATATGTTCAAGCTCTATTCATTAATGGTGAGACTATTTGGGATAAACCTCTTGATCATAATTTTGACTATGCCAAAGCTGACAAGATGATTGATATATTTTCTTATTCTCCTAATCCTCCTCTTAGTGAGAAAGATGACATCAAAAGTACTTTCATCAATGTGAGCTTTCCTTAATTTGATGTTACTTTTAGATATGAATCATTAATGGAAATCCAAAATCCCTATTCTAAGGATTCCTTAGAAAAAGAAGATAATGACATTCTCTTTAATGCTCTCCCTTCTAGGCATGACACTATAGAAAGATGAGAAATTTATCAAGTTAACATGGCTACATTTCCTTGATCTATTCCTAAGTCTATCATCACTCTCAAGGGTTATCCTTCATCAAATAAACCTCAAATAAAACTTAAAGGGGAATCTAGTGATTCTTTGGATTATCATACAGTGTCTCACACCTATCATACAAGAAATAATCCTCAACTTATCACGTATCCTTCACCTTCTCAACCTATTCTTCCCCCTCCACCTTTTATTTATCAAAAGCTTGGATTGAATTATAATTTGGTATCGTAGTTACATAATACCCTCACCAAGATTTCTCTTTGGGAACTTCTTGAAACATCTCCTACATACCATGAAGCATTGAAAAATTATTTATCCTCTCTTCCTACCCTATCTCCTAATCAAGAAAACATCAATTCCTTTTTAAAATGCATAAAATCTACCTTAGGTCCACCTAAAACTATGTTTAGTCATGATAACTTACCTCCTAAAGAGATATACAATCATTATGAAACTCTTATGATAGTTTTTCTAGTCAATGGTAATCTTATTCATCAAACTCTAGTTTATAATAGATTTGGGCTTAATATTTGTAGCATCAACATGCTCAAAGAAATTAATGTTGATCTTTCAAATATCAAACTTGATAGTACCTCAATTTGTAACTTTAATAATATTTCTAAGAAAACTTTAGGCACAATCACTTTACCTATCAAAGTAGCTCCATTTATTTTGGATACACTCATGTTATACTTGGACATCTTAATTAAAATCTCCATTTGGGTAGACCTTGGTTACATTCTATGCATGTTGTTCCTTCAACTCTTCATCAAAAAGTTAATTTTATCTATAATGATGTGATGTACACTCTTCATGTAGACACTAAGATAAATAATTGTCTAAATATTAAAGAATGAAAAAATCAAGAATCTAATGATGATTCCCCTTCTACAACCACCCATCTAGGTGATGATTGGGTATACTTATATTTCACACCAACCTTTTTTGGGGAATATAGAGTTAAGAACCTTCCATTCATGAGAAATCATGTAACTCCTCTCTTAACCAACTTTTTTTCTACTTCCACTCATGATGAATCTATTAAATCTAGTGAAAAAATCATATGCCCTTAGGCAATGGGGGGCATAGGCACTCTTTTTACAGAATTGTTGATCATGATTTAAGATGTGCGAAACAAATTATTGAATCAAATTGTTTGTCCAAATCCTCTCCTCATGTATCTTCTCCTACTAATCAAGAACAAATTTTTGCCTAATCTTCTTCATGCAAAGGTGATTACCAAGCCTAAACGTACAAAGAAACATAGTCAAATGATTATGAATCTTCCATTTTGTATGTATCATCGTTACTATGATCACTCTACTAATGATTGTCAAGCTCTATATTTTAAGATTAAATAACTTCTTCATCATGAGATTATTCACATCACCCCTCGTAATGAGGTCTCTTTTAATCCTCATTTATTCAAATAAAATTTAGATCCCTATTATGTTTCTCCACACCATGTAACATTGTTAGCATCTATCTTAGGGTCTCATTACCATAAATGGTTCACCTTGTGAGTCGCATAATAGGCATTCTCTTCCCCTGTTCCTACACTTGAGGGGGAAAGGGAACCTTATTCATATTTTTCCTTTGTGTGTTATTTATTTATCATTTAACATCCAATCCTACATCATTTACAATTAGATTTTCATGGTAGATAGATCACTTACTTTGGAGTCTCATCATAGTGTATTCTCCTTCTCTAGGATTTACTTTTTCACTTTTTCCATGGCGTCTCTATATTATATCATTACATGACCTCATAGGATCTATGACCTCATTGGTTTGGATTGAGTGTTTCTTTTGGATATTATCTTAATGTTGAAATTTCTTTATCCTTCTTCATGACTTCCTTAAGATGTTAAAATAATTATTTATTTTTGTACCTAGAGGGGGTGGGGGAGGGTGCAGATATGGTCCCCTTATCTTTTTCATATCCTTTTATTCATCGAATACACAATTTGTGAGGCCTAGCTACTCTCTCTTTATACTTGTCTTGGATTGGTTGACTAGCATGCCACTAACACTTGCTAGAACATTTGACCTATCCTAGCACATTCACAAAGCCCTTCTCGTAATATAGGTGTACTATATCATGAGACTGTAAAGTGTATGTTTGGGATTGACTATTAGGAGCAAAAACCTACTAGACTATTCAATCTCCCCCTTTTTCTTTTTTGTGAGATTAAACACTAGGTACACAAACCTATTAGACCATTCAATCCTATCCCCTTTTGTGTGGATTCACAATAAGGAACATAAACCTTATTGGGTGGGTTGATTACAACCCTTTCTTTCTTTCCTATCAATTACATCTCTCTTATTAGGATTTTGGGATATGATGAAGACTAAATTTCCTTAGGGGAAAATATAGATTTTGAATATGTGTTATAATACTTTAGCCTTGTTGGCTTGGTATGATTTCTAGGTTATCTTCAAATCTATGCATTATTCCTAGCTTGATGATTTCTTTATATCCTAATTTGTTATAAGATCATATTTTTATTTTTATCTACTTTGCCATGAGTATGAGGCAACTCATAATCCCACTAAAGGGGGTGCTAAACAAAATGTCTTAAAACAAACACACTTGTATTTTAAGACCTTTTAGCAACCTTTCCATAATTTCTCTCTCAGATCATGGATGAACCTATTCTCAATGTCTATTTTTCTCCTTTCCCCCTCAATTTCATTAGTTTTCATCATCTCTCTCTCCTTTTGACATGGTCTTCTAGGTGTCTAATTACTACCCTTTTAACCATATCAATCTATTTCATCTGTTCATCTTTCTAGGTCTTCTCAAGGCTTTTTTTCTCTAGTCTTTGAGTCATTAAGCCATTAAAATATGATCTGTCGCACACATGTTTGAATGGATAGTGACCTCATAAAGTTGAGGCCTACATCTTAGTGACATGGTCCTTTCTAATGCCTTTTTTCTCTATTTTTTGGGTCAAGGTCGACCTAGGTCAACCTAGTCTAGGACTAGGTTTACCCAAGTCAACTTGGTACTTGATGTGTATAAATTTTAGGGCCTAAAAGGCCTTGAGTTTACTAGTTGATTTATTTATCTCCCATGTTGTCCTATAGTTAACTCTCCATTTAATAATCATCCTGAAGTGAACACTCCACTTAACAGTCGACCTTTAGTTAACTCTGAATATAACAGTCAGCCTTTAACTATTTTCCCACCAAAAAAAAGTATAAAACAAGGCTTGGAGGATTCATCTTAAAATAAAATCACATCAAGAATTCACATATTACCAAGTACTCAAGGTATTCTAGAGCTCAAGGCATTCAAGTATTCAAAGATCTTTTGTGGGCATATCCTCTTCAAGATTAAGCATTGTGTTGGCCATCAATGGAGAAGATCTACAACAAACCATTCATTATCTTCTTCATTTATGCACATTTACATCCATGGCTCCATAATGTGCTTATGGTAGATCCATTGCAATTGTGGATATATCCTACATTCTTCATACCAAACCCAAGATCTACTATATACATCACACAAAATATTATTAATAAAAGTTTTTACAAGAAAGGTGAATATTTATATTTAACTTGTCTCCTTTACATTTATATTTATCAACTACAATTAATTCCTTATCCTAGGGCTTGACCAAGGCAAGCCTTGACCCAACAAAAGCTCAAAACCTCTTTTTTTTTGCATTGATTTATAGGTTGGGAGCAAAAAGGATTATAGATCTGGAACCTATTGTTCGTGATATTATTGAAGTCATCAATTGAAAATCACTAGACTTCATCAACCTAGTTTTAGGACATCTTCCCAAGTCAACCTATTCCTTCAGTCTCTTATTTCAGGGAGATTTTGGGGTTTTATTCCTTTCATCATTTTATTCTAAGATTTGTAGATAGATATTTAGAAATAGTTTAGATCTGCAAGTTTTAGAGCTAAAATACATCTTCTTCTACACATTTTAAGTTAAGACTTTCATATTTTATTTCCTTTCATATCTTTACCCTATATCTATATCTTAATTGGGATAATTGTGTTTACATAGCATATTGATTTATATTATTTAAGCATTTAGTTTAATTTCATGTTCACATTATCCTATCAAGGGCCAAAGAGTACATTTCCTTGTATTGCATTCTACTTTATAATTCAAACTTAGTATTTGCACCATTCTTCCTTTGGGTCCTATCTAATATAATTTGGATCATAAGTGGAATTTGTTAATCCCTAAGTCATGTTGTCTATTAGTGTCAAACACTAAGTCATTCACAAGGTAGGATTATTTGGTCATCACTGTGATGGAGTCATCCTATATAGGCCAAGAAAAGGAATGAAGACTTGTAAATATTCTAAGTGTTGAGAAGTAGTTAATAATGAGCATGCTAATGATTGACAAGTACTCACATGATTACCGAGAAAATCAAAATTGACAATGGATGCTGAGTTTGTCAAAGTTTAGTAGAAACTGAGTGTTAAATAGACCAAGTCATATAGTTCATGGAAAGCTAGTGAAGGCCAAGGAACAACACGAAGAAACAATTTATGCCAAGAACCAATATGTTGTAAGTGCTAAGTAACATTGTTTAACATTATTTTTTAGAACAGAATTGAAATCTATGTTAATCATTTTTGTTGAGTTGGAAGCATATTTTGGAGATCAAGCAGTTGATCAAGGAGGTGATTATGCTTTTTGTTGAGGATCATTAATCCCTAGGCAAAGGATTCCACCAATCAAAAACTTGGAAGGTCTAAGCAAAAAAATGATTTATTCTAGATCATTGATTTGGATCTTGAAGGTTCACCCAATCATCTAATTTAAGGGGGGTATATGACCTAATTCAATGAAGTTGTGAAGGTTTTGGTGTGTGTGCAAAGTGTAAATGATTGGATGGATGCAAGAGTGATGGTGAATTAGAGAGAGCATAGAGACTAAGTAGAGCAGTGAAGTGCAAAGATAAAGATATATCTAATCTACATGTTAGTGCAAACTAAATCATGAGGTACTGATACATTTTAATAGGCATAATTATGGTTTAAATTCCTTAATAGGGTGGTCCTAACAAACCTTTTTAAATCTCTTAATAGAGTACTTACATAGTTGTATAGTTAAATCTTTTAAACAAGGTTGACTAAATAAGTCTTCTAAGCTCTTAACAAGGCATGCCCCTCATAGGGTAGATCATCAGAAGTGATCAAACTTGTAGCCCTAATAGGAAAATTTTATTGCTATAGTAATGAAGATTTGTGGGTGTTGTAGTGCCTACCCTCGTTCACATCTTTTCTAGACTTATTGTTGCTATTATTATTAGACTATGTAGACTAGTTTTATGTTGATGGTTTAGTGGTGTTGTTTTGACACTATCAGATATTATGATAGGGATTCAGTTGATATATGATGAGATCATTTAGACTTTACATTTCATGTATGTATGATGATCATTACATTGTTTTCAGTTATTAATGATGATTAGTTAGATGGTTTATTATCTCATGTGTTTTATTATGGTTACTTACCCCATACTTGCATGTGTATGGTGTGCGTGTTTTCTTATTGTATGGCATTTCTAATGTGGTAAGGAAGGGAGTCGTAGTCACCTGCTTAGTCGGGATCTACATGATGCACCACTTCCTACCATTGCCTGTTTAGCTTAGCATTATATATTGTATGTACATGCATGGTTTTTCTGTAGGTACCGGGTATCGACTTCTCTAAATTGCTAGGATGAGTGTACCCTATTATACTATCTCAATGATAAGAGAAGGGAGATAAATTCTCAAGTCCAAATCCCAAACCTAAAAACCATTTGTCCTAGTGAGTTAGGACAAGTATCAGAGTTGAATACCCACCAAATGTGTTGGATGACATATTTCATGATTTTTAACCCTTGAGATTGATTTTGTATGATTTTTTCTATGATGGGTTTTCATATTTTATCTTGGAGGTCTATGGTGAATTTTCTATTAATTAAGTCCTAATAAATAGATTCAATTAATAAATTAATTATTTGAGAAAATTAAATATCATGATCTTTGATATTTTGATTATAATTAATTAAATGAGAATTAATTGAGGAAAAATAATTAAATAAAAGAAAACTAGAAATTAAAATTAATAATAATTATAAAATAATAATAAAGTAATAAATAAAATAATAATAATAAAAGTTATAAAAATTAAAATGAAAATTATAAAATTTAAATAAAAATTATTGGATTTATAAGCTTGCATGGGAATTAACATGTGTCAACAACACGGGGGTTAGTGCATCAATTAAGCACAAGGTGTCTACAACTCTATGACTCATCAAAAAGGTTGGAAAAGACCCATGCTTAGTTGGTGACACCTTCTAGCTATTTCAAGAAGCATTCCAAAGGTTTCTTGAGAGCTCTTTATATTCAGGCATTCCTAGAAGCTTAGGGACAGCATTCAGAGTGCAATTGGAGCATTGGAGGACTCGAGAACTCTGAAGAAGGGAGGAGCTTGCTCTGCGGGTTTTCTAAGGAAGAGCGATTTAGCATCAAAATTTGGGTAGATTCTTGTGATTTTGTTTATGCTATTTCTGCATCATGCATTCCCTATCTTCTTCGTGTCTTCCATATGTCTTCTAAGGAATTTCAAATTTTTTTTATGCATATGGGTAGTTTTGTTTATTTGAAAATTTTATATGCATAAATCTGAAAAGAACACGGGGCTAGGGATTAAATTTGCAGCCAAAACCATTAAATGATTTAATGGATAAATTTTGAGGCCAAATGGTTTATAGGAAAATTCTGAAAATTAGAATCTTTAAATAGATTATGTATATGCTCATTGTAAAATATACATGTTTACATTTTTGTATCTGCATACATATAAATATATATATACACATTATATATATATGTGTGTGTGTGTGTGTGTGTGTGTGTGTGTGTAAGTTCTTTTAAAAAGAATCTGCAAATGTTTCTTTAAAAATTATATATGAAAAATTGTTATTTGAAACGTTTTTCAAAAAAATATATAATATATTTATAAGTTTGAAATCGTTCATAGTAAACGATTTGTGAAAAATATATTCGTATGCGATACGTATGCGAAATTTTTGTTTTCAAAACCTTTGTTTTAAGAAGGGCGAGGGTTTTTATTCCACCCGACCCATTCTTTAGAGCTGTAGGCAGTGGACCTGCTGCTGCAGGTACTGCGACTGCCGTCGTAGGCCCTATGACAGAGACAGGCTGCACGGCGCTGCCGTATATAAATGGTGGTGCGAGTATAAACTCGCCTTTGTTTATAAATACATTTGGCTTTGTTATAAGTCGCTTAAACAAAATTTGATTTTGTATTAAAATTAAATATTAATTGTTATATGCATTAGTAAATATTGTTATATGTTATTTATTATATATATATATATGTAAATATATGTGTGTATATATAATATTAATATATATATATATATATATATATGTATATATGTATATATATGTATATATGTATATATATGTATATATGTATATATATATATGTAATAATAATGAAATTTTAATATTCAAAGTTATTTAGAGTTTTTAAATAAATAATATGGGTTTTTATTAATCAAAATTACTTAATTAGAATTTAGTCTAATTAAGGTAAATTTAAAAGTTATAACAATTAAATTATCAAATATTTTAGCCCTTTTCAATATTATAAGTTGAGTTATGATAACTCAATACCAGAATAACGTATAATGTATATTCTTAAAAACATTTAGATAATTGAGTTCTAAGAGTTAGAGGGAAAAACTTTTATCTATCAACAATTACGTGGGCTAGGAAAAACATACAAAATGTTTCTCCATTCATTAACCAACTTGGAACGTAAACTGAGACTTTTGCATTTAAGTTGTAAACTTAGCAAAACATGAGTATTCTTTATACTATTGTTTTGGGTTTTGGGTTGACTAGTGTTGACCAGTTATAGGACGTCTACCAAAGGCTTGGGAGTTATGTGATTGTGATGTCATGATGATGTTTTAATCTTGATCTTTATGAACCCAACCATGGTTATGTGATGGAATGCTCTATGCATTGGTTGTAATACTGATTGTTATAGTTGAGGTTCTTATTTATGAGACACTTAACTTAACCATTATTTTTGGTCATCGATTAGTTATCCTTGGTTATTTTCTAGTCGCCATGATGGGACTGAAATGTGGATTTATTCTTGATGATGTCATGTTGTGACATGTTTGACTCAACCATTTTTGGAGTCTTCGATCAGTGTGTTTGAGATATATTGTTGGTAATTGAGAACCGTTGGATACTTTTGATTATCAGTGATGCTTTAGTTGCCGATAGAGAGCTGTTGTGGTCATGATTTTCTATGGATTCTTGCTCATGGAGATTTGACGCTTTTATGCATATTTGATGATTTTATGGATTATCTTTTGTAATTTTGAGATTTATGAGTCCATGAGCATTAGGGTAGGATAGCTGCATGTAGTGTCATGAAGTGGCTTGCAATGGGGGCTGGGGCCCTAAGAGGCTGCTAGGGTAACTCATTGTAAGTTGGATTAATAAGTGATAACATTCACACCTAATACTAACTAAATGAACCTAAAAATATAAGTGTTTTGTTCTTGCCCATGCCTTGAGTGCTTGTATAGGCTAGGATGGGAGTAGTGAGAACGCATGGTTGCGACCTTGCATTCCATAGTATGCCTTGTTAGTATGAGAGGATACTAGTGGCCGCATGAGATCAGTATGGACCCGTGGAGTTTAGCTAACTTCCAGGGTAACTTGTACGTGATAAATGCGATGACACTTTCTTGCTTGCATAGTAGGTTCCTACATGTCATTGTGTGCCTCTGGGAAGTAGATGTCAGTTTTGTGATTGGAACCTTTGAGTTAGTATACTTTTAGGATTCCTGGACTATAGAGATTTGTGCTATGTGTTATGGATAGCCAGTTTGGGACTTGACATTATCTCCTCAACATGGTGGGAGTGGACCACTTAGGTACCACGCGGTCAGGTGGTAGTGTATTTTCCACTCTTATCATTTGAGATTCATTGAGACATCGTGGCTGATGCGTCCTTCATGATGGTGGATATGTATCCTTTCATTGATGATTAGCATATGTTAGATGATGTTATCTTATGCTTATATTTGCATGGTAGATTTCTTTCTACATATGATGTTATATATGTTAGGAGTGACATTCCTACTATGTTAATACCGATGATCTCTTCAGTGATTTGGGATGTTATGCACGAAGGGATGGCTAGGGCCCACGATGGTCTAATGATGCTATTAACAGTTGGGAGGAACCATGCACTTAGTTAGTTATGTTTGATCTTACGATGGATGTATATGTATTCTATGATGATGTATCATGTGTATCATGTGATTGTCTTTGATGTATCATGGATTATAATAGGATGATGTACCTTATTTCACATATGTATATTCTTTTAAGCCTTCATACCCTGTGACATGTACAGTGGATGATTGAGCATTTGGAAATGTAATGTATGAACATTGGACTTATCATTATTATTTCATGTGGATGTTGTACTAGATGGACTCATGTATGTTAGTTAATTTAGATGTAACTCAACGTTAAGGGATTCTTAAAGAATGAAATCGGTAATGTATGTTATGTTTACTTTTAGATGGACATTGCTATTGCTTCCGTTAGTATGTACAAGTTATATGTGGTATTTACTTTCATGTTATTTTTTTAAAAAAAAAATGTTACCAAACTTAGTGAAACTCTAGGTTAATTCTTTGGATCCCTTGGCGGGGTGTTACATTTGGTATCAGAGCCCAAGTTTCTACATTGGGAGCTCTGGGTATTTTGGAACAACTAGAACTATGAACTATTAAGTGTATCTCTTCAACTTGAAACTAGGTGAACTGAAACAGAACCTAAACTATTACTTGAATATTTTTCATACTTCAACACTTAGTTTTCAAAACTAGAGATTTTACTAAACCTAAACATAGAATTGAACTTAGTCTATTGCAAACATGTGTCTTTTGATTGTAATAGTACCTTGTTCTATTGTAAGATGGTGTCTGGGACTAGGTCTTCTGTTCAAGGCTGTGGTAGAGGCTAAGGAAGAGGCTGTGGTCATGGCAAAGCTGTCAGTGCCCATGAGTCTGCCCATGAGGGATCAGCTCGTGTAGAGAGCCGGGAAGAGCACTCTAATAGGCAGTAGGAAGAGAGCCGTATAGAGGACCAAGCTGAGTTTGATGAGGTTAGTCTGAGATAGATGATGCAAACTATTCTAGAACATTTACCTCCTGTTCAAGAACAGCCTAAAGTGCATCAGACAGAACAAGAGCATAGACCCAGATCTAGAAGTCCTCAGAAGGATCATCAAAGGTCCATTGTGTCTACTCAGATGAAGGATCTTTCAAGATCCAAGGTCAAGCCTTTCAATGGGCAAGGTTCTGGTTATGTGGCCGAGCAGTGGCTGATTTCCCTTGATAGGATTTTTTCCATGCAGGATTTTGACAACAATGTTAAGGCAAGATTTGCGATCACTAATTTAGAGAATTTTGGGGCCACTTGGTAGATGATTGAGGAGAAGAAGCTGGGAATCGATATGAGCAGTGTCACGTGGGAACTATTCTTATAGAGTTTTTGTAAACAATTCCTACCAGAGGAATGAAAACTACAAAAGGGCAGATGAGTTTCATAATCTCAAGCAGTACACTTTGTTAGTGACCGAGTATGAGCATAAGTTTTTTGAGCTTATGCCTTTTACAGGGTTCAGTGAAAATTCAGCTCAGTTGACACACACTTTATTAGGGGTTTGAATAACCATATAATTGGGGGTGTCAAGGTATTTGAGCCAAAAACTCTCAAGGATTCGGTGCATCGAGCAATCCTTGTTGAGCAAAGTGTCAACCTTGGTCAAGGTGGTTTTGTAGGAGCACCAGCAGCATCAGGATCTAAAGGCAACTTCAATTCAGGTGGTAACAAGAAGCCTTTCTTTTCTAAGGGGAAACAGTATCAGCAGAAGGGATCAAATTCTTAGGCTGAAGGTGGTGGCAAAGGTTCTAACTTTAAGAACAACCGCAATGCTCAATGCAATAAATAGAATCAGTCCAATCAGCCAGTTCAGAGTAGCCAGTCTTTTGTAAGCAGGAATAGTTGCCAGCAATCTAATGTACCACCTATGGGAAGAGGATCTGGTAGGAATACAAAATGTTTTTCATGTGGTCAGATTGGAGATTATGTAGCTTAGTGTCCACAACAAGCACCTCAGTTTTCAGGACCTAGGCCTATAGCTTCAGAACCCACAGTTGGTGATGTAGGAAGAGCTCATAGAGTTTTTGCAGCAGTTGATCAGCGTCAAGCAGATCATCAGGGAAGAGTGGTTGAGACCATAGGTGCTATTCAAGGTATATCTCTTTTAGTATTGTTTGATTCAGGAGCTACAAATTCATTTATTTCACCATCTATAGTTTCTAAGTGTAAGCTGGATGCGGTGAAGCAAGATCATGGTTGGCAAGTGGAACTAGCCTCAGGGATTAAGGCCTCCACGGATTCTGTAGTTCATAAGTGTGGGCTTAGCTTAGGGAGCTTTGATATGGTAGTGGATCTTCGAGTCATACCCCTTGGTTCCTATGATGTGGTTCTAGGCATGGACTGGCTTGGATCTCATAGAGCCAGTATAGATTGTAGGAAGAAGATTATTTTGTGCCAAGATGACCAAGGGAATGATATGAAGATAGTTGGGATACCGAGGCCTATATCTCTGCGGATGATTTTTGCTATGCAATTGAAGAAAATTTTCCGTAAGGGATGTCAGATATTTGCTATTATGGTAAATGATCTTGATGAGGAAGATCTTGTGAGGAAGACTTTAGATCACCCAATTTTATAGGAGTATGCAGATGTCTTTCCAAGTGAGATTCCAGGCATGCCTCCAAAGAGGGACATTGATTTTAGCATTGATCTAATTCTTGGAGCGGAGCCTATCTCTAAAGCTCCTTATCGTATGACTACTCAGGAACTGGGTGAGCTACATCTTCAGCTAGAGGAACTTCTGGCCAAAGGGAGCATTCAACCTAGTGTATCACCATGGGGAGCTCCAGTGCTCTTTGTGAAGAAGAAAGATGGTTCTTTGTGCCTTTGTATTGACTACAGATAGTTGAACAAGGTGACTATTAAGAATAGGTATCCTTTGCCTAGGATTGATGACTTATTTGATCAGATCAAGGGAGCTACAGTATTCTCCAAGATTGACCTTAAGTTAGGATACCACCAGCTTCATATTAAGGAAGCAAATATTCACAAGACCACTTTTCGAATGCGCTATGGGAATTATGAGTTCACAGTGGTACCTTTTGGGTTGACTAATGCTCCACCATTGTTCATGAGTTTGATGAATGGTTTTTTTCGATCATATCTTGACAAGTTTGTTTTTGTGTTTCTTGATGACATATTGATATTTTCTAAGACTCAGAAGGAGCATGAGGAACACCTGTGGTTGGTATTGCAATGTTTGAGAGGCAATC
Organism: Cupressus sempervirens; assembly: GCA_028749045.1. Classification (NCBI taxonomy): domain Eukaryota; kingdom Viridiplantae; phylum Streptophyta; class Pinopsida; order Cupressales; family Cupressaceae; genus Cupressus; species Cupressus sempervirens. Next base: position 728,727,517 of record CM053789.1, on the reverse strand, counting down.
AACTTTATGCCAATGCCGCTAAGTGTGAATTCTTCAAATTGAAGATTCAATATTTAGGGCATGTTATCTCAGGTGATGTTATTTCAGTGGATCCTACAAAGATTCAGGCAATAATAGATTGGCCTACCCTGACTAATGTGTCAGAGATTCGTAGTTTCATGGGTTTAGCTGGTTATTATCGTAGATTTGTCCAGAACTTCTCTAGGATAGCACATCCTATCACTTCTCTTTAGAGGAAAGGTGAGAAGTTTGTGTGGACAGAGAAATGTGAGGAAGCATTTCAGAGGCTCAAGGAGCTTTTGACTAGTGCACCGATTTTAGCTGTACCTGAACTAGAAGGTGATTTCATGGTGTGTACAGATGCTTCTCTTGAAGGAATTGGAGCAGTGTTGATGCAGAATGGATGGGTGATTGCGTATGAATCATGCAAGCTCAAGGATCATGAGTTAAATTACCCTACACATGATCTTGAGTTAGTAGCAGTAGTTCATGCTTTGACAAGGTGGAGACATTTCTTGTTGGGGCACAGATTTGAGCTACATAGTGATCATCGTAGTCTTCAGTACATTTTTACTCAGCCTAATTTGAATGCTCGCCAGAGACGATGGATGAAATTTTTATGCGAGTATGATTTTGAGGTTAAGTACATTCAAGGTAAGGAGAATGTGGTGGCAGATGCTTTGAGTCATAGGAGACATGTGGTAACATTGATGACTCTTAGTGTGGATCTGAGGAGTTGGATTCTTCAGGCACTTCCTACGGATTCCTGGTATCAGGAAGTGTGCAGAGAAATAGATTCAGGAAGACCCTTGGAAGGTAAGTTTGCAGGTTACGTTTGAGAATCAAATGGTCTTTTGAGACATTTGGGGAGGATTTATGTGCCATTACTAGATGAGCTTCGCACCTTGATTCTGGCAGAAGCCCATCGTACACCTTACTCAGCACATCCAGGTGTCAAGAAGATGCATGCTGATTTGAGACGTTTGTTATTTTGGTCCGGGATGAAGCAAGATATTGCTAATTTTGTGGCTAGGTGTCTTGAGTGTCAAAGAGTCAAGGCAGAACACCAGCACCCGGCAGGACTATTGCAGCCTAATCTCATTCCTTCTTGGAAATGGGATATCATCTCCATGGATTTTATAGCAGGATTACCTATAATAGTTTGATGTCATGATGCTATCATGGTTACCGTTGATCGGTTGACTAAGGTGGCACATTTTTCACCGATCAGGTCATCCTACACAGCAGCTTCTATAGCGAATGTCTTCATGCGTGACATTGTGAGATTACATGGTATTCCTAGAAAGATCATTTTTGACAGGGATCCTGTATTAATTTTGGACATCGTTGCAGCATGAGCTTGGAGCGTAGCTAAACTTTAGTTCGGCATATCATCCAGAGACTGATGGTTAGATAGATAGGGTGAACCCAGTTTTGGAGGATATGTTATGGATGTATGTGATGGATAGGTAGACACATTGGGAGGACTATCTCTACCTAGTGGAGTTTTCTTGCAAAAATGGGTATCATAGTTCTATTGGCATGGCACCTTTTCAGGCATTATATGGATGTCCTTGTCGTACACCATTGAGTTGGGACAGCCTCGAGGATCGCATTCTATTGGGACCTGAGATGCTTCATGATATGGAGCAATAGGTAGTGTGTATCCGTGAGCATTTGACTACGGCACAGGATAGGAAGAAGAAGTATGCCGATGCTCATAGGATTGATAAGCAGTTTGCTATGGGTGATAAGGTTTTCTTGAGAGTGCGACCATGAAAGAGTTTGATCTGGTATGGAAAGGGTTCTAAGCTAGCACCTCGCTTTGTGGGACCATTCGAGATTTTGGAGATGATTGGCCCGGTTGCTTACCGTCTTTCTCTACCACCCAGTCTAGCTCGCATTCATGATGTTTTCCATGTTTCAGTGCTTAGGCAGTATATTCCTGATATTGTGCATGTTCTTGATTGGAATGCATTGCAGGTATAGGATGGGCAGCTGGCTTTGGAGCCGGTTCGTATTCTGGAGTAGCGGGAGTTGACCCTCAGGGGTCAAACCATCGAGTAGGTAAGGGTCCAATGGGACCCTACTGATGATTCTTCAGCTACTTGGGAGGATGCAGCTAGATTGAGGGAGTTATATCCCTATTTTTTTGTAGGCTTCCAGGAGTAAGCCTAATTCAAGGGGGGGTGGATGTAGTGCCTACCCTCGTTCACATCTTTTCTAGACTTATTGTTGCTATTATTATTAGACTATGTAGACTATTTTTATGTTGATGGTTTAGTGGTGTTGTTTTGACACTATCAGATATTATGATAGGGATTCAGTTGATATATGATGAGATCATTTAGAATTTACATTTCATGTATGTATGATGATCATTACATTGTTTTCAGTTATTAATGATGATTAGTTAGATGGTTTATTATCTCATGCATTTCTTTGTGGTTACTTACCCCATACTTGCATGTGTATGGTGTGTGTGTTTTCTTATTGTATGGCATTTCTGATGTAGTTAAGGAAGGGAGTCATAGTCACCTGCTTAGTCGGGATCTACATGATGCACCACTTCTTTCCATTGTCTGTTTAGCTTAGCATTATATATTGTATGTACATGCATGGTTTTTTTGTAGGTTGCAGGTACCGGGTATCGACTTCCCTGAATTGCTAGGATGAGCGTACCCTATTCTACTATCTCAATGATAAGAGAAGGGAGATAAATTCTCAAGTCCAAATCCCAAACCCAAAAACCATTTGTCCTAGTGAGTTAGGACAAGTATCAGAGTTGAATACCCACCGAATGTGTTGGATGACATATTTCATGATTTTTAACCCTTTAGATTGATTTTGTATGATTTGTTCTATGATGGGTTTTCATATTTTATCTTGGAGGTCTATGGTGAATTTTCTATTAATTAAGTCTTAATAAATAGATTCAATTAATAAATTAATTATTTGAGAAAATTAAATATCATGATCTTTGATATTTTGATTATAATTGATTAAATGAGAATTAATTGAGGAAAAATAATTAAATAAAAGAAAACTAGAAATTAAAATTAATAATAATTATAAAATAATAATAAAGTAATAAATAAAATAATAATAATAAAAGTTATAAAAATTAAAATGAAAATTATAAAATTTAAATAGAAATTATTGGAGTTATAAGCTTGCATGGGAATTAACATGTGTCAACAACACGGGGGTTAGTGCATCAATTAAGCACAAGGTGTCTAAAACTCTATGACTCATCAAAAAGGTTGGAAAAGACCCATGCTTAGTTGGTGACACCTTCCAGCTATTTCAAGAAGCATTCCAAAGGTTTCTTGAGAGCTCTTTATATTCAGGCATTCCTAGAAGCTTAGGGATAGCATTTGGAGTGCAATTGGAGCATTGGAGGACTTGAGAACTCTGAAGAAGGGAGGAGCTTGCTCTGCGGGTTTTCTGAGGAAGAGCGATTTAGCATCAGAATCCTGGTAGATTCTATGTCATCGAAAGGAATAGGTACCCTCTCAAATAAGGAACCTAAATCTTAAACATGAGACTCTACAAATAATGAATCCCAATCAAAAAGACAAATAGTCACTTCTCAGAATAATACACTAGAATCACCAACAAGAGTTGAATGTGTATACCAACTAGAGGCATATAAACTATAAGTGGAGTCACTAGATCATGATAACTCTCAATTGCTAAAAAATCTTCAATTTTTGTAAGGTATCATCACCATCATAGAGAATATTATTCATGTCATAAAGTAAAAGGAGACAACCTCCAATAGGACCATCTAGGAAAGGAGGAGCATTTGGGTCTCCAAACATTTCCCAAATAAGTGCCCAAATGATGCATGTGCATGAATACCTTCAAACTTGGGGTTGATGTCATAGAAGAGACAAAAAATGATGCTTCTATTAATCAAATCCATGAGATGACTATTCCCTATTCCCCAGACATATTACTTCCACTATAACTTGGTCTTAGAAATGGCTCTATAAATTTGAGGTAAGAGATTAATCCATCTACAATGTATGAAAATTCCTTTTTCCCATTACAAAAGGATGTGTCTCATAACCCATGATATAGTTTTCATGTTCTAAATCAAGATCAATAAATTATTATCCCACATTATAGTGTTCCAAACAAGGTCAAGTTGACTTTTAATTTCAATGATTACAACTACCAAAAATAGGCCATAACGAACCCTAATGTACAATGTGTAGGCTCCCTCAGCGATCCAAGAAAATACAAGTGCCTAAATATACCAACATAGACCAAATTTAAAAAGTAATATTCTCATTCAAAATGGATACCATGTGATAACATAAGTGAGAAGTAGACAAAAAAAACATGCATTTCAAAAAAATTCAGCTAAAAATGTGTTTGTGTGAGCTTGAACAAAGCCCTAAAAGTTGCAAAAAATCAAGATTAGACATGTATAATAATGGAAACCTATGAATTTTGACATATTTATACAAAAAAAATAGAAAAAATAAACACCACTAGAAATTTCATAATTTTATACCCTAAATAAAAAGGACATTGAAAAATGAGTCAAAATAAGCAAGTTACAAGCATTCAAAGTTGGACTACAAAATAAAAATCTCAATGGTGAAGGGGAAGAAATTTCAAACCTTGTTGATATTAGAAAATTCCAAGGTAAAATTTGGCAGCCATATAAATATCACACAAAATATAGCTTTACCTGATTTCATAGTCAAAATTTAATCAAAATAAAGCTATGATTGATAATGTAGGTAGTAGGGTGATGCACTAATAATGCCACTCATTTCCCTAGAGTCATTTTTTTTTTTGGCTAAGCACATGTTTTATTTGTACTTGCAAACCTAAAAAGGTCTGCAAATCTAAAGCCCCAAAAGTCCATTATTGACATAATAAGGTCTTAAATTTAGCTAAGTTGGCGTTTATATAGCCTTGCAAGCTTGCAAAGGTCTACATGTTTGAGAAGTCTACAACTCCATAAAGGTTCAACATCCTAGAGCTCCAATAATTTGGTTAACTCCTAGTTAGTTTTTACAGTTGCAGACCTATGAAGATCTATAGGTATGAAGCTCTATTATTTATGCCTTGCAAGTGTACTTTTGCACACTTATAGAGTTTTTCTAGTGCACAACTCTGCAATGGTAGGATTTCTGAGTTTAGTTAGTTTTCTCACTTGTTTGTCACAATCATTAGTCTATTTTTTAGTATTTTTTTATCAAATTTTCTGCATGGTTTTATTACTAGGTACTAATGGTTTCCATTTTGTGAAAGTAAAAAATGGCATCAACTTCAACATCTAGAACAAATGTGGCCTCACCTAGGTATATTTAGTATAAATTCAAGGGAGTCCCTCCCATGTCAAATTTTATATATGCTCATGCCTAGATTAAATACACTAAGTTGGAGAACATAAAATTGAACCATTTCCTTAGAATTCACAAGAAGTTTAATGTGAGGTCATACATTCTCACCTCAATGGTTCTTGTTGGGTTGTTCAATAGGGCCTCACACCCTACCTCTATCTAGTCATAATAACTAATACTGTCTTTAACATAACACTATGTGCCTGGTGAGAGGATGGTGAAGAATGTAATATTTTCTAGAAGGTGTTCCACCATCCAACCTTGAACACTTTCTATGCCATCTCATTTAAGTGTTCTCAAAGTTGGTTCATAGAGAATAAGGAGGAAGTTTAGACATTTGTTTAGGATAAGTGTCAAATAACCCTTACTCTAGATGAGAGGCTAGGGAAATTTGATATGAGCTAAGGGTGCATGGTTGTAGATATCAGGTATTACATTGTTTTTTTTAATATAATCATGGGATTGGCAACCTTTGGACACTTGGAGACATGGATGGTCTACTTCATTGGGAATATTGTTAGTAGAAAGAATCAAATTGACAATGCTAATATTATTAGTGACTTTCTTGAAGAACAACTAACTTCTATCATGGAGGATCCTCAGTTCTTTATGACCTCATATATAGTGTATTTACTAGAAGAGAGATAAAACTATCCTAGACTAATGAAGAGGGGATCATTGTAGGATGGAAGAGATTGGTCATATACATTGCACCCTCATCTTATCAAAAAGACATTGAAGTAGGATACTCCCTAGTTCTATATTATTAACAATGCATTTGTATTCTTAGTGACAAGGTTCATTGAGGGTGATTATGCCAGGAAGTTATTAGTGGAAGAAGCTAAAATTTTCATGCATCTTGGTGCTCATTACATCCAATTATAGATATTTTCATACATTAGAGTAGAAATTTCACTTATATGCCCTAAGATTCTACCAAGGTATCTAGAAAATAGATTGGTCCTATTGGAGATTCACAGAGAAGTCATCAATGCTTATGAAATATTCAGTTTAAGCATAAACATTATTGGTAGAATCCCATGTCAATTTTGGCATGTACAATTTTTGAGTACAAGACAAATAAAAATTTGAGTCAAAGTGGGAATAGTATCCTTTTGATGAATTCCAAATAGCCTAGGTAGATTTTGATTCGATTGGTGGATACAAGAAGATAATGGACATAAATTTCATTCCTCAACTATACTTGGATGATCACTGGGTCAATTGCACAAATGAATATGAGATCATGATTAAAGATTATTATTGCATATGCCTCCAATTAGTGGAAGAAACACCTAATTTAAATATCCCTTTGAAGATCTAGAAGAAGGATTCCTTAAACATCTTGGACCTACTTCACAATAGGGATGAGGTATATAAAATAGTGATTGCCAATGCTAAGGTGGAAAAAATAGAGAATGTTGATATTAATTTTTGAGGTAGACATTTAAATAATATCATGTTAAGGTGGATTAGGAAGAAATTCCCATTAGATTTAGTGTTGTAGAGACCACATTTAGTAGCAGTTCCAAAAATTGAGAAAGGAAATGATATGGAGGTCACTATTCCTAGATGGGGGCTAATAGTGCCAATAAATCCTAGAATAGTTTGTAGATGTGAGAGGGAAGTTGCATATGAATTCCAAGATGAGAAGGGTAATGGAAAGGGTAAGAAGATGAAATATATAGTTGATGAAGGATCATCAACATAAGAACAAGGTATACCTCAAAATCTTGTGAGAAGAAGGAAGAGAAGAATCTGCATGGTGACAATGCTTGAACCTATTAAGTGGAAGGTATAAAAGAGGAAATAGAATAGTGTATCTCCATATTCTATGATGGAATATATTAGTAAAGAAGAAGAGGAAGATCCAAAGGATAATGTGCTACTAATTAATAGAACTCATGCTAGCGTAGTTGGAGAGGAAGAGGATAGAAATAAAATCAAAACACATAATCCTCTAAAATCAAGGGATCATCCCATTCAAATTGAGGAGTATACTTATTAGAAGCAAGGTAACACACCAAAGGAATGAGGAGTTCATGTATTCCATCTAGGTGATTTCAAATTAACTTTAGAAGAGAAGGTTGAGGTAGAGGAGACCATCCATATAGTTACTCTAGCTATAAAGATGAGTAAAGATGATATAGTAGAAGGAGAAATTAGGGAATAAATAACTACAAAAGATCCTAAGGGTGATGACACCCAAGTAGTCTCATTTATTGCAGAGATCCTTCTACCTCTTCCTTAGAAGCTAGAGGAGATCCATCCACTACCTCTTAGTAAGCCTAAGGCTACACCAACTCCTCCTATAGAGTAGGAAGAAATGGTTCTACCTCTACCTCTATAGGTAGAGAAAGAGGAGACAAAAACTAAAGAGGATACAACTATTTAGAAAATAACACATATATCATATGAAGCTCAAGTATCAACTAAAAAGTTTCAACCCTCTCAAACAAAGAAGCTAGAGGATACCACAATGTCAATAAAGGAGGATAAATAAGAGGTTGGTATATAAAATACAATGAAAAAAGGAGCGAAACTAGGAAGATTAAAGTTGTATCACCTAAGTAAATATAGTCATCATCATGTGCATCTAGGCCTATCTACTTATCTAGGGAAAAGACCCTACACCATGATGGAGGATGTCAATATTTTTTTGGTGGGTGATTTCTTCCAATTTCTTATAGTCATTTTCAAGCCTTAAATAATGTTAATTGTGATAAAGAAATAGAGGAGAAATTGGTAGGATCAAACTTGTTTTCCTCCCACTCAAGGGGACACCACCAAACATACTCCAAAAGACTATAGAATTGAATAGATTGATCTTGGGAATTCCCCCAAGGAAGGTGGAAATGCATTGATGACACTAGGGGTGAAGTATTTGTTTAAGGAGTGAGACAAGGATGAGAAGGAGATTTAGGCCCTCAAAAAGACAAATGAGGCCATGAGAAAATTTGTGAATAAGGTAGTAGTTCCCATTGACTCTTCTAATTTAGAGATTTCTTTGAAGGATTCATTCCAAAAGTGAGACCCAACCACTATTCACTTTGATTCTTTTCTCAAGACATGCTCCCAATAAAGACACAATTTGGTGAAGGATGATCCCCTTAAAGCCATAAAAACATAACAAAAACAAATAAACAACAACAAATGTCAAAAAATATGGACTTCTTATTTGCACCACAAATGTAGAATTACAAAATTCATAAGTACAATATGCTAATCCATGTGGGCACCTCCATTATAGTAATCTGCAAGACTAAGCAACAAACTACCACCTAGGGCTATTCTAGATAATGTTTGAGCCTTTCTTAAATAGACAATTTTATGCCACTCAGGAAGGTTCTAGATGCTCAAACTTAATACCTAGGGCCGATAGACCCTAACAATACATATAGAGTCAGCCAAATACCTTTTTGACATTTATTTAAGGAATTTTGGGTAGCCAAACTTTAAAAGGCCATAACTCTTGAATTGTTGCTCTAATTGGATATTATAACCATTTTTTGGAAATGTCAGCTCCTAATCTACAGGCTCAAAATTGTGCTAGTGCCCTTCCATCGAGTTTTTGGACCTCATCTAGGAAAATTAAGGCCTCCAATGGTGAGCCTAAAGATTTTTCTACAATTTTTTTCCACAGAGAATCTATAATAACTTCTCTAATACTTAAGTTGGAGCAATGGGATTTTTATGGTTGGCTTATAACTCTAAAATGAACCTTCATATAGAAAATGAGAATATTATGAGCTTGTATGACAAACTTAATAAAAATAGCATGTTCCCATAAATAGTAACCACCTTGTCTACTAGTCTTTATTAAAATAGAAAAAGACTGAAATGAAAATATTTTTGGGTGATGTAAGATTTCTTGTACACCCAAGATGCTCTTGCATCACAATTATATAGAATTTGGTAAAGAGTGTATAGGTGAAATCAAGAAAACTCTACATTCTATTTTGGATAATGCATAAGGCTAGCTTCCCTTGTAAGTGGTCCTAATAGCATCTTAGATCAAATACACATTTGAGATGTTCTAAAGTGAGGCTTGTGGAAGATAAAGAAGAAAGGGTAAAAGTACTTATTGGTCATTTTTATGAAGCTAAGTAAGAGAAGTTTGATGAGTGGATCAAGAAGATCATATTTTGGAAGAAAAGGATGATAAAAATATTATCTCAAGTACACAACATCAAAGAAAATGAATTTAAAAAAAGAACCAAAGGGAGACCTCCTATTTAGTAATGTGACTCTAGAGATATTCAAGGATGATTCAAGGATAGATTTATTCTCAGTTGCAATGACAGTACAATAGTTCCATACCTCATTGGAGATCGTATCTATAAATGATGGCCTGTAAAGGTTATTCAATAGTGAAGGAGTGCTCAAAAAACTCAATCATAAGGTTGAGACTTTTGAAGAAACAAGGAAAGAGGTCTAATAGTATACAAAGAAGATAAAAGAAGAACTAAAATCTTTGGATATGATGGACTCATTTTATGTGATGGGGATTTTTGAGAGATTCAAGTCCAAGTATCTAGGAGTACTTCCAAAGAAATAAGGGCCAAAATCCATATCACGTTTGGTTTTGTTTTTTTTCAATTTTGGACTTAGTCATTTTTTGTATATTTTTGTTCAAGAAACTTGAAAGCTCCACACTATAATTTTGAGAGACAATCCATAGCTCCATAATTTTCATGCTCACTCTACAACTTTGTAACATTGAATAAAATTTGGAACTTAGTCTATGGACGTGAAATATGCTCTAATGATTTCGACAGCCAACATATTTGTACATTTTGTTTGCTAGTAATTCTTATTTTAGATGGATTTCTTGCAATTTTTAGGAGTAGATGAGGTAGTTTAAGGTTAGCAATCATTTGCATATGGAGGGATAAGAGTTTTTTATTTAAGAGGCCATATTTTGAGAGGTGGAGTTCAAATAACACTTCAAGGGATCAGTTCAAGCTAGAGGTTCATCTTCTTCTTCAGTTTTCTTTTCATGTAATGACCTCATGTACATAATAAAATTATAAAAATAGTATAGGTATAGTTATCATCATGCTAGGAGTTAGTTTTGTATGTAATTATAATAAAATACATTATTTTTCACTTTTCTGCTTGGTGAAAACCCTACCTCCAAAAATTAAAAAATTGCAGTTGGTTATCTATAAAAGAATGATTGCATAATGTATCAAGGGATGAAATTTTATATAGTAAATATATACAATTAGTTCTCTTATTATGTGTGTGCTATAGCCTTCTTGAAAACTACATCTTTGTGAATTTGTGTTTATGAATAATGATAGGCTTGGTTGTTTATTGCATGTGATGCTTGTCAATATTAGTATTTTGGAGTTTTCCATGATTGCAACAAATAACTATGTAGTGATGAATTAGAAAGGGAATTTGTATTAGTGCACTCATAGTTATTTTTGTGGAGTGTGCATTTTTCCAAAGTGGTTGTACGACTGGATAAATTACAAACAAATCCTACAATATTTGAGAATAATTCCTCTAATTATTACATCTATAAAGTTAAAATTGTGTCACTCATGACTCCATGTTTTTACTAACATTTTATTGATATTCAATTCAAAGAAATGTTGTAGTAGTGACTTATGCCCATATAGTTTTTCATAATTTTAGTAATTTTCTTACATCACTAGTTACCCTAACTCTCTTTACAATTTTTTTACAAATATAGTTAATTAAAATGTCCCATATTAATTGCATGTTCGTACTTAAATTCTTTGAAAAATAGAAATTTTTGGAATTTTTTTTCTTTTTGTAGTTTTACAAGTTTTCGTAATCATGTTAACATTGAACTGAAAAAAACCTCCTTGTGAACAATTTAATTTATCTCCTATTGAGCTATACAAGTGTTTTACCCAAAACATAAAGGAACCTTGGAGTTTATTTTATCATCTTTTCAAGAGAGAATTTTATTCCAAATTTTTGTCTTTTCCATGTGTGAAAATACACTCAACAAGAAGGGGAAAAAGAGGGTGTAAAAATGGAGAGGATTTAAATATTTTATAAAGAGGACTATGGATTTCATAAGAGGGATGCCAAAGAAATATAATAGTGGAATTTAAATTTCAAAATAAATATGCTCATCTAAAATGAAGACATAGAATGTCTAAGTTACATGTGGAGTGTGCAATAGAGAATAAATGATTTTGTATGGGAATTTGAGAAATATTATGTGGATTGAGAAGCCATTATGAGTCTACTAGTATTTAAGTTCACATTTGATGAATATTATTTATGTGGTATAAAGTCTCCACTTATGTTTCTTTTTGACCTATAAAATTAAAAATTAAACACAAAAAATAGTATTAAGGTAATTTTCAACACATGCTTCCACTTTAGCTCATCGAGTAATTAAGGTAATATGAGCCATGTAGATTAAATTATATTTTTGCTATTTAGTTTTAAGATAACATTTTTCTTAATGCATGAAGTTATCTAAGTCCTTAATGAAAGAAAATGATTCAAACACCAAGTATTCATATCCATCTCTAGTTGCACTGCCTATATCTCATTGAGCTACCCAAACTAAATAAAAACATGATCTCAACCCTTTATAGATAAAATACATAATATTTATCAATGAAGTTCCCCAATACAAAGAAAACATACCAACAATAGGATAGGCAAAAAGAAAAAAATAATAGAGCCAAGTCACCTCCTAGCAAAAAACCAACAAAAATGTAGAAAAATACACCTGACAACAAGACAAAAAAATAACACCCTAGATTATTTAAGGCCTCAAGGAAATCCTCCTCCAGCTAGTTGATAGTTTGAATAATAACCTTCAACTTGATGACATCTTGATGCATAATAGTAGTATTCTTCTTCATGTTGGATGTAGCTCTTTTCCCCAACCCCATAGTCTCACTGAGAACAACCTCTTTCTCCTACTCAAGGTCAACAATGGATCTATCCTAGTTTAAGTTTTCTAGATTAATAATTAGAGCTTGCATGTTCTTAGTGGAGGACTTGAAAATCTTGTGGCTATATTCCATTGTTTTATTAAGAGTAGAGTCATTCTTGATGATCCCTTGGTTTATTTCCTCAATATTTTTATTATATATCTCCCTAGATTTCACCAATTTGAGTATGTTTTCTTTTGGAAAAAGTGGCAAGTCATTATTATAATTTATTAATAATAACACTTGTTTCAAGATCTCCAAGAGGAAAGAACCAAAGAAGAAGACCTCCATTATTTTTCCAAATTGCAAATTAGACATGATTGAGATTATCCCCTAAGGCTAACTTCATACTCCTATCTGAAGCATAGTTTCTTTTATATTTAGATACAAAATGAGCCTTCATATGACCATTTTACACTATTGTCTCAATGGCTCCTATAAGTCTAACACTTCCCATTTTAAACAAGATTATAGAATATAATACATTTGAACATCCTATTTATAAAACATTTATCAGGAAACAATATTATGACATCCTTTATCTACTTAACCATTTACTATGTAAAAAAAACTTGCCTTTGTGTTCAAGATTTGAGTCTCCAATCTATGTATTACCAACCTTTCATATCTATTGCAAAGATCTCTTATAGCACCATTAATTTTTTTCGAGTTATATCACAAGGAAGAACACAATATGGAAACCCTTCTTTGACCCCTTCTACTGAACATCTTCTTTACTAACGCTTACTATCCTTTGAGTAGTAAAAATTTTCAAATTGTAAATTTTGTAGATATTATGATTTCTCTATTGGATGAGCATCCAAATCAATACCCTCAATTTTATTTTATAAATCTTTATTCCTAATTTGAGGTAGTCAAAATATATTTAATTAACTTCTTTATAACTATATTAGGTATTCTAAGATCATGAATGACTTTTTCATCTACTGGTACTATACGGTTGGAAAATGGAAGCAATCTACACAATACATTAATGAAGGGGGAAGATCAAGATCCACCACTTTAATTAATTTTGATTGGTATAAAAGAAAGTATTAATGCAAAACCTAATGTGAAGTGAGTGAATAAATTAGATTTATTTCCATCTCACCTCTACTTTAAGAGGGTTTAAGAAGATAGACAATATAATGTTGAAATATGAAGAGATAATGAGATGTATTGAAATGGAAAAGGAAAGATAACATACCTTAGGAAATAAAAACCTACAAATTATCGTAAGTAGTAATAATAGATCTAACATGAAGCAATGTAAATCTATGAATATGATCTTGAATTTGGAGTGCAATCAAGTATGTTGGTGCAATAGCCTTGACTCAACTTCAAAAACACTAGAAAGGAAATCAAACTAAAACAAAAACCTTCTTGAATGAATGCACTTGAAATTCTTATTATAAGTGAATGTTGATGAATCTATATCTTGAAAGAATGAATGTAGAAGATGAAACAAAGAATCTAGAATGTAAGAAGGGAGATCTTGAATGTTGAAAATGCAATAGAAGATCTAGCATAAACTTCTTCAATAGCTTGAATGCATGATTCCTTGATCTTCAATGGAAAGATTTCTTGAATGCCTTGAATGATTGAATTATTGAGTTCTTGAGAACTTGGATTTATGTAGGATGATGATACAAAATGAAGAAAAAGGAGGGGTTTATAAAGGGCTCAAAATTAACTAACTCCCACAACCCAAACCACATAGGAGTTAACACCCCAAAACTACCATATATAAGACCCATATAATGGACCCAAAATAGGGCCCAAATGGGGATGCACTACATCCCTAATTGGTCCATTAGGGGTACAAAGCATCCTTTCTTGGATAAGCATGCATGGTGTCCCTTTCAACTAGGGCCCAAAACCTCTAGGATTTCATCTAGGGTCCTAAAATAGGTCTCGGATCCCAAAAAGTAGGTACAAAACTCAACATATAGTAATTTTAGCATGGATAAGAGGTTTTGAATGATAATATGAAGAAAGAGAGGACCTAAGTGGTTAAATCCTACTTTGAGCTTTATGCCATGAAAATAGGAGCTTTAAAGAGGATTAATTAGGTCTTACCTAATTCCACTTAGGAGAAAGGAAAAGAAAAGGAAAGAAAGAAGGAGAGAAAAAAATGAAGGATGGCCTTGCATTAAATGGGTGTTAAATCATCATTAAATTGATGTTCTTCCAATTTAAGATGGTACAAGTACAAAAATAAGCCTTACATTTTCTATAGCTTTTCTTGCATATTTAAAAGATGCATACTGCCCTCTAAATACATAATTTATCTAATTTTATGGGTAGATAAATGAATATCCATCTCATGTATCCAAGTAAATCTCATATTTACTTGGCACTTTTGTGGCCAAATAAATATTTCTAGAGAAAATACTTACAAAGACTACCCCTACCCTTATTAGCACTTTCCTACATCCACTTACACCTTATTTAAGAATTGAGTTATTATATGTGTCTTGAAACAACAAGAGGGGGTGAGATATAAATTTTGTAAACAATGTCTAAGCTTCACTTGGGGTAAGTCCACTAGAAATAAATTCTATAAGAATATTTTTTTGGTAATGCAGGTGGGTTTTATAGGCTTTCCTTTTTCATTTCTTGTTATACAAAAGAGAAGACACCATTTTGTAATTGAATTGTAGAGAAACATTTGGTAAACCCAAAATCTCTAGAATAGTAAGTAAATTATTACCATTGTATTCACTAGCTTTGATTGTCCTTTATAAAAATGCATGACTAGTCAACAATTTTCTCTTATCTTCACTAACAGAAGAAATGTGATTGTCATTAGAATAACACATATTCTATTCTATGAGCTTGGTTTAATTTATGTATGACCACCTCCCATACTTCCATAATAGATGGTTAGTAAATATTGCATACAACTCATAAATATTTGATCGAGGCCCATTCTTGTGAGAAACATATCTTGGTAGATCAATATTATGAGTGGGGAAGTGGAACAGTGCATCTTTTTTTTTTTTTTAAGAACTCACTATATGAAAACCTTTCACATGAATGATTAGAGTATCAAGAAATCTTAAAAAATCCAAATTTTTACTAGCCTAAAAATATTGTTTGTAACAAGTTGGACAATATCTCTTGCATTTTTTGAGAAGGATTTCCTTATGAATAAGAAGGATATTAATCATCCATAAATCAACAATAATAGTACCAACTCCAAATTCCCATATTCTAATTGGATTATTTTTAAATTATTTTTTTGGAGAAAGTGGATATATATGGTAATGAATATTTGGGAGTTTAAGTGCTATATTTTTGTTTTTAGGTCAAATGAGCACCTGGATATCAAGGACCTAGGCTAGGGGAAAGGAAATGAGTCAAACATGAGCTGTTAAAAAGATAAGAAGAATAAATTAAGTAGAAGAAAGGTGAAAGAGGCTCTCTTGGAAAAGGATAATTAAAGTGTTGATGAGAATAGTTTATGGATGCTTACAGATTAAGGAGATATCGAGAAAGAAACAAGTGGTGAGAATATAAAAAAGTGAGATACAAAAGAAAAATAAATTTAATATTCCAAAAGAGATTATAGAGTTGAAGAAATCCTTAGAATTAATGAAAAATTTAAGAAAGAATAAAGTTTCATATGAAATAACGTCTCAAGAAAGAAAATGGAAAAAATGGTTAACATCGACCAATAATAAACAAGGTAAAATGACCCATCATGAAGATCTTTCAAAAGAGAATAAGATAGGCAAGGAGATAAAAAAATATAACATGGAGAGTCTTTGTTGATGTTGGAAGAGCCAAGCATCTGAGGAAGAGACAAATTATAAAGAACATGATTTCATAGAGAGACAAGAAATGCTAATTATAGAAATAAATGTTAGCATGTATTTACAGGTATAACATATAAATACGAATATGGGAAAGGGTACAAAGAAGAAGAATTGAATATAGTGTATGAAGATTTTCATGCAAATGTAGCACACTATGGTAAAGGAATGTGGTAAAAAATGTTAGGGACATACTAGTTGTACATTCTAATTTTACGGATGATGACTATGCTGAAAAATTATATTAAAATGATGAATATTAAGACATGGCTAGTGGCAATAAGATATATGAATGAGAAGCAGCAGCCTAGAACACAATGGTAATGTGAGCCTCTTATCTAGGAGGTCCTGAGTTTGAGTCTACTCGAGCTTAACACTAATGATTCTAAACAATAAATAAACAATCAATAATCAATAAAAATAAATAGATAATATATAGTCTAGGTTTTTAGGGGTGAAATAGAGATGCTTTAATAGGATGTATACCTCCACTTTATGCGACTAAAGCATGCAAAGGGATGTGTAAAGGGAAAGAGATAATCCCCAAATACGATTCTTCTCTATAACCCAAATTTGATTAGTAAGGCCCAAATGAGAAAAGGTATCAATTATAAACTTGAATTGTAAAGGTAAATGTGATATAAGGAAATACACTCTTTGACCCATGTGTGATAATGTGTATGCAAAATTGTACTAATTGATTGAATAATGTAAATCTAGGTGCTAAGTGTACACAATAAGCTCAATTAAGATATAGATATAAGATAAATATATATAAGACTCATCTTGAAATTTGTATTAGATTCATTTTAGCTCCAAAAAGCATGGATCTGAGCCTATTTTTTGTATATCTAACCATGGATTCCCAAATAAAATGATGAGGTAGACAAAACCCAAAAATCATTTTTCTAGAGACGTAGCATGTTCTAGGTCAACTTAGCTAGTCAGATTCTCATGAGGTCGCCATGTACCAAGGGCATTGTAAAAAAGTCAAACCAACTTCTCCATAAATCTCTTAGGGATTTATTTCTAGATCCACATTCACAATTTTCTATCCCACTCTTACACACAAAAAATGAAGGGTTTTTGTTGTTTAGTGGATGAGGACTTGCCTTGGTCAAGCCCTAGATTGAGGTATCAACCTTGAAATGATAAATGTAAATTAAATGATAGAAATATGATAAATTTTAGGATTAACCTTTCTTAAAAACTCTTAACAATAAGAATTTTTCCTTGTAGAGTTTTGAAGATCTTGAATTCAATATAATGTAAATGTAGGGCATCTCCACAATTTGCAATGGATTTATCATAATCTCATCATGGTGCCATGGATGTAAGTGTGCATTAATGTAGAAGATGATGAATACTTCAATTTATATCTCCTCCCTTGATGAATAATAATGTGCTAGATCTTGAAGAGGAAATGTCCACAAAGGATCATTCAATGCTTGATGAAATCTCCCTTTCTTGAATTCTTGAAATACGTAAAATTTTGGCTCTTGGGGAAGCATGCTATGACATGATGGATGTAAAATTAATCCTCCAAGTCTCCTTATATATGATTTTTCACATGGATAAACAATATAGGGTGACTGGAGAGCAAGAATTAATTAATTAAACCCCCAATACTTTTTGGGCTCTAGGCCCCACAATATCTGGGGTCAAGGTCAACCTGACCAAGCTTGACCTATCAAGGTTGACTTGGGTTGACCTTTCTTATTCTAGGTTTACCTAGTCCTAGAGAAGGGGACATGGGAGCCTTGAAAAAGGTTTGGTGGAGGGCATAGGATGTCAGAAAGAAGGGGGAAGGAAATAGGGAAAAGGGAGCACCAAGAACAAGTCCATCCATAGTCCAAGAAGTTATTATATAATGGGTTCTAAAAAGTTTTAAAAGGAAGATGAATCCATTTTAAGATGGTACATTTAGCCCCCACTTTAGTAGGAGTACGAGTTTCCTCAAACTCACAATAAAGTAGATAAAAAAGTAAAGAGTTGATCTTATTGTGATCTAGGAGACAAAGAGATCATCAATCCCCCAAGAGACTTGAGTCTTTTTTACATCCAAAATTACAATAGGAGAGATGACACTACTAAGGAGTTTAGTTACCCAATAAGATTTGCGTGCCTTATTGTGAACTACACAAGAAGGTGAAAGAAAAGAGACAAGGAAATGTCTCTGCAAAAGGGATGGCATTGAATGGTCTAACAAGTGTGTGTGGTATGCTAGTCAACCCATCAAAGATGAATTGGATGGTCTATCAAGTTTTTTTGGCATAATAGTTAGTCCATCAAAGGTTCTAACTTCAAGGGAACTCCGTGTCCCAAAAAGAAGAATAAAAAAATTGATCCATGAATAAGGATGTGTATTTCCTAAAGGGATCAAAACAAGACCAAACTTCCTAGACTGTCAATGATCAATAGAAGGGTCAAAAACAAGGATCAAGCCTCCTAAATTGTCCATATTTTAGAGAGATATAAAAAGAAACCAAGCCCCCAATAACTATCAATAGTTCTAGGAAACTAATAATGCACGGAAGGAAAGAGAGAGAAAGAACAAAACATCAAGTGAAAATGCATAGATTTGGGGATAACTTAGAAACCATACCAAGTATACAAGGATAAAGTACTCAAAGCTATACTCAAAATCTATATTTTATATTCCATGACCAAAAAGGATGAGCAGAGTGTATGCCCTCATATTAAAGTTATTTCCAACACGTTAATGGGAGCAATAGCTTTAACGAAAGCATACGTGCATTCACTAAAGAATGTTTCCTCTATGAAATGCCCCCAAGAAGATAAATATATTGAGGGAGATGAGAACATGACAAAAAGAGAGAATAGGAAGGGATCTACTAACTTTAGGGTTAGTATGATCATATGTAATATTACATCAAGCATGAAATATCATCATTCCCCAAAGGAAGTATAAATACAAGACTATGGAAGAAAATACATGTAAGAGTTATGAAGAAGAGTCTTTTTGGGCCAATAACATTGAGAACAAAAAGAATCAGTGCTACCACATCATAAGAAACCAAGAAGGATATACAATATCACTAATACAAGAATAGCATAGGTACAATGTAACATCTAAAAATATATAGAAGAAAAGTGATATAAAAAGAAGAATTCGTATGACAGGTTTGATTAATTTTCCCTCTTGATATTAACAAAGCAATAAGTACCATATATAGAAATATAATTAGAACATATAACCAAAGTACAATATGGGGAAAAAACAACAAGAGAACACAAAGGATACCATGCTAAATGAATTCTATGTTAAGCATTCTATGTTCCCCTCTATCTTTGTCTAAAATTCTAGGGGAAGGATGACAACTCATGAGAGGAATGAGATCCAAAATAGTAGGAATCACAACTAGTTCCAAGAAAGGACTTTGATGGGAGTCACTATGCTCATCAATAGAAATGATTATAAGATATGCAAAAGAAAATGTTAGGAAAATAATTATCCATATAAATTAATTCTTCATCACTTCTAACATTTTAATCATCTAGAGTATATTCCATTACAAGATTAATAGAATCTAAAATATGAACATAATCACCATGTTTATCCATTTGTATAGTATTATATTTTTTAGATTCCTCCAAAGAATTATGCATGGTTTGATGAAAGGAAGGCAAGGGTTGATATGAATAAGTATGTTGAGAAGAAAGAGAACAATATTTAGCCTTATATTTAGCTTGATGGTTCTTGAAATTCTCATAAGAATGTTGGATAGGATCAACTACCATAGGTTTCAAAGAAGGAACAATGGTAGGATTAGGTTTAGTAGTTGAAGGATTAGATGTAGAAGGTAAAATAGGTTCAAAAATGGAAGAGGAAAATGGAGTAGGAAATATAGGCACAAGGGAGTGACCCTTAGGAAGACTAAGCTCAACAAAATTGGTTGCTTTATATTTTTGATAGTGTTGATAAAGATGATTAGGATAAGTAGGTGGTTTTTTTAGAATAGATGGCCAGTAGAAATCAATCTCAACACAATCTCAAGGATAGAAAAAATTATAAAGGGAATGATTAGTGGTGAAAACTTCTCCATTAAACTTAATGCACTTATTAATAGAATAATCTATTGATTTTATGGAACAAAGGCATGGACTACCAAGATTAACTTGAAATTGATTAGAAGTAGGAATACAAAAATAGGTACTATAAACAACCTTTCTTGAAAGAGTAATAGGTAAAGTAATAGAACCTTGGGGACAATAAGAAAACCATTACAAGTTGGAATCCATGTGGAAGTTGTTTTGTAGGTATCTTTATGCAACCCTTTTTAAAAAAGGTTCTCTTCTATGACAATATTCATAGTAAGGCAAGGATCAATTAAAACACCATGTGAAGAAATGTGAGAAACTCTAGTAGTGATGTAAAGAGGATCGTTAGGTGCTTTAAACATATTTGGATAGATAAAGGTAACAGAAGGTTTTTTTTTATCTGTATGGAGAGGAAACTTGAGGTTGATGTTGCAAATCAACATGATTAACCACATAATTTTCTTCTTTGATCTTGTCATCATACTCAATATTATGGTGAGAAGAAGAAGGTTTGTTAATGACATTTGTTGAATGTGAAGGTAATGGATTGGTATAAATATATGAATTATGATTAGGAGGTGCAATAAATTTATTCACATTATTAACTTGAGTATCAATAGATATAGCATTAGAATCAATAAGGTCCTGAATAACATTCTTCAAAGCAATACACATTTGAGTATCATGACCAGGTTGATAGTGGTATTGAAAAAAAGAATTTGAGTCAAATAACTTAGGCATTGATTTTCTAGTGTCAATAGGAAAAATAGGAGGAAGTTTAAGAATTATAGCGTGAATTGATTTAGTCATCACCTCAGGTAAATGTTTAGATAATAGAGTGTACTTATGATTAGGATGATATACAAAGGAAAAAGTAGTTGAACCTTTAGAAGTGGTATCTTTTTTATTAGAAAAAGTATTTTCTGAACTAATTTTGATGAAATTGTTAGGTTTAGAAAACTTTTTCAAATTCCCGGTGACATCACTCTTATCACTATAAATAAGAGCCATAGGAGTAGAGCTTTAGAGTTTACTCACTTTTAATTGGTAATGGTGAAGTACTTGAAAATGATGAGAAAAAGATGTATACTCAGTTAGGATAATCTTATCTCTAATGTCTTTCTATAAATTAAAAATAAAGATGCATTGAATATCATGACTAGGAACAAGATAAGGTACCTAAGTATAAAAATGTTTAAATCTACCAATAAAATCAATAACTTTCTCTTTAACAATTTTATTACAATACATGAAATGAGTTAAGTAAATTTGTGGACCACTATTATTCTAAAATTGTTGAATGAAAGAATTAGCAAGAGTTTGAAAGGAATCAATATAATAAGGAGGTAGAGAGAAATACTATTGCAAGGCTTTATCTCTAGAATTACATGAAAAAAAGTTAGTCATTAGGCTATAGTCATAAGAAAATTCACTACACATAGTCTAGAACATTTCAACAAGAATCACATTATCTCCCTTACCATTATAAGTCTCAAGATTAGGTACCTCAACTTGTTATGGTATAACATCATGAAGGATATCTAAGGAAAGGGGATTAACAATGTCATATGTAGGAATGTTAGACTGAGTGCATTGAGTTACTTGTTGTTACAATGTGGTGATGATTTGAACCAAGCTACTTAGATGTAAAGATGTTGGTAGAGGATTAGAAGAAAATGGTAAAGGGTTTGAATAATTAAAAGGAACCACATTATATGAAGGTAAGGAAATGAGATGGATGTATGAAGAACACTCACATGAAGTGAAAGGCTAGGTAGGCCAACACTTAAAGGAGTGGATACTTATGTAGAACTTATCATAAGACGTGGAGCATAAATAGGTATTCTAGAAAGAGTGGTGGAAAACTAAATAGCAGGTTCAAAGGTTGTGGAAGGAGTAGAATATCCTAACTCTTGAGAAAATTTATTCAAAGACCTAGAATGAGTATTAATAAGGTGAGATATAACACACAAAATATAAATTTTACTATCATCATTATTAACAAGTTTCTTAAGAGCCTTAATACAAGTAATACTACCAGGCTTATAATGTTCCCATGTAGGCCAAGTTTCCAATTTATCAAATCCATGAGAAAGATTATCGACTTATGAAGGAGGAAATCTTAAAACTTGATCTTCATCATGGGATGAATACGAAGATTTATGCTTAATTATAGCATTAATATCATGAGAAAAATATTAGTTTCATCATGAGTCCTTGATTGAAAAGAGGAATCATAATCAAAGAAGCCCATCAGTCTATGACTTTCCTAATGGGAATACTATAGGTTTGACTTAGTGTAATTAATATTATAAAAGTGGAGATCACAAAAGGAAAATCTAATGAGATTTAACCATGAAAATGTAATAATGAGCATTAAAAAGAGATCAAACCACACAAAAGATAATTGAATCTAACTCTATAGTAAAAAGAAGGAAAGGGTTCACCAAAGAAGTGAAAATCTAACTCCAAAAAGAAAGGGAAACAAGTTGGGTTCACCAAAATGTTTAGGGAAATTGCTACCAAATAAGAAAGAAATATCTAACTCCAAGAAAGAGGGTGAGAAGTTAAACATCTAAAATAATATAATCTAACCCCAAAAAGAAGGGGACACAAATCGGGTTCACCAAAAGGTTTAGGGGTAAAATGGAGATGGTTTAATGGGATGTAGACCTCCATTTCACACCACTAAAGAATTCATAGGGATGCATGAAGGGAAAGAAATAATCCCCAAATATGATTCCTCTTTATAACTCAAATTATATTAGCAAGGCCCAAAAGAGAAAGTGTTCTAATTCTAAGTTTGAATTGTAAAGGAGAATGTGATATAAGGAAATACACTCTTTGACCCACGTGTGATATTGTGTATTGCAAAATTGAACTAATTCATTCAATAATATAGATATAGGTGCTAAGTGTACACAATCAACCCAATTAAGATATAGATTTGAGATAAAGATATGAAAAAAATAAGTATGAAACACTCACCTTGAAATATGTAGTAGAAGATGTATCTTGGCTCCAAAAAGTGCATATTTGAGCCTATTTATGAATATCTAACCATGGATTCCTAAATAAATTAATCGGTCAGACAAAAATCAAAAAATATTTTTTTAGAAAAGCAATAAGGTCTAGGTTAACCTGTCCATTTGAATTCCCACAAGGTCATCATGTACAAGGGGCATTATAGAAAATTCAAACCAACTTCTCTAGAAATCTCATAAGGATTTATTTCTAGATCCACATTTGCAATTTTTCTATCTTGCTCCTGCACATAGAAAATGAAGGGCTTTTGTTGTTTGGTGGATGAGGGCTTTCCTTGGTCAAGCCCAACATTGAGGAATCAACCTTGAAATGATAAATGTAAATGTAAATGACTAAAACAAGATAAATTTTAGGATTCACCTTGCTTCAAAACTCTTGTCAATAAGGATTTTTCCTTGTAGAGTGTTGAAGATCTTGAATTCAATATGTAATTGTAGGATATCTACACAATTTGGAATGGATCTATCATAATTTCATCATGGTGTCATGGATGTAAGTGTGCATCAACGTAAAAGATGATGAATACTTCAATATAGATTTGTTCCCTTGATGGCCAATAATGCACTATATCTTGAAGAGGAAATGTCTAGAGAGGATCCTTGAATGCTTGATCAAATCTCCCTTGCTTGAATGCTTGAAATGCTTGAACTCCCTATATGTAAAGTATAAAGAAGATTTTTGGTTTTTGTGCAAGTATTCTATGAAATGATGGATGTAAAATGAAGCCTACAAGTTCTCTTATATATGATATTTTAGGAAATAAAATGATACAAGATTATTGGATAGTTTGAATTAGTTAATTAAACCCTTGAGACTTTTTAGGCTTTTGGACCCACATTCTCTTGTATCAAGGTCAACCTAGTTGACCTTCAGCTAGTCAAGGTTGACTTGAAGTTGACCCTAACCAATCTAGATTAACCTGATCCCAAAGAAGGGGATAGAGGAGCCTCAAAATACTTAGGTGGAGGGAAGAAGATCTTAGGAAGAAGGTGGAAGGAAATAGGGAAAAAGGAGCATAGAGCACAGGTTCATCCATAATCTAGGAAGTTGTCGTGGAATGGGTGCTAAAAGGTCGTAAAAGGAAAGTGTGTCTATTTTAAGATGGTACACTACGATTCATCCCATTACCTATTAAATAAAATATTTGAATGAGAAATAGATTTTTGGAACCTGAAGTTGTTGTGATGCTAAGTAAGAGACAATGAAAGAAGAAGAAGAAATATATAGGGAAAATTAAGAATGCAAAACATCAATTGAAGGATTCAAAAGATGTAAGGAAAAAGTAAAACATGAATATTAATTTTTGAAATAAGAGTGAGATTATACATATTATTTTATAGGATTCCATGACGGAAGATATTGAGAAATTTTCAAACCCCATCTCAGATGGAATTGGGATTTTTCTTTTCCTTGGAAGTATGGTGCAAGAGCACCCTCAAGGTCTAATACCTACAATAAAGACATTTTGACTTTTAATTTTCAGTTTTTTTGAAATGTTGAATGCTTATACTATTATTTTTGACCAATTTCATAATTTGGGGCCATTTTAAAAACTTTTATTTCATTTGTATACAAGTTGCAAAAAAATACTCAATTGTTGTCAATTCCAACTTTTTACAATGTCAAATATTTTTATGGAAAGTTTTCAAAAGTTTTTTAAGGATGTTTTTAAAGGAATAAATATTATTTATTTGCATAACCCAAGAGAAAAGGCATCATGGTTGAATTTGATAAATGAAAACAAGCATTTTTTGTACATTTTCCTCACGTTTAGATAAGTTCTTTCATTTTCCATTAATTGTATAGACCAAATATTAAACTAAAAACAACTTGAGTATATTATAAATTTAATATAGTTTTATTTTAATTTGGTTTCATGATATTTCATTTACATTTTAGTAATTTATGCCATTTTTGGTGTGAGAATGTTTTATTTTCTATATATCTCCTCCATTACTAGTCTAAAACTCATGTTGTATGGTTATTTAGGAACATATTACAAAATTTAACACATGGTTTAAATTTATTTAAAAAGTTAGTTATATTAATAATTCATTTGACTTGGTCAATATTGGGATTTGTAAAAGTTGTATTAATTTTGTGACTGCAACCAAGAACCCTGCTTAGCATTTCCAATTTGACAAAACAATTCATCTCTCTTGATTGAGATAGCATAATAGGATACAAATTTGGTGAATAGTTCTCTATTGACATTTTATTCAACATAACCAAATTATATGGTTATAAGTAAAGGTTTTTCATGTCAAAGTTGATTATTCCATCTAGAATAATGTTTTATGATTTGTAGGATGGTGAATGGAGGGTTTGATAGAAACAATTCAAATTTAATTTAATGTTAATATTATATGTTGCATTTTATTAAGGGGTTGTAAACATAATTTAAATTTATATATCATTTATAACTCTGTATATTGTTTTACCCTAAAAGTGTAGATCCAAATTTTTTTCCTTGTGAAATGTTCCATTCAAATACCAAGTCACTAAGTGAATGTGATGATAACTTTCCATTATGTCCAAGAATCGTGAAGGTATTTTAAAAATATTTTCAATGTTTTACAAGATATGTATGCCCAATAAGGATCAAGTGATACCAATAATAGTAAATAAAATCATGAAGGCATGGTTCATAGATGATAATTTGATAAGTATTTGAGAACCTTAGTCTAATGTTTGATTGTTTAAGTCCTTCCTATACATAAAATTGGTATTAGAGCCTAAAAAGTATGGAAACAACATTTTAGATCCCAAATATCTAGGAAATGAATATTGTTAGATTGTGGTGACTGATCAGGAAAGTACTGTACATACTTCATAAATAGTGGGGTTCGGGGCATCGCCCTGAAAATTATTTTTTTTTTTTTTGGGAAGTGGTCGACATGGTAGCCGACATATTATGGCCGACATATGGCCGACATGTTATAACCCTAAAGCAGTTTAATACTTGTATAAAAAGGGCTTAGGGTTGGGTATTTATATATGTGGTGATACAAAATTGGTTCTTGCAGCGGTATTGAGCTGTAAGGGATTACAGATTGTAATCAGGTTGTAATCACTGGATTGTAATAAGATCGGACTTGCTGTTTGGTGGACGTAGCCCAGGGATTGGGTGAACCACATTAAATCTTGGTGCCTTGAGTTCATTTCTGTGTGTTCTATTATTTTCTGTTATTGGTTATATTTGCATGTAGTTTTTTATTTCTGTCCATGGTTTATCCTAACAAATATCTATTCAATATTCCTTTGAAATAGATTTCTAATGATATCTCGTTTGTGAAAATGGACACTATTCATGCAAGATATAGCCAAGTTCACACAATTTTCTCACAATAGAAATAAAGGGTGCAATAGAAGGATTGAAATCCTTTTTGGAAAATGGTTACTATTCCCCTCAAGATTCATGAAAATGGACTAAATTCCTCTTATGTATTCTATAAGTCTAGTGGTTATATCAAACATTGATGTTTTGGTGAAACAACAACACTTGTAACAAGTGGTATACAATCTTGCTCATAGGTTTAAATACCCTTGGGTAGTGCCTATGGGGAGAATATTAACAATATGATTAGTAATCTTCTTGGTATTCATGAAAAGAGACTAAATACCTCCTATGGATTCTATAATTCTAGTGGTTGTATTGACATTGCTAGGTAAATTTTTTGGTGCAATGACAATCACACTTCTAATAACCCTATCCCATAGTCAAATGAAATTTCTTTGGCTTACTATTAGTGGTGCAAGGAAAACACATTGGTTGTAGAGTGATACAACAATGGTGTACACTAGAGTACTTAAGCTACATTAGAGTGTTCTCTACAAGTGTAGCTCAATTTAGAGTACACACTTAGAGTAGAACTCAATCTTAGAGAAGAGAGCACTCTAGATAACACACAAGATAACAAATGCACTATGGAGCAAGGTTGAAATACTATGAAAATGCTCTAAAAGTACCTAGAGAATTCGCTAAAATCTTTATTGTGCACTCTAGGAGAGTAACATACTCTACAACATAGATACAAGATTATCTAACAAGTTTGTATGACTTGGTACAAGTCCATATATTAAAAAAATATTCCCTAGGATTTTCATCAACATGAAAAATTAAAAAAGTGATAGATAGTTTTAGGGTTTTCAAAAAAAATTGATCATAGTGATGATGTTATTTTAAATCGTAAGTTTCAAATGAATTCATTAAAGGCTAGTAATTTCATAAAATGAATATTCCAAAGAGAGACCACCCAAACCCTCAAGTTCTCAAATATTAAAAAAAAATAGTTGATGTTAGGTTTATGAGACATAATTAACATAATGGTGAGGTCTATGAAGCTCCAAAAGTTCTAAAAAAAACCAAATTCAAATTCACACTAGAAGGAAAATTTGGAGACCCTAAAACACTCTTGAGGAGGAATCTTCTTAATCCATGCTTGTATAACATGTTTAAATTTGAAACAAATAACTTAGTGGATCAAATAAGAAAATAAGAACACCTTCAAAAAGAAAGTATAGCAAGAATTATTATCTATATTTATCAAGATAAAAATTTATAAGATAATTACATTGAATATAATGATTTTCTCTATAATATCATGTGTTGAGAAATAGAGAAAAATGCTTTAAAAAGCTTAGTTATGAAAAAGTGAGCATGATATTCAAACTAGAGCTATAAAGTAAACCAAAATCCAAATAGACTAAAGAAAATTAATTCAGCCTCAACTCAATGAATTTAAGTTAGGCATGCATCTATAGGCATGTGGTCAAGTATGCACGATAATATTATTTGACCATGTACACAGTTAATTTATTCAACAATACCAAACTTTCTTAATACAACAAAACTATATATAAAAGAAACATAAAATAACGATCAATGATTTTATGTCTTATATTGTTGGAATTTACAAGTGGGAAGATTTACTTCTGAGAGGGGGGGTGAATCAGAAGTAACAAACTTTACCCTCTAAAAATTTTAATTGAGATTATTCACATGCATCTAACACATCTAATAAACATGAAAGTAAAGACATGCATGAAAATAGATAACACAAAATTTGGTCACCCAGAAACCCTCCAAAATGAGAAGATAAAATTGGGGTGGGGATGACACCCACAAATTATCATTACAACAATATGTAACTAGTTAAGGTTACAAACTTTGACCAATATCAATGGTTTGTCCTGTGAAAGGCCTACCTTATTAAAGGCTTTTCACCCTATTTAAAGTGACCTTGTTAAAGGATTTACAACCCTTTTAAGGATCTACAATATAGCTATTAAGCTAACTTATCATCACAAGATTTTCATTCTCCTAATACAATGGTTAGAAAGTATAGTAGAATATCTTGATCTGATGACTTACAATCTTCAATTGCTGATTCTAGACCCTTGTTCTACTCAATTTGATCTAATCCTTCATGATCTGATAATTCACTATTCGTAGTGCTGATGGTCTATTCTTGTCAACTCAATTCTACAATGTTTCTCTTCCTCTAAGTCCTTACACTCCTTTTACTTCCTTCAAAATTTTCATGCATTCCCACATGACTTCTTTCTCTTTTACTATATCTCTCCCTCTATGAATTATAGGGTTTCGACCTTATAAAGGCTTTCGAGGCTTAGGGTTAGGTATGAATCCATGATCGATATTCATCCATATTCTCCCACTCGAATCTTTAGACTTTTTCTATTGGTTGCATACTTTCTCCATTTTTCTTATCAGCTACATGCTGATTACATAGGGAATGTAATAGATTCAATCTTATCTTTTAGATCCTTCGAGATTCATCTTGAGTCGGCTCAAAAATAGTTTATATCTAAGTTTGTAAGGGCACAAACTCATATGTTGATTCTGTGTTACTCAACACTTGCTAATTACTAATGCTTGACACATATAGCTTTTTTTTCTTGCTCGACTCCTATAGTAACTCTATCTCACTTGGTATCTATTCTTTGCTTGGCATCTATAGTGATTTAGCACCTATAGTGACTTGATACTTGAAATTTGATTGGCACCTAAAATTTACTTGACGCTTGTTGGATTTTTGGCTTGGCACATACTGTAGCTCGACATCTATACTATACTCGGCTTCAACCTTAGAATTTTTTTAAGTGTGTTGACACTCAATTTTCAAAACCAATATGAGACCAATAATCTACCCCTTTGACATGAGTGTCAAAAATACTTAACTAAGAAAATTTAATTTGATCTCCATGAGTATAATATACAACTTGTTTGGCATATGTACAAAACTTCAAAAACTTGTTCAAAATTTTGTAGAAGACTATATACCTCAAAAAATTGTAACTCCCCCTAAGCTAATGTGCCATTTCTATATCCAAAATTCCTTATGCTAGATTTTTCTCATGCTATTTAATTTGATACTATTTATCTCTACCTTGTCATTCCTTTCCTTGTTTGATCTGTTTTTGTCTATTCTATTATTACTCTATTGTTACTCCCCCTTTCACACATCTACCTTGCAGTTTTTGTATCCTTTTGGCTATGTCTTCTTATCTCTCCTCAAAACTCAAAAGTTTATTATCTTCCCCTTTGGTTATCTCCCCCTTTTTTGGTATCTCCCCCTTTTGGGTATCTCCCCCTTTATTATCTACCTCACAATTTATTTCTCCCTAATTATTATATCTCCCCCTTTTTGACACTTATGTCAAAGGGTCCTAAGAATAAATTGAATATTTAGCCAAAAAGTTTTTGTTTACCTCCATAATGATCTTCAGAGAAGCATCCCAATTGTCTAATGCAATTTCTAGTGCTTTAAGTTGGATGGCCATCTCTGCTGCAAGGTGTACCAGACCTTCCAATGTAGAAAGATTGGGATCTTTCTTCAAAACATTATTTGCATAGGCCATTTCTTTGTGCAAAACTTCCATGTGAGGGGTTATTGCAGACTATATCTATATTAATTTGGCCTTGGTATTAGCCTCATCTGTTGTGAGTATAGCTAATTCATTTTGAGTGTGAAGTGTTGTAGCAAAATGCTTCTAACTTTGAGTTGGATCCTTTGGTAGTTGTGTGTTAGATACCTTGAGGATCCTTTCCAAGCTCAATATTCTTTAGTTGGTCTCTTGTGTGAAGTATGAAGAATCACATAGTTTGGAGTACAATGAGATTATGTTCTCAAGTATTGCTTTCACCTTCTTAACCTTTTTAGCTAGTTCTACTTATGATAGTGCTATGTCACTCGATATTTTCTCATTTACCTTCATCTAGAACTTCTTCTTAGACAATTTGAGCAATTTAGCATTGGTATCTAGGTCTTCATTTTGTACCTGGTCCACTATGTTGGATAGTTGCTCCATGATGGGCTTTTTCTCATCAGGTACTGGTAGGCTGAAAGCATCAAGAAAGATGTCTTTAATTTCTATCAATGCTTGCCTCTACCTATACTCATTCCTAAGTATTTCTTGCTTCTTCTTCTTCTTTAGTGCCTCTTTCACTTCATTGATCTATGCTATGTTCATTGTTTTATAGTCATAGCTTGGTATGACTATCTCCTCATCAAGTGTAGGGTCTCCATAGTGAAGTACCCTTGCTACCTTGGTAGAACTTGAGCCTAGTGCTAAAATTTGTAATGGTACTACATTAGTGATCAGCCACTGTGTAGTTCTAGTAGGAGTCCCTATAGTAGGAAAATTGATTAATGTTTGAATTGCCTCTTGTTCTTTCTCCTTAGGGCTTTCCTCCTTGTCTTCTTTAGTTTTGTCTTGATCAATTATTGTAATCAGAGGAGGTGCACCTTGACTTTGTGTTATAGGAGCAGAGGTATCTCTTTGTCCTATTTACTCCTTTTCTTTCTCCTCAATAGTTGAAGTTACTATCACTGTGGAATCAACCTTAGCAAATGCATCTTGTGTTGGTTTCCCTTGTAGTTTTCCACTTGTAGTTGTAGGAGTTTGTGAAGGTGGTTCTTGTGGATTCACTTTATTCTTGGTTATCTCAGCTACTACCTTCTAAAGTTCTTCTACACTTGCCAGAACTAGATTGGTACATAATTGTGCTTACAAAGTAGTCTGGTGAAGGATCTTTTTGAGATCCTATATAGTGAATGGGCTAATTTTCTGACTAGAGGTGTCAGGAAAATCTTTCACAATAATTGTCTCTGTAGATGTAGGTGTTGCATGTGGAGGACTAGGTGGTGGCAGTTGTGTGTCTTGCACACTCTGTTCTTGTTGCTGCTCCTTAGCTATTGCCATATCACCTTTCTATGTCTCCTTCTCCACTGTAACTTCTTCCTTTTCTTTCTCTCTCTCTCTCTCTTCCTCCTTTTCATTTTCCTCTTCTTCCTCATCATTATTTCTTCCCTCAAAGGGATCTTCTTTTCCTTCCTTGATTGTCTGAAGGCAATAAATCACTTTCCACATAAGAATCGACTTCTTCACAACATTTTTAATTTTATTTTGTAAAATGTTGAAGGCTATGTATTTGGGTGCAAATTTTCTCCCATGTTTCTTGCTTGCCTTGTTTATTGATCTTTTGTGACATTAGGCATCACACGAGCCAATGTTTATTATATTATTTATTTCTCCATGTTTAGGCAATAATGCCATTTATTTTCAACAATGGAGTATAGGTCCTTAGGCATAGTATTATCAAGTTCAAGTGGAGTATTCTTGAATTTAGTCATCATATTGTAAATTGACTCTTCCACCATGTTCTGCTCTTCTCTACTTAACTTATTGAAATCAATAGTTTTCAATCCAGTCAACTATGCATTATCCCTAATATTGTCACAAACATTTTCTAAGTCAGATTTAGTGGTATGACTTACCACTCTAAATTGTTCATTATCATCTGACTCCGTCCTCTCATCATCTAATTCTAGAGGTGCCACATATTTTCTCCTCTTTTTCTCTACTAGCCCTCCTTGTTCTATGGCTTTCTTCTTCTTCTCTTTTTCCTTGGCTACCTTTGTTTTAGCCCTTGTATTTTCCCTTGTGGTAGGCTTTGCTAGACTTGGCTTAGCCTTATTTTTCTCCTTTGGCTGTGTAGTAGGCTATTTTTGTGCTTTCCTCTTCTTGATTTGTGCTTTAGGTGCTTCTTTTTCTTGCTTGGCACCTTCTTCTTCTTCAACATCTTCACCCATGCCTTGGGTTAGAGTTAATGGTCCTTGTCTCTATTCCTCTTCATTATCTTCTTCATCTTCTTCTTCCTCTGCCTCTGCTATGCCTTCTCCAAATTTGGCCTTGAGCTTCTTTACTAATTTATCCTTTTTCTTAAGTGTAGTAGTTGTCTTTAACTCCATATCCACTTTGGATCTCACCACATCATATGTGCCAAAATGTGGGGCACTCTTATCTACTTCTTTTGCTAAAAATGTTGTTATGGCTACAGATGTCTCATCAATGTTAATCTCATACCCGAGAGGTCTAAGCTATCTTACCCTTGGTATGGATGCTTGGATGTAGGTATAATCAATGTCAACAAGAAAGAAAATGTCATTTTTATGCTGCTCCACTAATGAAATAGGTATCCTCAGTCTTTGTTTCATTGAATTATTGAAATCTTCAAAATAACTAGTCATTAATGTCTCAAAATTTGCCCCCATTTGTTCAATATATTCATTTACCTAGGCTACAATAGACCTGTTTGTTTTCCAGCTAACTTTTTCAAAGGATGGAAATTCTTTCTGCACATAGAAAAACATACACATCAAAATCACACCAAATTTACATTGGGCTCCCTTTGTTCTTCTTATGGCTCCCAAATTTTCATTGATTTGATGTAATTGCAATTCTGCTAGGTCATAGGCATGATCCTTTTTAACAAGTTTGTAGCCAACATCTACTGCAATACATGGTACACTGTTGAGTCTGCTTAATTGATAAAACTTATGGGAAATGACTCTAATAGAAAAATCAACAAGAGAATCCTTGATAGTATCTATAGTCATTCTTCTCTTGTTCCACTTGGCTCCTATATTCTTTTCATTGGCTTCTTTGGAGTCACTTCTTAGGGTCTTAGGCCGATCTAGGGTTGGATACCCTATGACCTTGTAAACAATCCTCTTTGATATTTTGACTAGGCTATCTTCTAACCAAAAACTACAATTCTGATCCATTTGGTCTTGAAAACTATAGAAAATTCTAGGGCATGGGTTAAGCCCTTCCTCTCAATGATTTGGAATTCTTCCTTCAAGACTCCATTTTCACACAATCTATTGTATGCCTCTCTAATTTCCATGTCTCCAGTGCCACCTATTTTGTAGTTATAGCATCTCCTAACATCTTGCACCATTACTACCTTAGAAGAAATTACAGATAGGGCTCTAGCTAGGTCATTTTTGTAGGCAACTTTAGGAATAGGTCTAAAATTAGGTTGTTTAACTTCATTTGACACTAGTTGAACTTCAAACAACTCTTTCTCCTAAGGTCTCCTAGAACTAGAGGCCATTTCTTCTAGTTAGGATTTAAACATGAAAAAATTATGAAATTGTGTAGCTTGGCACTAGTATAAATACCTTGGATTTGAAGAAACTATGCTAAATCTTTGTAGAAATTTGCTCAAATGCTTCAAACTCAGTTTGGAAATCATTTTACACTCTTCTCGTCTTTTTCTCTTTGATTGCAATGGTGAAAAATGATTCAAAATGTGATCATATACCCTTATTTCATAGCATTTAATGTTTAGTGCATTTACAACTTCCATTAGGCTTCTTAAGAATTTCTACTTTACTCAACTTCCATTAGTTTTCAAACACTTGGCATGCACTAGAGTTTCCCTTACTTAGCTTCAACTAAAATTTCCCTTCACTCGGCATCCACTACCAACTTAGCTGCAACTAACCACTCGGCTTCTATTGACTTTGGTAGATAACCCAACATGTACTGGGATTTTACTCAGCATCTAAGGACAACTCGACAATACTTGAAATTTTAACTTTGCATCTCTATTCATGTTGATCTCTCCTTTTCTGTACTTACTTATCTAGGAACTGATGTATGATAAAGCTTTGTATATCAGTCCCACATACCTTCATTTTCTTAGTTGGATGAACTGTGACCACTTAACCTTTTAGGTGAAGTGATCCCTTCATTAGATGTGCTACTTCCATCTTTCTTCTTCTATGTTTTATTCAATTCTCCTTTGATGTGTTCAACATCTACCTTTCCTTTTCCTTTGTTGAACTCTGATTTGGGTGCCTTTGACCTCATTGGAAAATTTTTGTTGATATGACCAATCTTTAAACAACCGAAGCATGTATTTTAGCTCAACCATCTGCTATAGTTTCCACTAAAATGTGTTCTTATGCAATTTTTAGGAATGTGTCCATATTCTTGACAGTAGTGATAGCTATGCCTGGTGTTGTAGTTCCAATTGTAGTGATGTCCATAATTATTCCCCCTTACTAGTTGAATAGGTGTCCACATAGGCTTTGATCTGCACTCAAAAGCTCTATGTTCATACTTCTTGCAATTGTAGTAGTGACCTTCAAATCTTGGTGTTCTAATGGTTCTAGTCCTGCAATCATGTGCTTGATGTCCTTTCTCGTTGCACTTGTGATAGTGACCCATATTTTTAGGTTTGTCATGTTGATGGGCATTCTTGCTCCTACACACATTAGAGGTATGTCCTTTTTTACCACAAAAAATGACAAGTAGGTTTAGTGTTCTTACCTTTGTCACTTCTTTCTTTTGCAGTCTTGGATGACTCTCATTTTTCAATGCTGGTGTATCATTGCTGGCTCTTGGTGATTTTAGTAGCTATTCAAAGTACTTGATGGCTTCATTGGGTTTGTTGAAGCTCTCTACAATCTCTTTCTCTCTTTTCAAGTCATTTTGCAATTGTTCATTTTGCATCTTCAGTGTGGAGATCTCAATGTCCTTGACATTTAGCTCATGATGTGCATTCATCATCTAGCCTAAGGTGTCTAGCTACATGTTGGAAATTCTTGCAAACTCAATTAACTTTTCCTCCAGCCTATTAGCAAGGTTTCTCTTGTCTTCTTCTATCATAGCCTTATCTTCAATGGCTCTTTTCTTTTGTTCAGTTACTTCACAAAGCATCATGGCTTGTGATTCTTGTTCAATCTTGAGAGTTCTGATCTCTTTTGCTTGGGCTCTATTCTTCTCCATCAGGTCTACTATTGCTACATCAAACTCTTTGGTATCTACATTTGCAAACACTTTTGAGGTGTCAATCTCCTTGTATTGTGTATCATTCTTAGCTATGGCAATCTCTTTTCTCCTCTTTAAGGATTTCCTCAATTTTTCCCTGGCTTCTTCCAGAGAATGCAAGATGAGGTGTATCTAAATCTCTTGGTTCTCTATGATCTTCCCAAGTTTTTAGATTTCCATTTCCAGATCTTTTTCTTCAAGCTGTAAGGCTTCTCCTTGTGAGAACTTAGCTCTGATACTAATTCTTGGAATTTACAAGTGGGAATATTTACTTCTGAGAGGGGAGGTGAATCAAAAGTAACAAAGTTTACCCTCTAAATATTTTAACTAAGATTATTCACATGTATCTAACACATCTAATAAACATAAAAGTAAAGACATGCATGAAAATAGATAACACAAGATTTGGTCACTCAGAAACCCTCCAAAATGAGAAGGTAAAACTAGGGTGGGGATGACACCCACAAATTAACACTGCAACAATATGTAACTAGTTAAGGTTACAAAGTTTGACCACTGTCAATGGTCTTCCCTATGAAAGGTTTGCTCTATTAAAGGCTTTTCACCCTTTTAAAAGTGACCTGGTTAAAGGATTTACAAACACTCACTTGGAATATTACTCTATTAAAGGATTTATGACCCTGTTAAGATCTACAATATAGCTATGAAGCCAACCTATCACCATAGGATTTTCATTCTCCTAATACAATGGTTAGAAAGTATAACAGAATGTCTTGATCTGATGACTTAGAATCTTCAATTGCTGATTCCAAACCCTTGTTTAGCTCAATTTAATATGATCCTTCCTAATTTGATAATTCACTATTTGTAGTGTTGATGGTCTATTCTTCTCAACTTGATTTTTCAATTCTACTCTTCCTCTAAGTCCTTACACCCCTTTTACTTCCTTCAAAACTTTGCCAGCATTCTTTCATGCATTCCCACATGACTTGTTTCTCTTCTACTCTATCTCTCTCTCTCTATGAATTATGGGGTTTCAACCTCCTTATAAAGGCTTTCGAGACTTAGGGTTAGGTATGAATCCATGATCAATATTCATCCATATTTTCCCTCTCAAATCTTTACACTTTTCCTATTGGTCACATGCTTTCTCCATTTTTCTAATTGGTTGCATGCTGATTATATAGGGAATGTAATAGATTTGATCTTATCTTCTAGATCCTTCAAGATTCATCTTGAGTTGGCTCAAAAATGGTTTACATCTAAGTTTGTGAGGGCACAAACTCATATGTTGATTATGTGTTACTCGACACTTGTTGATTATTGATGCTCAACACATATAGCTTTTTTGTCTTGGTCAGCTCCTATAGTGACTATGTCTCTCTCAACATCTATTCTTTTCTCAGCACCTATAGTGACTTGGCACCTATAGTGACTCAGCACTTGAGATTTTCTCGGCACCTAAAGTTTACTCGACACTTGTTGGATTTTAGCTTAGCACATATTATAGCTCGGCATCTATACTATACTCGACTTCAATGTTAGAATTTTGTTAAGTGTGTTGACACTCAATTGTCAAAACCAATCTGAGACCAACATAAATATGTCATTTTTTGTACTAAAGACCACATATATTTCCTAAGTACATGATTTCGAGAAAAGTTATGTCAAAGATTTTGGATACATTGAGATATAACACAAAGTATTTTCAAATATTTATATGATGTATTAGAATGTTTCTTGTGTTGCATGAATTCCTTTAATATTTATAGATCTACATAAATTTAGATTAAATTAGATATTTGAATAATGAAAATTGACTAATGCACTTGTAATTAAATTTTTTATGGTTTATATTTGTTGGATGAGAAATTAGTATATTATGGTCTCACTATTAACTAATGACTAGAGTACATGACAACTACTCATTCCTATAAATAATATATTCTAATAAAAAATTCATGTTTAACATTGGGATAAATTAGGGAGAACTTAAATTTTATTAAGACAATCCAACTATAATTTACCTAACAATGAAATTGACTTTTGATGTAACATCAAATAAAAAGATTTGTAGTACCACTTAGTTAGATATATGATTAAAACAAGAAGAGTGGAGATTTCTAGAAGTTGTATACTTTGTTGAAAATATAAATTTATTTTGCAAGGATTTTGATCACAAATTAATTCAAATGATATTATTATTACATGGGTCTCTTAATGCTAATAGTAATATTATGATGTTGGAAGGCTTCCCATTTACTCAAATGCAAGACATTCAAATAGTGGTAGAATGTTAGAATCAAGGTGTCTCAATCTTTACAAGTGTCTCAAACTATTAAATTATTTACTTTTTGTATTTAATTAGTTTTATATAAAGAAACAAAATATGACCATTTTATGGTATTGTATGGTAGATATATTATTATGTAGAAGAGAGTAAATATAAGGGAGTTAAAGTAGAAATTCTATGATAGAGTAAGAAGTGTACATCTTAAACACCTTTGAAGGATATTTTGGATCGAGAAAAAGAACCTCTATTTTAGAGTACAAGCTATGAATTTGA
This sequence comes from Cupressus sempervirens, assembly GCA_028749045.1. NCBI lineage: Eukaryota > Viridiplantae > Streptophyta > Pinopsida > Cupressales > Cupressaceae > Cupressus > Cupressus sempervirens. The sequence goes on along the minus strand of CM053789.1, from coordinate 728,689,617 downwards.
AAACTTATGATAGGTATAAGGAACTTACGATTTTTTTTTATAGATTTTATCATTCAACTTAGGTGCCATATTTGTTGATGTTATTTTTGAAGGTTTTGGTGATTCTTACATTGCACCTTTTATAAACTAATTCTTAGGAGTTATTGGATATTTTTTCACAATAGTTGTTAAGTTTAAGAGCTATAATTTCTCTCAAACCACTCTAGTTTTGGCTATTTGTGCTCATAGAAAAACTTATTTTGCAATTGCATTATAGCATATTCATACTTGAAAATTATAATGAGATGATTTAGAATGTAGATTTTTAATCAAAGGTTTCATACACAGATAAATAAGTATTGGTTTGAATTATTTATAGTTTCTATATTTATCTCAATATTTTTGTAATCATCAAGATTTATTTTAATGTTGTACACATTATTCCTATCAAGATTTAGTGTAAAAAATAAATTATGATACTCTACTTTATAATGGTATACTCATGAAAAGAGTCAAATGTTTGAAATTGATTAAAAAATAGAGTTGAATATTTTACTAAAGGAACCAAAATAAGCCATGGATTGCAATGATAATTTGTAAAATAAAGACTTAAGCTTGTATAAGAAAAGTAGTATTTTTATCTAGAGGAAAAAAATTGGTAGTTAGCATTTCTCTAATTTATCTCATAATAAGAAGAATAACGGGTTAGAAAAGTTATAGGCCACTGCCACATTGAAGGGGGTCTTTCTTCTTAAGAGAGAGGTGGTAATTTCAATTTACTTACTTCCTAGATCTCTACTCAATTCTTGAATTGCTTCTAAATTCTGCACAAAATAATTAATGAATGTTAATGTATTATGAAATAATAGTTTTATGAAATGTGATAGCAGATTTTAATGTGTCCTAACACTTTACCACATGAGTCTCATATAGTGAGGGTAAGAAAAAAGTATCCCAAGATATGTAGAATGTAAATCGATTACAATACTATCAATAAGTTTACTATCAATAATTAATATTATCTCAAAGGGATAGAAGAGTTGCTCATCAAATTATACAACATACCAAATAGTTAAAAATTTATCCTTAAAATAAAAGTCAATTTAAAGAAAATCAAGGTTGTTGAAATTGTGCGTTGTCCCTTTTAGTTTATGTATAGACCAACTAAATCTACATAACTAATAAATTATATATGAATACAGTTTTCAGATTCATGTTTTATAATGTATCTAGATTCTATTTTTAGTTTAATATAAGGGAGTTTTGATGCATTTGAAATATATTTTTGAAATGTTCAAGATAAATAACATTTTTACAATTTGGAAAAATATTAGTGTAAAAAAATTTGATGACATATTTAACTCATGTTAATAGGGGAGGAAATCCAAGAGTATATCTTAAAAAAATTGAGGCTATAAAAAAATACCACACTAAATAGTGCCACAAAAATAAGTAGCTATATAGGTTTTATGATAATAAATGAGTACACATTTATTCCTATTTTCTCTTCATCAGCTACCATTTTACATTCAATATTAGCATTGTATGAGATTTATCACTAGAGTATTATACATAATTGAGAATTTAAAATATTAAATGATAAGTTCTCCTTTTCTTGAATGTTAATTTTAGCTAATATATAGCTACTTGTACAACCATGAATTGTAAGCACCTAAGTGGTGCACCCACCTTAGTTTTTTTTCCACAATAAGACTTTGTACAGAACTTAATGGGCATATAAATTCACATATAAGTCCTTTTTCATTTCAATATTGCTTAAATGAGATGTAATAAATTTTATTTATAAGTGTTATCTATTTTTCCTCCAATCCAATACTTTATTTCATTACTTGGGCTCTATGTTATCATTTGTGTCCTTCATGATCTATCTCAACCTCAAGATTAGTTGTACCTTATAATCTAACATCCCTTAATTATGTTCAATTTTTTTTCTGGAATTTGATTGTGTAAATTTTTTTTAGCATCAACATTTTGGATCACACACAGTGATCCATCATCAGGATGAAAAGTTGGAGAATAGAAAAAATAAGTAAGCATACAAGGGGAGAAACAAAGAAATAAAGAGGAGGGAGTGGGAAGGTGGCGGTGCGGTAGGGGGGTTGTTGGGAACAAAGACTGAGAAGGGAGAACAAAAGGTGAAATAGAAAGAGAAGATAGAAGACAGATGTGTGATGCAGATGACTCTTCTGATCCACTGGTGTTGCCTGAGCCAACAACGTGTCATGCCATTGTGTAACGTCCTTCCAAGGGATCCAAAAGAAATAACCTAAAGTTTGACTCAGTTTGATAGCATTTTTTATTTTTTTAGACATTAAAGATACACCATTCACATCAAACACATAATAGCAAAAGCAATAACATACATAACAGGTTGCATTCCTTAAAGATCCCATGACGTTGAATCACATTTAAATCTAATCTAAAACTAAGTCCATCAATTACCACATCCATATGAAAGAATAATGAAAAGTCCAATGTCCATTTAATATACATTTGTTCCAAATGCCTCTTGGAAAATTAATTTGGAATGCTCATTCATCCACTATACAAGTCACAAGATATGAAAGGCTTAAAAGAATATACATATGTACAAATAGATATACATCATCCTCTTTGGATCCATGATACACGTGCAATAAAATAAATAAAATCATCCACCATACATAATACATCCATACATCAAAAGATATAACATCCATCATAACATGATACAACATCCATCATAAAATATAACCATCTATCATAATGATCCATGAACAAAATGAACGTAAATGCCAACAAGAATGCTCTAGCCATGGTGACCATGAACAAATCTCAATGGTAAGAGTAAAAAGCACTACCACTCGATTGCATGGAACCTAAATGGTCCACTCCCACTGCGCTGAGGAGATAGTCTCAAGTCCCAAACAGGATATCAAAACACATAACACAAGAACTCTCTAAGTCTAGGAAACCCTAAAAGTATACTAACTCAAAGGTTCCAACACATAGATTGACATCTGAACCTAGAGGCACACAAAGACACGTAGGTATCTACTATGTAAGCGGGAAAGTGTCATCGTACAAATCACGTTTGGAGTTACTCGAGCAGTCCCTTAGGACTCTCGAGTCCCTAGTGATCCGTGCAACCACTAGTATCCTCTTGCGCTGACAAGGCATACTACGGAATGCAAGGTCATAAACAAGCATTCTCTCTACTCCCATCCTAGTCTATATTAGCACTCGAGGCATGGGTGAGAACATACAATTATCTCTTATTAGGTTCATTTAAGTTAGTATTAAGTGTAAAGTTATCACTTATTAAACGACTTACAATGGGTTACCCCCAGGACCACTTAGGGTCCCCAACCCCCATTGCAAGCCACTTTCCAACACTACATATAGATAACCTACCCTAAGCTCATGAAATCAAAAATCACATAATCATAGTAAAATCACCTTAGTCCTATATAAGTGACTCGGAAGCATCATAAAGATAATCATAGTAATCACATCAGTTCTCTACAAGCAACTGGAAAGCAACAAGATAAATCACAATATCCATTGGTTCTCAACAAGCAACCGAAAAGTAATCCAACAATATTGATCAATGACTCAGAATGGTTAATCAGGTATCTCATAGCATATATCCCGCTATCCCACAAGACACTGAAAACATAGTAACCAACAATAAAAAAATACTCATCATAAGCATACCATCACATACATGGTTGAGAAATAATGATCGAGATCGAGTCAACATGATACCACACTCACAAAACCCCTGAGCCTCTGGTAGACGTCCTATAACTCGTCAACAATCTAGTCAACCCAAAAACCCCAAACATAAATAGCATAAAGAAAACAAGATACAAGCACATGTTTCAGTTTGTTGAAAGCACATAGTTAAGTTAAATGTGGAGTTTCAATTTTCATTTCGGAGTTCGCTAACAAGTGAAGAAATATTTCCATCATTTTTCTTATAATAAATTCAAGTATTAGCTTAAGTAAAACAAATATTTACCCCATGATTTAGAAATCAATTTTCTAAATTTACTAAGGTAAATATTATATTTTCTTTTAAATTTGCTAATGGTAAGATTCTCATTGATTCACAAGACTTAAATTAAATATTAACATAATTTAAAATAATTAATTAATTTAATAATAATAATTTATTAAAACATGATTTTAAATCATTATAATAACTCATCATTATTTAATAATTTAAAATCTGGTTAACACATATTAATTAGTATTTTCATAATTATTAAATAACATATATAATACTATATATATATATATATAATTTAATCAAAACTATTAACAAACTTAATAACATTTAAACTTTACATAAAATAAATTAAAACCAAACTAAAACAAACAAAGCAATGTTTTTTATTATAGTTGAGGCTTATTAAAAAGTTGTGCAGCCCTGCCCTCTGTCGCAAGGCCTGCGACGACAATCGTAGTACCTGCAACAATGGGTATGGCTACCGCCGGCATAGTACTGTGGGGATGGGGTGGGGAATAACCCCCTCCCAATATATATATATATATATATATATATATATATATAAATTAAAACCAACATTTTTTGAATTAAACGTTTCTACATTCCTTGCAAATATAAATTTTCATTTAATAATTTTGAGATAATGAATTTGGTTTTAACTAAATTTATTTTAAATGAATATATGTTTATTTGTATATATATATATATTCAAAACTCAGAAATAAATCTGATAGACAAATACTAGGTACCCATTCTTTATTTCTTTATTTATTTATTTCTCTCTAAGAAGATTTTCCAATAGAATTCAACCCTTCTTGGTAAGTTTTGTCAATCTATAATTTATGGGAGAGAATTTATATTGAACAATTAAAACATTCCATGTATAGAATAATTTCCCAATATCCAGAATCCACAACATGATATATATTCTTCATCAGAATCATCCAAAAAATCATCTAACAAACACGAAGAAGACAGGAATTAAAAGAACGTATTTAAATTATGCAAATTTTCACAAGCGTCTACCTGGACACTGATGCTAATTCGCTACGCTCTAGAAATCTGTAGAGAACAATTCCCCTTTCAGAACTTTCTCCTTCTTTGAAAATTTCTTCCTCCAAAATTTCCAGTTCCTTGAAAAATGAACCCTCAAATTGTGAAAAGGAGTTCTCTCCCTAAAATTGAGGCACTAATTGTGCGTTCACCCCAAAGAACTCTTTGCTCACACATTTTAACTCCTTATTAACTTTTATTTTTCTTTCTTTTATCTTTTCCATGCACATACAATAATTCATTAAATTACTTTATTTAATTTTTACTTGACCTCTTTTAAATTGATTTATTTAATTTAGTCTCATGCACGTATTATGCAATCATGAAAAATTTTAATAAGTTAATTTCTTTTCCCACTTCTAAATTTATTTTGAACATTAATTTTGATAACTATCTATTAATTTAAATAATAATATTATTTAGCATTTATTTAAAAATGCACTCCAAATATATATATTATTATTAAATTAACTAAATATTAACACATTCAAATTTAAACTTATAGATTTATTCTCAAATTTAATTCTTTTATTTGACTCTTTTATATAATTAATTTCTTAATTAATTAAATAAAATATTAACATAACATATAATTTTCCATTAAATTAAATCATTAATTAAATCTTTTTAATTAGACTTAATTAACAGAAAATTCACCAAAAACTCATAAAGTAAAATATGAAAACCGATCATAGTAAAACACATACAAAATCAAACTAAGGGTTTAAAATCACAAATTAACGTCATCAAATGCATTCAAAAAGTACACAATTCAAATACTTGTCCTAATTGTCAATTAGGATGAATGGCTCAAAGGTTTAGGATTTGGACATAAGAATTTATCTCCCCTCTCTTACCATTGAGATAATTCGATAGGGTACGCTCATCCTAGCAATTCAGGCAAGTCGATACTCGGTACTTGCAACCTGCATATAATCCATGCATGTACATACACAATATATACTAAGCTAAACAAGCAATGGAAGGAAGTGGTGCATCATGTAGATCCCACCTAGTAGATGACTATGACTCCCTTCCTTAACCACATCATAAACGTCATACATAAAGAAAACAAACATACACACCATACACATGCAGTATGGGGTAAGTATCGACAAGAAAAAACATATGATAATCCATCTAACTAAACATCATCAATAATTTAACAGCATTGTAATAATCATCATGCACACATGAAGTATAGAGTACCAACTAATCTCATCATATATCAAATAAGTCTGAAACAATATCTAATAATCTCAAGATAATGCTACTAATCATCAACATAAAATTGGCCTAAAAGAGTTTGGCAATAATAGCAGAAATGTAAACTAGGAAAATGTAGACTAGGGGTAGGCACTACACATTGCCCCCTACCCCTACCCCTACTATTATAAGGTAAGGGCCCTACTATTTTATTACCCCCCAATCAATAAGTTGTTTAGCAAGCTATCAATGCAGAGGCAATAATCTATTTAGGGGGCCCATAAAATGATAGGGTAGGGGAATAATAGAATAATGGGGCAACAATAATCTGATAATAGGGCCACCCATGTTACGTATAGAATCGAGCCTGGGCATTCTAGACAATAGTTGTTCCTCTGTCTTTTGTCTTCTCTTTCTATTTTCACCTTTTTTTCTCCACTCTCGGTCTTCATTCCCAACAACACCCCCCCCGCCCCCCCCCCCACTCCCTCATCTTTATTTCTCTATTTCTCCCCTTGTCTGCTTACTTACCTTTTCTGTTCTCCAACTATTCATCCTAATGATGGATCACTGTGTATGATCCAATACATTGATGCTAAAAAAATTTTACACAATCAAATTCCAGAAAAAAATTGAACATATTACCAATGGATTGTGGAAATCAAATGTCATTCATCCCTTAATTATCCAAGATCTATGTTTCTATTTTGAGCTCTCATTAGGTCAATCATAACACATTGGGAATTTTATTCCTAGGAGCATAATACTTAGTAAATTTTGTTCCTCAAGGTTTGGGATAAAATTGGAACTAGTGTCTTATCTCAATGATTTAGTGCAGTATTTGGATTTACGAGGCCTACTTGAGTTTTTATTCTCAAGATGTTGTGTAACATATATAAACTTCATATCTCTCCTCTTTTTAGAAACAATCATTGTAAATGTTTTGTTTCTACTCTCAAGCATTTGTGTCCAAGGTTTGAAGGAAAAAATTTAGGTATAGGACTTATTCTCAAAATTTCAAGATTTTACTCTCCATAAATCAAGATTATTTTTTTATTGAAGGTTGAGAAATGAAGTTTTTCATGAGTGAAAGAGATACATACACTTTCATCTAAGTCTTTTTCTCTCTCTAATCAAGTTGCATTATAGAGAGCTACAAAATCCATCATATAAGATTTAGTCTTTCATTATTTCCATTTTGGGTTGTGTTGAGTTAAATATATTGCATCAACATTATAACACCATGCTCTAATTTCCTTTATTTCATTTCATGGTTGATTCCAAATAGGGTTTTGATTGATGAAAACCCCTCTACCTCACCTACTTTCCTATTTTTTCTAAATTTATTTGATAGGTATTGGACATATCAAGACATAATTTAGGAAGTACGTGTTCTAATAGGAAGTTTTAAACTAATTTTTAGGTTAAATCACATTGAACACAATGTGCAATTACTAGGATCAAAAGGCCTTGTACATTCTATACCTACAATCCACTTCAAATTCATACTGCATCCTCCTATACTACATCATCATATCATTTTCCTCTTAATCTTCTCAACCAATTCATTATTGAAAAAGATCATTGACTCATTTAGTGCTTAGGTCTACTTGATCCTATTGGACCATCTTCCTTCTAATTGTGTATTACATAAAATAGGACAAATCTATATTGCTTATCTTTTCCTTATTCTAAATTTTTGTGAACCCAACTCATAACATTTCCACTTTTGATTTCTTAGATTTGATCATTTTTCCATTCCATTTTATGTATTTGGTTTTAATCTTATTTTTTACATTTTTTGATAAAAAAGACATGCATCTCCCCCATGAGAGTACAGTGCAAGAGGATGGTAATTTTGAGTAAAATGTTCATATATATCCTAGTTCTCTAAATAAAACTTCCCTTCCTATCATTTCAATTATGTTTGTCCTTCTAAACAAATTATGTGAAAATACCTTAGAAGAAGAGGATGATATCCTTAATTCTTTCTTTTTTCCAAATGAACCCTTTGAGAATACAAAACCTAATCAATTCAATGTATTTAAAGATACATATAAAAGAAAAAAAACATATTATTGTAAAAGTTTCTACACAATATAATCATAATGTAGTACCATATACATATACCAATTATCCTCAAGTGGACAATATCCTTGATATCCTTCCTTCTAAAAGTTCAACCTTAGCACATAAGAATCTTGTTCAAGTCAACATTATTCATATTCAATCTCCACTTCCTTATTCTATTATTTTTCCAATAGAAACAAGAACAACATCAACTCTTGAAGACATGATAGGGGAACTTTAGACTTCACACTCACCTTTCATAGTAAAAACATTTTATCCATGAATTTGAGAATCAAACACCTTATTCTAGCACATGTATGGATATTGATTGTTCCTATTTATATTTTAATCCAATCCCACCCAACATTATTCCAAGCCTTGATTATGGGCATGGTATAAGATGTATGCAACAAAGTATTGAAACCCATGAGAAAACTACATTACATTTTCCAAAGAAACCCTAGGTTTTAAACCTTTACATTTTATCAACAACCTATACATTCTTATCTTAATGTTTAAAAAAAGAGAATATTTTATTTGAGATTTTTTAATTCTAACTTGATTGCCATCCTTTAAAAAAAATAGAAAATACAAACAAGAAAATTATTCCATTTGTATGTATAATGAAATCGTGGTCATAAGACAAATGAATACAATAATTTAAAATATAAAAATCAAGAATTTATCGATTGTGGTGTTGTGGTTTCAAAATGCATGCCCCATTTCACCTAGAAATGGGGATCCCCTACTTCATTTTTTAGCTTTTTGAGACCCCAGTCTAGCATTGAAGTCTTTTTAAAGGTTTATCTAGTGTTTCTGGCAAGATTTGGGTCTTGGTTCGAAAACCTAGATCTCAAAAATCAAAATTTTTGAGAAGACAAGTCATTTTGCAAAACAAAATGATGCACCAATGCACCTCCCTAGGTGTGCTAGTGCACCAAATCATCATGGAGAAAGAATCACCACTTGGTGATGAACAATAGTGTAACACCAAGTGGTGTGCTAGTTGCCTTGGTCTATAAAACCTAGGACCCCCCTCCCTCCATACTTGTTGTTTTTCCTTCCAAGCTTTCTGTGTTACAGCTCCACACCTCAATAGGTGCGCTACTCCACTTCACTCCCTCCTTTTCTCCTCACCATCACCTAAGCAAACAACCAACTTTAAAAAACATCTAAAAGGTGCACAATTGCACACCTTTTATGTTTCAAACCTAACTAAAAAACTAGCAAACTTTTTTAAGAATCACAAAAACAAAAAATAAGGTGCATAGTAGCACACCTAATTACGTGCACTAATACACATCCTTAAATGAAAATTTCCTTTTTTGTGCCAAATGTAACATAGGGTGTCCATCAGTGCATCCCGTGAGGTGTGCTACTACACACCCCACATCTTAAAGTTTGCTCAGAATAAAAGACACACCAAGTGTACCTCAGAGGTCTAGCTAGTGCACCCTTTTTTGCATGTAAGGGATAAAACTAGGTTTTTTAGATGTTTTTCAGCAATCGAGTTTTTTTGGTTCTATTCGTGTCAGATTTAGGGTTTGATTTTAATCATTTTTTCTTCAACTTCAAACTAATGGACATCATTTTCATGTAGATTCAATGGCTTCTTCATCGTCATCCCTTGCTGCAAAGATGGTCCCAAAACCCATGGTGTTCAAGTTTCAAGATGACTATTTAGAGATCCAAGACATCAAACTAGGTCACACATATTTGGGTGCATTCCTGGCATTATGTAACAAACTGAAAAAAAGGTCTCTAATGATATCTACTTTGATCTGATTAGGACTCATTAGTGCAACATCACACCCAACATTAGTATAGTCTTTAGATCTAATTATGACACTCGCTAAAAACTATGTTCCTAAAGAAAAGGTAGTCAAGAGCTTAACTAGAGAGATCATCCTTGATCTTTGACCCAATAAAATAGAGAAGGTGTTCCATCTTCTGAGGGCAAATCAATTTATTAGATTAACCTATCACCATGTAGAAAGATGGTATAGGGAACATGTAGAGGAAGCATCTGAGATCATTCAGTCCTCATACCTCATTGAGAAGACTCCTCTAGGGTGTAAAGTAGGAAATTGGACATAACAAGAGGATACATGAAAGAGGATATTGGATATTCTATCATACTCTTGAGTAGAGTCATGGGTTTTCCAGCAACAGGACACTTGAACATCTGGATGGTACATTTTATTGAGACAATAAAAATAGTGGAGATGTCATTTTATTGGGCTTTCATTCTTAGCAAGAACTTGGGTGAGGAGCTGGTGCCAGTTAAGAATAATAAAATTTTTTACATTGCATCATATTTGGTGTACTTATTAATTGTAAGGGCTATAGACTATCTGGGACTCTACAAAAGGGGCAGTATGCAAGATGCGAAGGCATGGCCATATATAGTATATCCTCAGCTAGTTAAGAAAATGCTTCAAGAGCATAGCAAGGAATACAAGACCATAAACAATGCATTTATATTTTCAATAATCTAGTTCATTGAAGAAGATTATGCGAAGAGGATTTTAGAGGAGGTAGCGGCTAAGATTTCAGAGGTTGGAGCCTATTACATCTAGTGCCAAACATTCACATATTTGAGGATAGTAGGTACAATGATCAATCCAAAGAAACTCTCTAGATACCCAAGTGATAGACTAATATTGTTGGAGATTGCTCAATAACTCTTGTTTCCATACAATAGAGTACGAAGGTAACACAAAGTAACATGGCTATGGCCTATTACTATAGGATAGTTCAGTGTGGATCAAAGAAAGGATATTCCATATTTTGAGTCTGAGTGGGATCAATACCCTTTGGATGAGTATAATTCTCCTTAGCCCTTTTTTGATAATATTGGAAGAGTATATTACTTGGCTAGTAAGACATTTTAGCATGAGGATTCAATTGAGGACCATTGGATGAACTTAATGGATGACTGCGATATTTGAATAAGGGATTATTCTAGGATGACTCTTTATCTAGCAACCAATGCTTTGAAGATAAAGGTTCCTTTGAAGATAGTACAATAAGATAATGATGATATCCTTGATTCATTATTCAATAGGGACAAGATTGGTGATCAAACTATCATGAATGCTGAGGTTGATAATGAAGAAAACTCAAACATTAATCATAGGGAAAGACATGTCATGTCATCAAATTTACAAAGGATTGGATCAAAATTCCTTTCAAACTTGAACTAATTCCTCAAGTGATAGTCTTTCATGCTCAAGCATACCCAACAAAAGGTCGAGGAGCTAAGGTCACAGTACCTACATTCATAGCTCAATCTCCCATGAGGCTAGAAATAGTACACCAACTTGACAGACAAGTTGGGTATTATAGGGCCTAGAAAGGTAAAGGTAAAGGTAAGAGGAAGAGAGATTCTCCTCAATGAGCTAAGCCAAAAGAGGGAGAAAATCAAGCACCCCATAAGAAAGAGAAGAAAATGTACAAGAGTCAGAGAATGTGGAAGCCACACAAGCCCAAAAAAATCCCCAAATGTTGCCAGTTGATCAAGGCAAAGAAGAAGTAGAAACAAAAGTACAAGAGGTATCACTACCTCAACAAGAAGTAGAAGCCTCCCCATCTTCTCCTAAGAGATGAAAGATTAATACTCTTGTAAAGAGGAGACAAAAGGTCATTAGGAGAGTTATTCCCTTCCCATTAGTTTTGGAAGTTATCCCAAAAGAAGGAGAGGAAGAAGAGGATGATGAAGACGAAGAGGATAACCTTCCTTTGAATTGGAGGACTCACCTCATGAGATCCACAAAATTAAAATAGAGAAGAAGATCTATAATCACATTGCCATCCATTCCTAATCAATCTATTCAATCAACAACCTCTAAGGATGAAATGTAGCAATGGATAGATGAGAAGGATGTTGAGGGGACTAATGTCTTTAAGATATCTATTTTGATTTCTTGATAGTTGGTATTTAATTGGTGGGAGAGAAAATAAGAGACACTCAACCTAATCAACCTTGATTGGAGTCAATTGCCACCAACAAGGACCTGAGGTAGCTTTACCATCCCCCATTCAAGATACATTTTGTGTAGATAAAGGATCGACTACTCTTCTTCCTCCAAACTATAAAGAAGGACAAATCCAAGTAGAATAGGAGGAAGATCCATAACAAGTATACACCAATGAAGTGTTGGAAGAAGGACAAATAAGTGAGTATCTTTAGAAAATTTCCCAAGACATAGAGGTGAGAACTATGGACTCCATGGATAGAGAGACTCCTACTATGGATCTTTCACAAAAGGAGAAGACCTTGGAGAGGAGTGCTAAGGGGAAGAGTATAGCTGAGAAAACTCCTTCATCCTCAAAAGGTAAATCCTCAATAGAGCATGTTCCAAGATGGCTAAGAAAAGAAGTGATAAGAAACAAGAGGCAACAATTCACTACAAAGGAAGAAGATAGGATGGAATTGATCAAATTTTGAAGGAAGCTTGAGTCACCACCAAAGGATGCACAGGAATTAGCCTTCATTATGAGTGATTAGATCCAAGAATTATTTTCTCATGTGACTATCCCTCCTCTAAATGTAGATGTTGAATAATTGACTCCAAGAGATTATTAGATTAGGGAGGTCATGCTTGGGAAACCTATGTTGGACATGGCTAAGTTGATCGAAACAACAAGAATGAAAGAAGTGTTTAAAAATTTAGAACAAGATGGGGCAAATTTGATAACACTTTGGAGATAGAATGAGATCCTAAAAGGATATCTCAGTGAAGTTTTTGGTCCCCTAGATCCTAAACATCTTGAGGAAACTATGAATGTAGCACTAGGTAGAAGGGATAAGTGGACAATGTAATTAGATCCATTTTTGAGAGCTTGCCAACAATGGAGAGAAAGTTTTGAAGAGAAAGATGTACAAATTATACAGGGAAATCTAAAGTTGTTACATCATATATAGGATAGTGTGAATAGGCTAGTGGCCATTTTGAATTAAGATTTTGGTTTGATGGACAAAGTACCGAGGTGAAAGATTTGTAGGCACTACATTTGATTTAAGGACAAAGGTATCAGATGTTGATGGAGGTATATACACTAGAGGAATTATATAAAATTGATGATTGGATAGAGAAGATTATGGATGAAAATAAAGTAATAGAAACATTATATGCGGAGATTTACAAGCTCAAAGATCAAGCCCAAGAGAAAATTTTGGAGGAAGAGAAACATTATAGTGATGCATGTTTAGATATTTTTGAGGATGATGCAAGGGATAAATTGATAGTTGTGGAGGTAGTTGTTGAGAAATTCCAAAAGAATTTTGATGAAGATTCTAATGATGATGACATCAGGCAAGCATTTAGAATGGAAGAGACATTATTAGATTTAGATATAAAGCTTTGAGATTTTTTGGAGACTCATATTGAGGTGGGCAACTATAGGCAGAAAGTGAAAGATAAATATGAATACTTAGATTTTCTAGATGCAGCTCAAGTCACTAAGATCATTGAGAAATTCAAGGTAAAATACTCAAACATAGCTCTAGTATGAAGGGGAACAAAACACATAAGCCTGAATTTTAATTTTGACACTTAGTGAATTTTTTCTTTTTTTGGAACCTGCTTCCAAGGTGCATAGGTGCACCAAGTGTGCAAGTGTGGTTTCTAGAGTTTTGCTAGAAGTTTTGAGAAAGATAGAGGTGCACTAATAATGGTTCTAAATTTTGAGCTTTCCATGCATCAGAAATGCATTTTGATAGTAGTTTGACTCCTACAGATGTCTAGTAAAGATGGAAATTCTATTTTTGGCACTTCCAAACACTCCTATTATATAAAATGGCTTTCTTCTTCTTAGTTTCTCATGCTTTCTTTGTTTTAAGACATGTAAAGGCTCATGCATTAAATAAATGATATAAATATGGATGGATTCCTACTAAGCACTAGTTAGAGAGTCAATTTGTACATAAATAGATTTGTTTTATTAGTTTAGAATCATATGATTGCATAAATATATCTCTAACTCTCAACACAAACTGAGAAGAATATTTCTTATAAATTTGGGAATGTAACATATATTCAAGGCTACCATTATTTTTATGAAATAATATATTCTTTTGGTGCTCACATTTGGAGTGTAGTGATTCTTGCCTAAGTGTGTTATATTTTATGGATCTATGTTCATGAAGTATAATTGAGCCAATAGTTTTATTGCGCTATTTTGGGTTGTGTGATCTTTTAATTTTGGTGTTTTCTATGGGTCTAAAAATTTTGCTGATGTACTTAGTTTGAGAAGAGATCATCATATTGTTCTTGCATAGCTTTTCATCTCACATGAGCACACTTTCTATGGCCTTTTGATTTGATGAAAAGTGAAACATCTTATGGTTACTGAATTCCCATTGATGATTGCATTAGTGGAATTAAGGAAACACTGCTCCTATTTTCATTGGTTACCTACCGATCTTTTCAAAGGCTAAACTTGCAGATGTGTTGTCTCTGTGGCTTATGTTCATTAGGGTTTTACTTTTCATATTATTTGCTTAAATTTTTGGTTACCCTATCTTCATTATTTTCTTTACTAACCCCTTGGTTAAATTAGAAATTCATATAGTTGCATTATTAGATTGCATTCATCATAAAATACAAAAATACAAAAATATATCCTTGTGTGTGTTTCATTCTTTTGAAATAGCAAGGAGATTCAAAACCTTATCCAAATTGTTTAAGAACTAGCAAAGGCCTCCTCATGAACATTCACATTTATCTTCCACTGAGTAGAATCTAGTAGGTTGCAAGATCACCTAGAACCTTGGAGTTGATCCCATATTAGCTTTTCAAGGGAGGAGTTCAAAAGGATTCCTGCCATTAAGCATCGTGAAAAATGACAATTCAACAGAAGTGGCACTAGAAGGAGGGCCTCAACATTCAGAATAGAAGAAAAAACTTTCAATTTCAAAATTCTGCATTTTTTTACAAGTTCAAAAAAAATTCTAAACTTTTGAATTGCATAGGTGTACCAAGTGTGCAGGTGCACTATGTATGTTATTTTCCAAGGTGTGCCTTTATTTTGAGAAAGTTTACTTCTTATGAGGTGTGCTTTTTCCAAACTTGATGCAAACTGGAGGATTCTAATCCATCATCCCCATTTTAGTGAGCTTTAAGATCTTCACCAAGTGCACATGAGTTCCTTGAGCTTAGCCACTTCCATTAGCCTCGCAGTGACAAAGGAATCCCCTGAATTTTACCACTTCCATTCAAAATTTCATCATCTTCTTCAGTTCCACCTCTACAACAACCACCCAACATTCCACCAAATCCATTGATAGTTCCACCACCACAATAGCCACCCATCAGTCCACCTAATCCTCTGATGGCCATTTCCATAAATGTTGTGGACTCACCAACCAACTTGATAGGTGTAATCAATGATCTTCCCAAGAATCCTAAGAAGTTTTATACAAGGTTCACCTGTGGAGAGACATGAACTATTGAAGATAACATTAAGGTATTCAAGAAAATTTACAACCAAAAGTAAATTGCTAATGAGAATGTGGTTCTTCACTTATTCCCCTATTATTTGGGGAAAGTTTCCTTTAATTGGTATGTTAAGGTGCCACATGGATGTATTGGAGATTAGGATACTTTCAAAAAATTGTTCTTGAAACAATTCAAAACCTTCATCAACCCAGTTGTGATACATCAACAATTCATATCAATCAAAAGGACCCAGTTGAGATGGCTTTGCACTTCAACCATCACTTTCAAATGGCATACTGCAAGCTAGAAATGCCATACACCATACCAGTTTAAGCTACTATTTAGATTTATTTGAATGCTATGGACCATCTTACTACTATTTTTCTAAAAAGACTTCCTACAAAAAATATTGACACATTGGACAATGTCTTCATAGAAGTGATTATCTTCACTAAGAAAGATAATCCTAATGGAGGAGGATTGATGCTTTCGGCTCAAGCTATTACAACGATGCCAACATATCCTATTGGAGCACCTATGATTCCTAGCCAATTCATACCTATGAATCCAATTCCATTACAAAAAGTACTCTCTCCACAAAACCCCACTTTAATATATCTAGGGTATGAACCTCCAAAAACTTCTTTCTTTGAGTAAAAGCTAGCAACTTTTATTGAAGCAGACAACAATTTTGCCTCTAAGTTTGGTCAAATGAAGAAGACAATGTCACAAATGAAAAATGAGCTCACTTGCATAAGGTTTTTACAAGGACAGAACAAAAACTTCCAAAGAAACAATATTGGTCCTTACAACAACAAAAATTACAATTAGAACTACAATAGGAATTTTGATGGAAACAACAATGCTAGAAACAATAATGCTAGAAACAACAATGCATGAAACAATAATGGAGGAAACAATTTCAATCCTCCCGATTGTAACAATGGCTTCCAAAGATAGAATAAAAAATGGAACACTCATCCAAACAATGAGAGCATTATTGCAAACAACAATAACAATAATGTTTAATATGTTGATATTAATCAGTATGATGATGGTCAAAACACATCCAACAATGATGGTTCATACTACAATGGAAATTAAGACATGACTTAGAATTCACAAGTTAGTGACAATGTGCCTTCCATACAATTTAATGCTATGTTGCTAGAATCCTATGATTCTACATAGAACATACAGGTGGAACAACTAGCCAATGAAGAATTCTCTTTTCCATTTAGTCAAGAACCAGACATTCAACTAGAAGAGGTGTTTACCTTTCACAATGACAAGCAAAATATGTACAATCTAAGAAGTTGAAAAGAACCTATGACTAATGAAATTCCTCTAGTATTACAACCAACTCTTCCTAATCCAAGATTGAGTAATAATTCGGTGCCAATTAGGCAACCATATGGACAATAGAAAAATCAAAATCAAGGAAATGTGCCAACAATCTTGAAAATTCCTGCTTGGTCTACTGAAGAGTATAGTATGGTGGAAGATTTGAAACAAACAAAGGCCAACACGTCTATGTTTGGCATGCTACAAAATTTTCCTCATCAATGAGAGGCACTAATGAAAACTCTAGATCATACAAAGGCACCACATAACACGAGTATTTTTCCTCAAAAGATAGTATCTCAACAAGTCAATGCTTTGGAGGCAATGCCAACTATCTTTAAAGACAAGGTTGAGGTGCCATAATTTCTACTCAGCATTAGGATATATGGGAAGAATCTTCATAATTGCCTAATTGATTTAGGGGCCTCTTGTAATGTTATGCCACTATCAATAGCACAAAGGTTAGAAGTCACTCCTCAACCCTCCAACTAAATAGTGGTACAATTGGATAAAAAAAGGTGAAAGTCATTGGTGTGTTGAAAGATGTTCAGATACAGTTGATGGTAGATCTCCAAATTCAAGACATCATTGATATACATCTAGTTGATATCCCAAAAACATATAGACTAATACTAAGTAGAGAATCAACCAAATGCCTAAGAGGATGGTTTTCTATAGATTTTACTCAGTTATGGTTACCATGGAAAAGGTTGAACAATTAAATCAAGATAGATGTAGAGCCAAAGTTAAAAACAATGATTATAGAATATAATGCTTCAAATGAGGTGGTATTCTTACAAAAATATTTGGGCTCTTACAAGGTGATGCCTTTTGATACAACTTCAACCAAAATATCAGATGACCAAGATGTAAAATCTAGGATTTCAATCCCAAAGGATAAGATTGTAATGCAATTCATAGACAACATGATGGCTAACTTACAATGTTTAGGAGAACAAGTCGACCCTGCTATCCTCCTTTTAGGATTTTTCCAATTGCATAAAGTTAGTCATTCAAAGTTTGAATGTTCATCTTGCCAAGAGGTAGTTGCTAAGGTGTCGACTTAGATGATGGAAGTAAAGAGTGGTAACATTCCAAAAGATGGAACTATAGAAAATTAGGATCCTATAAACATATCTGACTCTATGAAAAAGTTTGAAGAGTAAATTGAAGATTGGAATCAGATGGTGGGGGCTTGTCTTCTCCTACACCTAGAATGATCAAGGTCCAAAGAAGGAGACATTACATGAAAGGTCATGGATGGAATTTAGTAGTCATCCATCCTAAACCCAAAGTGGATGAAATTACATAATTAATAGGGTAAATTCAAGACAAAAAATAAAAACATACAATTTTGATATCAAAGAGTAACATTGGAAAATCATAAAGTCCACCCTACAAAAGACTACAATGGATCCCCATGAAACAATCCTTTGAGGCCCAAGTGAAAGAAAATATAAGGACAAATAAGAATAAGGTTAGAAAACCCAAAGAAAATCCAATCTAGATACTTTGCTTTGACAACTCCAAATGCAAATTAGGAGCTAGTGTAGGTATTGATTTGATCAACCCAAAAGGTAAGTCTTTTTATGCAACATATAGATTATAGTTTAGATGTACTAATAATGTTGTAGAGTATGAATCATTGATCTGAGGACTTCATTTCAAACTGGAGAAAAGAATCACAACTGACATAGTTGAGGGAGATTCTTAGTTGGTTATAAGACAAGTAAAATTGGTATATTCTTGCAATGATAAGAGGTTTCTTGCTTATAGGAAAAGAGTATGGGATTTAATGGATGATTTTGAGGCTTCGAATATAAATTCTATTCTATGGAAGAAAAACACAGTAGCAGATGCCCTTACTATTTTAGCTAGTGCATTACAACTAGTTGAGAGAATGAAATTGAAAAGATTTTCAGTTGAATTGGTTGTTGCTCCATCTATCCCAAATAATATTACAAATTTCCAAGTCTTTAAAGATGATCAACATATACTCAAATTTATCATGTGCAATGGCCACTTTAAAGGGCAAGAGATTGATGACACCCTAGACCAAAAACCTAAGGATGATGAACTTGAAGATGAAGATGGGATCCTAAATTTAAAAACTTACACTATTCCTAAGGGAGTGGTTCAATTGGAATTTATTTTTGACCATGATGAGTTAGTGCTTAATAAAAGAATGGTCCAAGAAAAGGGTATAGAAGAATGTGATTCATACAATTTGGGTAATGATGAAGATCCTAGAATGGTAAAGATCAAAATGGTGTTCAATGCACAAGAAAGGGAAGATATTCTCAAACTACTTATAGAGTATAAGTATCTCATTGCTTGGAGTTACAAAGAGCTAAAAACATATGATCTTGAGATTATTATGCATGATATTCTACTAAAACCTGATGCAAAACCTTTTTGTCAAAGGTAAAGACCTATTAATCCTATCATTGAACCATTGATAATGAAGGAATTTAAGAAGTTTCTTGATGCCAAGATCATATTCCCCATTTGAAATTCTATGTGGGTGGCTAATTTGGTTCCTATTCAGAAAAAGACTAGAGAGATTCATCTTTGTGTAGATTTTCATAATTTGAACCTTGCATCTCAAAAGGACAATTACCCTTTTCCCTTACTAGATGAAGTTCTACAAATTGTTAGTGGTTTAAAGGTGATGTCTTTCTTGGATGGATATTTAGGATATAATCAAATAATGGTCAATGAAGAGGATAGGATGAAGATAGCCTTCATGACTAAATGGGGAATTTTTGCCTACAAAAGAATATTTTTTAGGCTAATTAATGCAAGAGCTACATTTCAACAAGCCATGGATGAAGCTTTTAAGGGATTGATAAATAAGTGTATAGTCATCTACATGGATGATTTAACTATCTTTTCAAAGTATTGAATCACTAAAATTATTGATCTAAGATAGGTGTTCAATAGATGTCATAAATATGACATATCCCTCAATCCCAAGAAATGTTCATTTGGGGTTACTAAAGGGAAGCTCCTAGGTTATATCATCTCTGAGGCTAGGATCTCCATTAATCTTGATAGAGTTGAAGCCATTCTAAAGTGATCACCTCCTCACATTTGAAAAGAATTGAAGTCCTTCTTTGGGAAGATAAATTTTGTGTGAAAATTCATAAGTAGATTTGTGGAGATAGTTCATCCCCTTGATGATTTACTCAAAAGGGAGCCAAAATAGAATGGGTTCTAGAGAAATCATTTGAAGATATCAAAGTGATCATTTCCATGGCCCTAGTACTAGTGAGTGTGAACTATGGTCTACCTTTCAAAATATACTCTTTCGCTTCAAAATGTTCATGTGTTGGGATTCTTACATAGAAGAAGGAAATGGAAGATGAAAGACCTATTTCCTTTATGAGCTTCCCTCTAAAAAATGCTAAGTTAAATTATTCTAACCTTAAAAAATAGTCTTTTTCTTAATCAAAGTGGTAAAGAATTTTTTCCACTATATACTGAGAAGCACGGTATATGCAATTGTGCCTAATCTAGCAGTTAAGACATTGTTGATGCAAAATGACCTTGGTGAAAGGTGAGGGAAATGGATGGCAATCCTTCAAGAATTCAATTTAGAGATTCAACCCATGAAGTTAGTAAGAGGCCAAGGATTATAAAAAATGATAGCAGATTACCAAATCAAAGATGAAAAGAAATTCCAATTTGATGCTAAAATAAATGTGGAAGATCAAAAGAAGATTGTAGTATCTTAAGTTGATATTGATTAGGGTGTAATAACAGATGTCTGATACCAAGATATTTTTTACTATCTTTTACAAAATCAATATCCTAGTTAGATGAATAGTTCACATCGTAGGGGACTCAAAATGAAGTGTGAATCTTACATGCTACATGATAGAGAATTATGTAAAAGGAACTATGAAGGGATTTACTTAAAGTGTTTGGGACATGAGGAAGAAAAAGAAGTTTGGGAAAAATTTCATGATAAGTATGGTATAGGGCATGGTTTGGTAGAAGAAACTACTCATATGATTTTAAGATCAGGTTATTTCTAGCCCACAATATTCAAAGATACTTTTGAACATGTGTAAACTTATTTGTCAAACTATGCTAATAGAGAAAGACATCCTGCAATGCCATTACAACTTGTGTTCAAGATATGCCCCTTTGCAAAGTGGGGGATGGATTTTATTGGTCTAGTGAACCCACCATTGTCAATTGGGGACACTTTTATTCTCATAGCCACTAATTACTGTACTCACTAGATAGAAATAGAGATGTTCAAAAATTGCACGACTAAGGTGGTTACAATTTTCTTGGAAGAACACATTGTTACTAGATTTGGGATGCCATTCTCCCTAGTGTGAGACAATGGATCAGCTTTTGCATTGGTATTCCTAACTCAATGGGCATTGGAAAATAAGGTTATCATCAAGTTCTCTTCAAATTAATATCCACAAGTAAATGGTATAATTGAATCTACGAACAAGAACTTGATCATAGTAATAAAACATTTTTTGAAGGAGAACCCTAAAGATTGGCATACACAACTCAAATATGTTATATGGATAGACTGAGTCAGGGTCAAGAATGCTTTGGGGACATCCCCATATCTACTTGTCTACAAATAAGAGCTATAATTCCCACTTAACCTCAGGATTCATGATTTGAAATTCATGAGTGGGTATGTTGAAGATGCTGACAGAGTACAAATCAGGTTAATGAATCTTTTAGAGATGGATAAGAAATAGATAGATGCTTTGGAGCATTTGGAAAAACATCAATTTATCATCAAGAGGTGGTTTGACAAGAGGGTCATTATAAAGTCTTTCAAAATATTTGACCTTGCTCTACTCTGGGACAAGGCAAATGAAAAGATGGGTAGCCACACTAAGTTTCAACACTTGTGAATTGGTCCTTATTAGATCACAATTTTTTTGGGAGAAAAAACTTTTAGACTAAGTTCCTTATAGGGGGAATTGGTTTTTTTGCTAGTCAATGGGCAATTTTTGAAGCATTACTTTGAAGTGTGTTTCCTTTTGGCCATGTGTTTGCTTTCAGTTGTGTATTTTTTTTCAAAGTTGTGTCAGTCTAGGGGGTTAGGTGTACTCAAGACTTCATCTTGGTGTATCTTATTAACCACACTTTTGGCTTTTACTTTTAAGAAGAGGTATTTCTTTGTCAAAACATTTTGATGATTTTTTTTCTTATACCAACTAAGGAATGAATGTTAGTTGTAGTAATTGGGGGACTTTCAGTCTTGAATTCAAAATTGTAGATCAACAAGTTCTCAACACTTTGAAAATTTAAAGATCAATTATCTTAGGTGTTTTTGAACCAAGGTTGAAGGCAGAAAGGGATAGTCCAAAATCCACTAGTTCAAATAGAAGGATCTTCTCAAATAAATTGTTAAGATTGTTGTTTGGCATGAGAGTTTCTAAAAGTTATTATAAGAGGAACACAAGGGATGTTCACAAAAGATGTAATCTAAAAAATGAACCTAATGCATTGGCCACACAATCTAAGTGTGGTCAAGATATATAAAGAAAATAAAAAATAAAGAAAGGTGTTAAGAATGAAGGATTCTACAAAGTCTAAGAAAGCTAATATGATTATAGTTATATGCACTCTAAATAAGCTATTCGGTATCAAAACCATTGCTTCATCAAAGAATCAAATGGCAACATTGTGAGCTATGTGAAGCGAGTATTCAAAAGGTTACTTAGAACTTCAAATGAAAAATTGATAACCTGCTAAGAGCCCTTAGAATTGATTCTCTCATCTAGTCAGACAAAGGATTGATAAACAACTTTTGTAAAGATTCTTGATGGATGGATCGAATGGGGTGGAAGATTGTTTCTAAGTTGTTGAAAATGCTTGATAAATTGCATTCTAATATGTTGAAGGAAATGAACACATTGAACACACACTAAAATTAGAAATTTGAGATTCTGAGGATTTGACTATAAAGCGACTTGAAATAAACCTAGAATGTTTGGGATTTAGTTGATGTTTGACACATATCAAAGGAATATTTTTTGATGAAGAAATTCCTTTGTCATTTCTTCCTTTTTTTTGGGGCTATTTGTTGTGGTTTCATAATGCACACCCCATTTCACCTAGAAATGGGGACCCCCTTTTTACTTTTTGGCTTTTCAGAACCCTAGTCTAAGGTCTAAGTCTTGTTAAAGGTTTATCTAGTGTTTCTGGTTAGATCTAGATCCTGGTTTGAAAACCCATATCTCAAAAATCAAAATTTTGAGAAGACAAGTCATTTTACAAACCAAAATGGTGCACCAGTGCACCTAAAAGCATCACCACTTGGTGATGCATAGCTACACAACACCAAGTGGTGTGTTGGCCTAAGTCTGTAAAATGCAGGACCCCCCTCCCTCCATACTTGTCATTTTTCCTTCCAAGATTTATATGTCATAGCTCTACACCTTAATAGGTGTGCTACTCCACTTTGCTACCTCCTTCACTCCTTTCCATCACCTAAGAAAACAAACAACTTTAAAGAAACATCTAAAAGGTGCATAGTTGTGCACCTTTTATGTTTCACACTTAACTAAAAAACTAGCAAACTTTAAAAATAAACACAAAAAAAAAAAAAGAGTTGTGGTGTAGTGCACCTAATTAGGTGCACTGCTATGCATCCTTAAATGAAATTTTCCTTTTTTGTGCTAAATGTAACATAGGGTGTGCATCAACATACCTCATGAGGTATGCTACTATGCACCCCACATGTTAAAAATTGCTGAGAATAAAAGGCACACTAAGAACACCTCAAAGGTGTGGCTAGTGCACCCTTTTTTGCATATTAGGCTTAAAACTAGGTTTTTTAGATGTTTTTGAGCAGTCAACTTTTTTGGTTCTATTTGTGTCAATTTTAGGGTTTGATTTTAATCATTTTTGCTTCAACTTTAGACTAATGGACATCATTGTTATGAAAATTCAATGGCTTCTTCATCATCATCCCTTGCTACAAAGATGGTCCCACAACCCATAGTATTCAAGTTCCAAGGTGTTTTGACCAAGTCACACTATCAAGATGACTATTGAGAGACTCAAAAAATAGAACTAGGTCACATAAATTTGGGTGCATTCCTGGAATTGTGTAAAAAACTAATAGAAAGGTCTCCAATGATATCTACTTTGATCCAATAAGGACTCATTAGTGCAACATCACACCTAACATCAATACAGTTCTCAAAGTTAACTATGACACTCACTAAAAACTATGCTACTGAAGAAAGGGTAGTCAAGAGCATAACTGGAGAGATCATCCTTGATCTTTGACCCAATAACATAGAGAAGGTGTTCCATCTTTTGAGGGAAGATCAATTCATCAAATTAACCTATCACCAAGTAGAAAGATGGTATAGGGAACATATAGAGGAAGCATCTAAGATCATCCATTCCTTATACCTCATTGAGAAGACTACTCTAGGGCATAAAGTGGGCAAAGTGGACATGACAAGAGGATACATGAAAGAAGATAATGGATATTCTATCATACTCTTGAGGAGAGTCATGGGTTTGCCAGCATCGGGACACTTGAACATCTGGATGGTACATTTTATTGAGATAATAAAAACAATGAAGATGCCATTTGATTGGGCTTCCATTATGTTGGTCTGAATTTTCACAGTGTAGGAAAATTTTGAAAATTTTAGTGAAAGATTATTTAAGACTTTATATCTTGTAGATTAGGGTTTCGTTCCTTATATCTTTTCAAATTCTTAGGTTTCCCTAGTTCATGTCCTGGTCTCTCTATTGTTTGAATTCTATCAAATTCTCAAGGTTTGTCATCAACATAGTCTTTGAAAAACCCTAGGTGTGTAAAAAGCCCTAATGCCTTATCTTATTTTTACCCTAGTTTTGAAAACCTTCTAAAATAATATTTCAAAATTGACTTTAGGCAGGAAATTTTACCCTAAGTTTCAAAATTTGTGTAAGGATGACTTCATAATTTTGTTAAAATTCTTATATCCTTACTTTTTAATTGAAGTTTGTGCAAATATTTTTTTTTTAAATCCTAACTACAACACCTTTTCGACCCACCATCAATCTTCGTCAGATAGACAAAGTGTGCTTTCTCGCATCATTGAAGTGTAAGGTTTTTAAATATTGTGGGTCAATTCCTTTGCTCCATGTGGCCCTTACTTACAATGGAATATTAATGCACCACAAAGATAATGACTTGTTAGAATTGGTCAGAACCTTTCTTGCAAACCTGTCAGTACCATTAGTGCATGTTCTAAAAAGGCCGCAATATCATTGATTGAGTATGTAAATGAATGTATTACTTTATCTTCAATTTTATGTGTCGTTGATCTATTTTGGATCAAAGGCTAGTGCTTTCCCACAATTAGAACATGCATGAAGATTAAATAATGTGGGGAAGTACTAATGAGACACATAACACAATCTGACATCATGGGCCCACATTTTCAGAGGGTAATAATGATATACACTCCATGGTAGTTGTTAGATGAGCTGAACTAAAAGGAAGTTTCTCATTGGTCTTTGTAGCTGATTTAGTGTTGATAGGGCGTAAAAATTCATTATCATTGATCTGTGTAAGATCCATGGTCAACGCTTAACCGCATTATGAAGTTTCTTGATTTTTAAACAATGCGAGAAAGCACTATGATGACATGTAGCAAGGTGGGACCAAGCATGCAAGATACGTGCTATGATTGTGCTAGGCTATAAGGAAAAGTTGATGTGTAATACTGTGAGGCCTCGCCCTGACCCATCGTAGCATAGTGATACATTACTATTATTTTGATACTCATGACTCGAGATGTCAAGACATTATCAGATGCTTTGAACATATTATATTATTTCATGTTGTGTGATGTTACTTTCAGATATTTGATGTTGTCATTTAGTGTTTTATGTATATGTATGTTGATGAATTAAGTAGGATGAAAGAAACCCTAATTGATGTATGTTTCAATTTATGTGAATTTTTGATATGTATATACATATGTGCATGTGATTTTATGGGACTACTGATGTGTGCAATGAGTGTGCAGATATTTTAGCCAAGAAACCCGATGGAGGAACAAAAATGATCCCTATGTGCTCATTGTGGAAACCTTGTTGTTTGTAATTCAAGTATTTTATTGTGAGATGTGTGAATGTGTCTTTCTGTGATCAATAATTGTTAATGTTCTTATTGTGTTCTTTTAGTGTCTCTTGACACTCATGAATTTGCTTATGTTCTTCAGTGTACTAATTAGGGTTAGTTGTGTAACCTTTGGACCTAAGTCAAATTAAGTTAGTGTCTTTTTGCTAATTTGGTTCTTCATCGAGTTTAGTCACCCTTAATTTGGATTAGTGCTTAATCTGTATTTTTAGAGTTGTTAGATGGTCTTAATTATTTTATAGCTTTTGTTTGGTTCCAAACCTATTCCTAAGGCTTTCTAACATGAAATATTTATGCCCAAAGGGTATGGGTATGGGTTGGGGGTCTTTTCCAACCCCTAAGCCCCTTTTATTGACTTTTTAGATCACTCAAAAAGTCTTTTTTTTGCCTTTGTGCAAAAATTGACTATGGCTACCATGAGTTGCATCACCTCACCTCCACTTAGTGGTTAACCATAGTATGGTTTGAGTTAGGAGCTTCTAGATTTGTAGGTGGGTGGGAGAAGTTATTGTTTTTTTTGGTGGTTGAGTTTGAGACTTATTTAGAGGCCCTTCTTGGAGTAGTTTAGGTTGTTACCCAATCTCTACTTTTAGAGAGGAGTCTTGGAAGAGTGAAGGAAGGAAGGGAAAAGCTGTACTCAAATTGTTCATTTTCCATTACCTCTTTGTGAAGGTAGGAGTTCTTCATCTCCCTAGTTCAAATTTTCATGCTTGTTTCATGCTTATGATTTGTTGTTGTTTGAATGCTTGTATGTATGTTGGGTATGTTGGGAAGATTTGAAAACCATGTTTTTTGAATATTTTCCTTTCATGTTTATGTTTAAATTTTGAAGTTTTATTGTATGGGTGTTTTGGTATTACTCACCCCTGGATAGGGCAGAAGTGACCAATTTTGGGAAAGGTCTTTTTAGTTGGACTCCTACCAGTGTAGAGTCTCTTCTTAGGATGAGAAGAGGGAGAGAGGGTAGGGTGTTATGGGCCCTTACCTGTTAGCACAAACCTTGTATGAGTATGGCATGTTAAAATGGAAGAACAGAAGTTCTTGGTTTATAGCCCCGATTGGGCATCTATTTTGGTGTTGTGCCTAACTTCTCCTATTGGAAGAATCCACCTTTCCCTAGTTTTGATTCATTGTGAATCCTATTTTGAAAACCTTGTATGAATATGCATGTTTGATTGTCTCTTGGTCATGCTTGTTGACACTTGATCAGATTATGTTCCCTCCACGAGTTTTAGAAATGTGTTGCAGAAAATGATGTGAAACCCTTGATGAGGGTCATGAAAGAAATTCAATTACATTGTTGTAAATTTTGGGATTGGAATCCTATGTATTTTGTTTTTCAAAACCTTTTTGTAATGGAAATGATGCCAGGTTTTCTTTCTAGTTCTTTCCCAGCTGAGCCTTTGAATCAGGTTTGCCAATAAAGTGGTGATTTGAGTAATATTGCTATCATGAGATTTAATCATAATTTTCAATTATATGGATGCACAACAAAAATAGGATGGAAATTATGTTGATTCAATTAGGCAAATTTCAAGTTTTCTTATATGTTGGAAACGAAAATTTTATTATAAATGAAAGATTAGTTTTTGTGATTATTTGAATTAAATCAATTCTTGCATTGTGGATTAAATGGTTATCTAAATCTCTTGGCTTATGTAATTGCTAGTATTTCTATTAAATGAGGACCAAAGAGGATGAAGATTCAAACCTACCATCAATCTTGATTTGATCAATGAGGGGTGCTTGCCCACAATAGGAACTTGAAGGAAGTTTAAGAAAAGCGGGTATGTACCATGTGGACATGTGTCAAGTGTGGTGTTAGAGACCACTTTTTTGGAAGTAAATATGGGACCCACTTGCATGGAAATTTTTTAGGAGGCACGGATTTACATAAAGACTTCCTATTGGTCAGTAAAAATGATTGGGCCTTTTTTCAATTATAAATTTGTGTGATTGTTGATCTTGTCTTGATCAATGGATGGCGCTTGCCCATAATTTCAAGATGCAAGAAATTTAAAGAATGTGGGTAATTAGTAATGTGACATGTGGCCACATTTTTTAAGCCATAAAGCTTGTTACCTTTTGAATTAAAGTTGTTTGATCAAAGGAAATCAATGGATAGCATTCAAATCTAGGTGCAATTTGGAAGTAATGGTTACTAAGAGTTAATATGGTGCAGAGTTCATTAGTGTGATTTCAATGCTCAGATATATCTCATGATTTCACCATTATTGAGCCACAAAATTGTAAAGGGTTATCAGAGTGTAGAGAATTTCTAGAGCTAGGGCATAAAAGTTTACAAAGAAATCCAGTAAATTGACAAAAACAATTTCATAGAAAGAAGCGGAATTTTGCAAGTAAGTGCTCTAAAACTTCTGAATAGCAAGAATTTGGTGTAGTAGAATTTTAAATCTTAGAAAATGCCTCCATGAAAGGAATTCTCTAGATAGACTGATTACCTAAAGAGTGTCATGCATGATGATTTCCTTGAACAATTCCCCTTATCAGTGAATGAAATAACTAAAGGGAGGGAGCTCATTCCTAAGAACCCTAGGGTAGCTATAGTTGAGGGTTTCTATGATAGGGCTAACTAGGTAAGAGATGCCAATGTATCTATGGGAGGTTTAGAATTGTTTAGAAAATGGTTCTTAGAATGAAAATTGGATACCCCCATGAGCAATGCTTGGGAATTCGACATTGGGAAGTTAACAGTCCCTTCAGTTTTCTTTGATAGTGATATATTGATTGACCTAGCTAAGAAATATGATCCTATCACGGGGTGGGTGAAGAATCATGCTGGAGTGAATCTCTTTAGAGTTTTCCTTGAACTGATTAGTGAGGTTTTCAACCTTAACCCTAACCACTTTGTGCATAAAATCATTGATATGGATGACCTTCAAGAAAGGTACAATGCACAAAGGATCTATTTAAGGATAGGGCCATTACAAGAATGTGTTGCTAAGATTGGTACACTGTTTGTGATTACTGCCAGTACCCCAAAGCCATTATTAAGGAGACATTTTAATATTAGGGCTCAAGCATTATATTTTTCTCTCTGCAAGATTTTTGAGATGGATGAAGAAAAATGGATCCTAGGCTCAATTATCTTTATTATGGCTCAGACTCTTCAATTTGGGATGAGCACTATTCTGGATTTTGCCACTTTTCTTGCACAAGAAATTCATAATGGTTTGGTGGAGATAGCACAAGGGAAAGTAAAATAACCATTCTATTGGTATTCATTTCTCATGCATGTGTGTTTGTTTAAAGGAGTCACTTATTTCTCTAAGGGCATGGAGCTAGAAGTAACCAAAGTTGGAGAGAGGAATCTAGTCCAATTGTGGAGTGTGGATATGACTTCAGAGGCTAGAGATGCCAATTTTGTAAGGTTTGAAAGATATTTTGCATCAAAGCTCAAATTTCTTTTGAGAGGAGATAGCCCTAGGATTCCTCAAGCACTACTTAAATTGGTTAGACCTAAGGACCATGCCAAAGGGCTACTAGTTAGTCATAATTGGGGGGGTATAATCCCTTATAATGTTTCTATAGTAATAAGAGTATATGGCTTTTTGGGGAAGCCTCATGTGCTACCATCCATGTGCCTCTAAAAATAGGGATAGTAGAATTGTTATGGCAAATTGGGACCATTGAAGAGAGAGATTTGCCAAAGAAAGGTACTTTCTTTCTAGTTGTTACTGTAGTGCATGATTTTTTCTTTGTGAGGAAAGGATGGAAACACCTCAGTTTGCTCTTGGATAGATACAACATGGTAGAGTCCCATGCGAGGTTTATTGACCTTGAAGTATTCTATGATATCTTAAGAGAGAGGACAAAAGCTACCCGCATGGTGCAATAGGTATATTTCCTTGAGGATGTTATTAGGAATATTTTTTCTTTGCAAGAACAAGAATTAAGAAAAGAAAAATGGACAGTATTTAGTAAGACTCTAGAATTCATCAATGCTTTTGACTCCAATTATGATCCACTAAAAGATAAAAAATATTGGGGAGCCAAGATGCAAGCATTGATGAATAATTTTTTGTGATAATAGAAACCATGAATGAGAAGAAGGCTACATATGTCAAGACCTATCTAGACAAGGTTGTAGATGTGTAGAGTAGGATAAACAATAGAAATATAGTAGCTCCTAGATAGTATACATTGCAGAAAAGGGTAGGTTATGTGATGATAAAAAGTGTACAACAAGCTCCCCTTCAGCAAAGGCCAAGACCAAAAATTCCATCTATAGCCAGTGCCCCAAAGAGGCAAAAATTGGAGCAAGGATCTTCCTCTCAGGTAGAACAATACTCCCCAAGCCAAACCCTAATTCAAATAGATGATGAGGCATCTTTGAGGGATCAGTTGAGGCAAATTGGTGGAGAAGGGGATGTTATTGTTACTACCATAGACTTGGAGATTGGGGAACCACAAGAGCCTCCTACACCCTCCTTGGACCTTACTATTGCTAACTATCAAGGTAAGGAGATAGATTCTATAGTGGCCCAAGCTTCTAAGAGGTTCATTAATGATGAAAAATTTGTGAAATCTAGAGCCTTTGCATAGTTTCTATGGAGGTTGAATATAGGAAATTTTGAAAGAACATGTGAAAAGATAAAGGCAGAGCAACTTGATAAATTAGACCCTGTTATAAAAGAAGAGGTAAAATCTAAGTATTTGAATGATTTTGCCTAGTTTACACCTGAGGCCAACAGGAAAAGAATTAAATAGTCAAGGGTCCTAATTTTACTAGAGTGGGACATAGTTAATGCCATGGTTTTTGATTCAATAAGGAAACAAAAAGATGTACAGTATAAGACTGAAGAAGAGGTACTGTAGGCTCATAGAGGAGTCAAGTTCAGTGATGACCACCAAGCCCTGGTTATTTGGTCAATTGAAAAAAGGGACAAGACTAGAATGCAAGAAATTTCTAGTGCAGAGCATACTGGTGCATTAATAGTATTCAAGTTTGGTGAGGTTTGTAGCAAGAAAATAATTGGGATGGCTTCAAAAATGTTGAAATTTGGTAATGTGGTGTCTGGCTAGGAAGAGGATAAATTTGCACAACTCTATGCTAGGTTTGAAGAAGTTTTGAAAGCATATGAGGAAAGGCGTATGCAAATACAATCATTAGAAAACCAAGTAGCTCAAATGGAGAAGATACGTGGGAAAAGAAAAGTGGGAGAGTCCAGTAAATCTAGAATTACATACCCCCCATGGCCACTTGTTGAACCCTTCAAATCAACTCCAATTATTGAGATACTAGACACCCTGGAAAAGCCTCAGTTCTACACTGCAAAAGATTTCGAAGAAGAGAAGAATAAGTTGTATGCACTGCATGTAGAATTAAATAATCAACTTGAAGAGAATTTGAGGTAGGGTGTAATGTATTTAGTGAATAGGATAGAATGGCCAACATTTTTTGATCAATTGGAAAGAATTGCAGCCATCAGGGATGAATTGAAGAGAGATGAAGTTACATTTAGACCCCTTGTACAGAAGTAGACAGAAAGGAATAATGATATCACTACAATGTGTATATCTACCATCCAACTGTCTTGTCATCAAATTGAAAAGATTTTTGATTTGTTAAAAAAATTGCAAGGTTTTGATGACAAACAAGATTCTTTTTAGAAGAGGTTAACAATTTTTTTTCTAAGTATATTGCTAAAAAGTTTGATTTGTTTCCTTGTGCTTTAAAGATTATTGATAAAGTAAAGGAAAAGGAAGAATGGAAAAGGGAGTTGGATGAGATATTTTGTGAGAGGATGAATAAAGTCATAAATGAAACTGGCCACTTGTTATGGGCAATGACTAATGAGGAGCTAGTAAAGGTTCAGTTGTTCTATAGTGCTATAAAAAAAGATCTTGTTGATATAGAGGCAGTTGCAAATTCTTTAATAACTATACATAGGGAAGTCCTAAATTTTGATTGGTCTGATGACACTACCTATAATGAATGGAAGGATAAATTCATGTCTATAGAGTAGATGGTAGAGGGTGATGAGGTAGAAGATGATGAGGAAGAAGAAGATGCAAGAGTAACTATCACCCTCACAGTTCATGATGAAGACAAAGAGAATCTTTAGGTTAAAGTAAGTTTGTGGGTAACTGGAGATGACTCATTGATTTCAAGATTGATAGCCACTTAATTTGAGGATTTAGAATGATAAAAAAATTGGATCATATTATTCTTCTTGTTTCAAGAGATGTAACAGAAAAAGGAGCCTACCATAAAAGTGTTTGATGTATAAGTTTTCTATTGAACATATTTTGTCCTTCTATGAAAGGTATCTATAATTATCTTTTGTAAAGGACACCTATTAGTTTTCTATGCCTGAGGCTTGTTGCATCTTACATTATATAAGTAAGATCCTAGGGCTAGAGAAAGGGTCCAAATACTTGTATATTTTGCAACTTTTAAGAAAAGTACAGTCAGTTCAGTCATGTACAACTATTTTTGAGTTTACTTCTAGTTATGTACTTTTTTGGTGAGAAAAACAAATGATAGTATCAATATGAATTCATGGGTTCTTCATTGAGTTTCTATTGGTTCTTGTATTAGTCAACAAAAGGATAATACAAAAGGGTATGTACACTAGATCTATGTCACTAGTTTTTGTCTCCATTTCATGATTTTATTAATTTTGAGATCATTTGAATAAGGTTCATTTGATTGAATGCAGTTTGGATGAGTTGTATATTGTTTTATTGTTGCTTTTAATTCAAGGGGTTATGTAAATGCTTCAGTAAATAAATAAAATTCATGAGTTTATGAAAAGGATATCTCATAAGAATTGGAATAGGTGATTTCATTTGATGAATTCAATTACAAGTTAATTGAATAAGATCTCTTGCCAATAGTTGACTCTTTGCTTCCATGGATAAGGCACTAGTCATATAAAACAACGATGATTGAGAGTAAATTCTGCTTCTACATGTCAAAACAATTATATTTTCAAATTCATTTTTATTACATTTTGTTCAATGTTATAATGCTAGTCACCACTCATTTACATTTAATTTTTGAGTCTTAGGTAGCTTCTATTTCTAGAAATACTTGTAAACTCTAGGAGAATTATGACCAGATCTACTTATGAGGGATGCATATAAACTTGAAAGCATTAAGGGAATTGGTAAACTTTGTACATGCCTAAGGGTAAGAAATGAGAATCAGAATGAAACTAAGATAATTTTCATATAATAGTTTGCATTTGAATCATCCCTAGGTATACCTACCTTGGTTTTGTAGAGCCTAAAGAGTAGGAAACCATCCTTGGTTTTGTTGAAGTTGGGCCCAAATGGTTTGCTTATGTAATTGATTATGGGAATTGGCTAATCCTTAGGTTATATATGTGTTATCATTTTGCTATTGAGTATTTTCTTGTTCAGTAGTTTCAAACACCAACACATTATTAGTGAGAACTCGAGTGAGTAGCTAGTGGTGATTAAGAATAACCAAAATTTTTACATGACATCATATTTGGTGTACTTATTAGTTGCAAGGGCTACAAACTATGTGGAACTCTAAAAAAGGCATAGTATGGAAGATGCAAACTCATGGCCATATATAGTTTACCCTCAACTAGTTAAGAAAAGGCTTCAAGAGCATAACAAGGAATACAAGATCATAAATGATGCATATATATTCACAATAATCTAGTTCATCAAAAGAGATTATGCAAAGAGGATGTTAGAGGAGGTAGCGGCTAAGATTTCAGAGGTTGGAGTCTATTACATATAGTACCAAACATTCACATATTTGAGGATAGCAGGTACAATGATCAATCCAAGGAAACCCCTAGATACCTAAGTGACAGACTAATACTATTGGAGATTGCTCAATAACTCTTGTTTGAATATGACAGAATACGAAGGTAGGACAAAGTAACATGGGTATGGCCTATTACTATAGGATCATTCAGTGTGGATCGAAGGCAAGATATTCCATATATTGAGTCTGAGTGGGATCAATACCCTTTGGATGAATATAATTCTCCTTGGCCCTTTTTTGATAATATTTGAAGAGTTTCGTACTTGGCTGGTAAGACATTTCAGCATGATGATGCAATTGAGGACCATTGGATGAACATGGTGGATGACTATGATATCCAAATAAGGGATTATTGTAGGATGACTCTTTATCTAGAAACCAATGCTTTGAAGATAAAGGTTCCTTTAAAGCTAGTACAATAGGATACTAGGGATGTCCTTGATCCATTTTTCAATAGGGACAAGATTGGTTATCAACCTATTATGAATACTGAGGTTGACAAGGAAGAAAAATTAGACATTAATTATAGGTCAAGACATGTCATCAAATTGAAAAAGGATTGGATTAAAAGGCCTTTCAAACTCAATCCAATTCCTCAAGTGACAGTCTTTCATGCTCAAGCATGCCTAGCAAAAGGTCAAGGAGCTAAGGTCACAGTACCTACATTCATAGCTCAGTCTCTTATGAGTCTAGAAATAGTACACCAATTTGACAAAAAAGTTGGGTATTATAGGGATTGAAAAGGTAAAAGTAAAGGTAAGAGGAAGAGAACTTCTCCTTAATGAGCTGATCTAGAAGAAGGAGCAACTCAAACACCCCCATAGATAGGAGAAGAAAATGTACAAGGTTAGAGAATATGGAAGCCACACAAGCCCAAGATAATCCCCAAGTGTTGCCAACTAAACAAGGCCAAGGAGAAGCAAAAATAAAAGTACAAGAGGTGTCTCCACCTAAACAAGAAGTACAAGCCTCCCCATCTGCTCCTAAGAGATGAAAGATTAAGACTTTGATAAAAAGGAGACAAAAGATCACTAGGAGATTTATTCCCTTCCCATCAATTTTGGAAGTTATCCCAAAAGAAGGAGAGGAAGAAGTGGAGAAAGAGGATGAAGAGGATAACCTTCCTTTGAATTAGAGGACTTGCCTCATGAGAGCCATGGAATAAGAAAAGAGAAGAAGCTCCATAACCACACCACCATCCATTCCCAAGCAATCTATTTAGTCAACAACCTCTAAGGATGAGATGAATTGATTGATAGATGAGTAGGATGTTAAGGGGACTGATGTCTTTAAGATGTCAGATTTCAATTTCATGCCAATTGGTACTCAATTAGTGGGAGAAAAAATAAGAGACACTCCAACTAATCAACCTCAACAAGAGGATTGGAGTTAGTTGCCACCAAATCCAAAAAGACCCAAGGTAGCTCTACCATCCCCCATTCAAGCTACATTTTGTGTACATAAAGGATTGGTTGCTCCTCTTCCTCTAAAAAATGAAAAAGGAAAAATCCAAGTAGAATAGGAGGAAGAGCCACAACAAGTATACACCAATGAAGTGTCAAAGTAAGGACAAATAATTGAGTATCCTCAACAAATTTCCTAAGACATAGAGGTGATAACTATGAACTGCATGGAAACAAAGAATCTGGTATGGATCTCTCATAAAAGGAGAAGACTCTAGAGAGGAGTGATAAGGGGAAGAGTATAGCCAAGGAAACTCCTTCATACTCAAAAGATAAATCCCCGATAGAGCATGTTCCAAGATGGCTGAGAAAAGAAGTTTTAATAAACAAGAGGTAGCAATTTAGTAATGAGGAAGAAGATAGGATGAAATTGATCAAAGTTCTAAGGAAGCCTGAGTCACCACCAAAGGATGCATATGCATTAGCCTTCATTATAAGTGATTAGAACTAGTACTTATTTTCTCACATGGTTATCCCTCCTCCAAATGTAGATGTCAAAGAATTGACTCCAAGAGATTATTAGATCAAGGAGGTCATTCTTAGGAAACCTACATTGGACATGGCTAAGTTGATGGTGACAACAGGAATGAAAGAAATGTTTAAACATTTAAAAAAGGATGGTCTAGAATTGATCAAACTTTGGAGAACAAATGAGATCCTAAAAGGATATCTCAGTAAAGTTATTGGTCCCATAGATCCTAAACATCCCAAGGAAATTTTGAATGCAACACTAGGTAGAAGGGATAAGGTGACAATGTAGTTAGATCCATTTTTGAGAGCTAGTCAACAATAGAGAGAAAGTTTTGAAGAGAAAGGTGTATAGATTATTAAAGGAAATATAAAGTTGTTACACCATATGTAGGATAGTGCGGATAGGCTAGTGACCATTTTGAATTAGGATTTTGATTTGATGAATGAAGTACATACCTAGGGCAATGATTTGAGGCACTACAATCAATCAAAGGAAAAAGGTATTAGATGTTGATGGAGGTATATACAATAGAGGAATTAGATAAAATTGATGATTGGATAGAGAAGATTGCAGATAGAAATAAAGTAATGGAAACATTACATCCAGTGATTCACAAGCTCAAGGATCAAGCCCAAGAGAAGACTTTAGAGGTAGAGAAACATTATAGTGATGTGTGTTTAGATATTTTTGAAAATGATGTAAGGGATAAATTGATAGCTATGGAGGTAGTAGTTGAGAAATTTTGAAAGACTTTTGAAGAAGCTTCTAATGATGATGACATCAGAAAAGCATTCATACCAAAAGAGGCATTATTAGATTTCATTATAAAACATGAAGAATTTATAGAGACTTGTATTGAGGTGGGCAACTATAGGTAGAAAATGAAAGATAAATATGAAGCCTTAGATTGCTAGATACAGCTCAAGTCACTAAGATCATCAAGAAATTCAAGGGAAAATACCTAGACATAGCTCTAGCATGAAGGGGAACAAAACCCATAAGGCATAATTTTAATTTTGACACTTAGTGAAATTTTACATTTTGTAGAAACTACTTCCAAGGTGTGTAGGTGTACTTTTTAGAGGTTTGCTAGAAGTTTTGAGCAAGATAGAGGTGTGTCGATAGTTAACTACCAGTTCTAAATTTAGAGCTTTCCATGCATTAGAAATGCATTCTGACAGCAGTTCAACTCCTATAGACCCCTAGTAAAGATGGAGCTTCTATTTTTGGCACTTCTCGACACTCCTACATTATCTAATGGATTTCTTCTTCTTATTTTCTCATGCTTTTTTTTTTAAAGACATGTAAAGGCTCATGCATCCAATTAATGACATAAATATGGATGAAGTCCTACTAAGCACTAGTTAGAGAGTCAGTTTGTACATAAAAAGATTTGTTTTGTTAGTTTAGAAGCATATTATTGCATAAAGATATCTCTCACTCTCAACACAAATTGAGGAGAAGATTTCTTATAAATTTGGGAATGCAACATGTATTCAAGGCCACCATTATTTTTATGCAATAATATATACTTTTGGTGCTTGCATTTGGAGTGTAGTGATTATTTTCTAACTGTGTTATATTTTATGGATGTACATTCATGAATCATAA
This sequence comes from Cupressus sempervirens, assembly GCA_028749045.1. NCBI lineage: Eukaryota > Viridiplantae > Streptophyta > Pinopsida > Cupressales > Cupressaceae > Cupressus > Cupressus sempervirens. Next base: position 728,652,046 of record CM053789.1, on the reverse strand, counting down.
TTGAGTCAATAGTTTTATTGCATTATTTTAAGTTGTACGATCTTTTAATTCTAGTGTTTTCTATGTGTCTACAAATTTTGTTGATGTACTTAGTTTGAGAAGAGATCATCATATTATTCTTGCATAGCTTTTCGTCTCACATGAGCACACTTATCATGGCCTTGTGATTTGATAGAATGTGAAACATCTTATGGTTACTGAATTCCCATCGATGATTGCATTAATAGAATTAAGGAAGCACTAATCCTATTTTCATCGGTTACCTACTAATCTTTTCAAAGGCTTAACTCATAGACATGTTATTTCTATGGCTTATGTCTGTTAGGATTTTACTTTTCATGTTATTTGCTTAAATTTCTAGTTACCCTATCTTCATTATTTTCTTTACTAATCCCTTGGTTAAATTAGGAACTCATATAGTTGCACTGTTAGATTGCATTCATCATAAAATAGAAAAATAGAAAAATATATTTCTTTTGTGTGTTTCATTCTTTTGAAATAGCAAGTAGATTCAAAACCTTATTTGAATTATTTAAGAACCAGCAAAGTCCTCCTCGTGAACATTCACATTTATCTTCAACTAAGTGGATTTTGATAGATCACAAGGTCACCTGGAACCTTGGAGTTGATCCCAGATTAGCTTTTCAAGAGAGGATGGTATGGTCAAAATCTTTTCCATGATCATTCTATAAACCATCTATTTCCATATTATGCTTTTCTCATTATGTAACATTGCTATCATATCCTTCAAGGTCTCATTGTCATTTATGGTGGTATAACTTTAGATTAACTCATACTTTGTGAGTAACATATGGTAAAAGTATAGATATGTGTCACCTTAAAGAAAATTTGAACATGTTTTGGCCAAATCTCATTTCTCTTTCAAAACACAAGGTTTTTCAAAAACTAAAAAAATATATTTTATAGATCTCGAAGTCAAGATCATCATCATATAAATTTTAGTGTTTTGATTAGCTATAATATGTTATAATTTCAAAATATTCCAATTAGGTATTTTGACATTCGAGAAGATGATACTTCAAAAAAGGAAAAAAAAAACTAGTAAATCATATAAAAAAATTAAAATTTGTATTTAGCACTAGAGGAGAGAGTCTTCTTCAATAATATGTATTTTTTTTAAAGGTGTAGATTTGATAGGTAACCTTTTACGAGAGAAAAAATTGTTGATTTATGATAGGTTCAACTTCAAGTACTTATAATAGAGAAAATATATATCAAACACATATATTTGTTTTATCTACACTAGTTATACATGTCATCTATATATTTTGAAATTAGAGAGAAAAAATATTACTTCATATACTTTTTTGATGGGAACTACACCCCATATTTTTTGTAATAGAAAAAAGAGTTCATGTTTTTTATTAAATGCATAAATTTGTGCTCAAAAAGTTAAAAAATTTATAGATGTGTAAACTTCATCTAATTTTACACATTTCATCATTTTGTATCATCTTCAAATTCTAAACACAAATACCACTTTTGTTTTTTTTTAATTGAACAATTTGTGTTCTATCATCATTTTCCTTTACGAAAGGGTGACATGGGTTTGTACTTTTATCCAATAATAGTCTTAAATATTCCTTTTCTACACCCTTTGGGAAAAGTTATTATTGCATAAGTTTTCAAACAACTTCATGGAGCCAAGATTGCCTATATGCAAAGATAACCTATGATAGGGAAGAATGGAGTAAAAAAGTAAAGGCTTGGGCTATGGAAAATATGAGAAATTCTATTATAAGAGAATAGAATGAAAAAAATATAGAATGGATCAATCCTTATAAAAGGAGATTGTGTAACCTAAAAGAAACCTAAAAAGGTAAATATTTAATAATTAATATAATTATTAAATGCCACTAATGCATAAATGTGAAATCTTAAGAAGGCAGTAAAGATAAATTAATAAACATGATTAAATTATTTATTTACTCTAACACCCCCCTTAGGGTGAAAAAGAGTGCAGATACAAAAAATGCAAGAAAATAAAAGGAATCTACAATGATAAAAGAAAAATTGGGTCACAACAACATGGCTTTATGAGGTACCCAATCAAAACAAAATATCTATAAAGAGCAAAAATAGACAAAAATACATGTCAAAAACTCTACTCCAAAAAGAGATGGAAAGACTGTTGAAAGAAGAAAATGAAGGAAGGCTTAACTAAGACTCTCCAAGGACAACTCCTTTACCCCAAGTATGGAATGCAACTAAAGATAGCATAGAGATGCCAAAGGTATAGTGAATACATCTATAATTTTCTCCTCTATAGTTAAGTAATCAAAGATAAGAGACCCATCCTAGATCAGCTATCTAATATAGTTCGTGTGCACCTCAATTTACTTAGTCTATTGATGCTCCAATGGGTTGTCAAAAATTTGAATGACAATTTTATTGTCACATCAAAGAATTGTGGGACTATCAAGAGGAAATCCAAACTCTATCATCAATTATTGAAGCTACAAAATATCTTGACCAAATAAAATTATTTCTTAATACTCAAACATTATGGTTGATGATAAAATGATATTCTTCTTTTTGTAAGACTATGTTATAGGATTATAACCAAGACAAAATATGAAGCTTCAAGTAGACTTTCAATCATTAACATCATCTATGCAATCTGAGTTAGGGAAACTGATAATGTAAGGGGGTCCTGATATATAGTGAATGTCGTGATTTATGGTTCTCTGAATGTACCATAAAAAAATATTTTTCTACTTGTCAATGACTCTCATGAGGATCATGTGAGAATCTAGAGATAGTGCCAACCATAAAGGAAAGATTTGGATGAGAGTGTGTTAGGTTAAAAAAAAACTACCAATATAAGGTAGGATCTACATTAGGTATTGTTCATGTGGTAGACAAAACATTTTGTAAGTGAAATGGTGTGGGGGAAGACTTACAATCAAGAATGTCAAAGCACTAAAGCATATCAAGATCATACTTCTATTAAAGTATGCAAATCCCATGTGAAGATAGATTAACCTATAGGCCCAAAAAATTGAGTAGAAGACCAAGAGCTATTATCTCAAATTGCTCCATCAAAGCTCATTGAACACTCTAGATCATAGAGGATGACCTACTTGTAATACTGAGATCATCAATATACAACACAAGTATCAAAATATTAGCCCCATTATAATGAATATACACTATAAGATTGAAATAATAATAGGTGAAGTTTTAAGCAATAAAAAAGGAGACCATCTTCTCATACCACTCTCGAGGGACTTGTTTGAGACCACATAATAATTATCAAAGTATACAAAACATAGACAAGTCCTACACAAAAATTTAGGTTGCTCCAGTAGATTCTCTTCATATAGGTCTCAACATAAGAAGGAACTCTTCACATCTGTATAAAATATTTTCCATCGCTAAGAAGGTATAAGGGAGAGTACAAGGTGGATAATGTTTATTCATGAAAGAAGAATACTCCTCATCCATGGCCCTATCCCACTCAACCTGACCTATCAGTTCTAAAAAATATTGAGGATCGTGTCCAAAATAGCATGACTCAAAAGAAAAATATTGAATATCTAAACAAGATTGTGGTGAATATTTTAAGGATCACCTATTATAGAGCCAATTTATTTAATAGTAATAGGTACAATTGGAAAAATGATGAGTATTTGGTGGTGGTGGGAAAGTAGGTTCATCAAGTGTATCACCCTTAGAAGATATGATATCCTCAAGAGGAGAAGTGGAGGTACTATGAAATGAGGGAGAAGTTGGTGATAGATTATATGTCTGAGGATAGCACTCATCAAATTGGGCATCTTGCTAAGACATGACCTCCCTAAAATTAAGATCAAACAACCTATATGTCTTTACATCCTCATAGCAGCCAACAAATATGAGTGGTAAAATTTTCCTCTCCATGGATTGTCTTTGAGAATTTGGAATAATTTCCCAAGCCTCAATACCAAAAACATAGAATGTAGAAATTTTAAGCTTGACATGGGACCAAGCCTCCTCAAGAATCATATGTGCTAATGACTTATAATGCATCCAACTTTGAACATAGTTGGCATAATTAATTACTCCATCCTAGAAAGAACACTTCATATCTTGAGACCATGTCATACATTGGCCATCTTCCATAAGGTTTTATTCTTTCTCTCAACAACACCACTTTGTTGACACTCTATGCAAAAATATATGAAAGATTTATTTACATACTCCCCCCTATTATTTGCATGTATCTTCCTGATAGAAACTCTAGACTACTTCTCAAAAAATACTTGTACTTAAGAAAGTACACCAATGTACATTAGGAGAAGTCATCAATGAATATGAGTACATATAGATGTTAGAAAGTAAAGTCCACCAAAATAATTGGGAGGGGGGTTAATCAGTTATGTACTTAAAACAAATCTTAATAAATTTATCAAATTTGAAGCATGTAATCAAAAGATACAACCATAGAAAGATAACCATGCACAATAACACAAGATTTGTTAACTAGGGAAACCCTTGATTAGAGGGAAAACCCTAGTGGGAATTATGCCCACAAGATAATGTATTAATATAGAAGGTCCTTGTGAAAGGATAGAATTTGTAAGGAGCCAATGAATTTAAATCAATATATTTGAGTCCCTTGTAGGAGACTTTAAATCCCTGTCTACAGATTCTAACCTAGTTAGGAACTATGCAACCCCATCAGGAGTTGATAGGAAGACAACTAAACACACTATCCAAATTGCTTCAAGATTTTTTTCACTAAAAAAAATATAGGATAACATATCCAAGTACATGAACTAACTAAATATAAACTCCTTTTCCAATACTATTCCTCTAAAGCTCATAGTACATCAACAACATCAATCTCTACTCTAATCTTATCCAAATACACATTCAAGCTTTGATAACATAACATATGATATCACTAATTATTACAACCAAGGAGACAAATTTTCCCTTATACCAAGTCCTAAAAAAAGTATTGATTTATCCATGAGGCTTTCTCAATTTACAATTAATAGCATAGGGCCACACAGATATGATATATTTACACCTTACATTACAAATTACATTTCTCATAATGATATTAATAATAGTTGACCTCTTGGAAACATCACATCGAATAGTCTTCAAAAATCTTCACCAAATGAACATGTGACTCTCAAATGTTAGCCATATCATCCTTAACATATCTTCTACCATAATCCAATCACTTTGAATGATCTTCAACCTCACCAAAAAGATACAAGACAATTACTAGTACCCACTTTCTAGAAACTCATTCTAAGAGAAGTCTCATTTTTTCTATAAATTGCACAAATTTGTGTATCTCTTTCCATGAACATAGATAAGAAATTAAAAAAAAATTACCAAATACTCCTCTAAGTGTGGAAAAATAACTCTCTGACCACAAACCTTGCCAAACGAACCTTACTTTGCAACTCTAATTGAACTATCTAGAAAAATGATATATTGGCATCAATGAAAACACAATCATGAATGCAACACATAAGAACTCAGTAATCTATCTAACATATTTTAAATATCCCGCATACAAAAACATCAATGATTCATGCTTAGAATCCCCCACCTTTCCATTAATGAAAACATATGGTGAAAAACATCAAAGTACCATGAATACCAAAATATATTTCTTCCTCATCTACCTTTACTCCCCCATTCTTGTTTCCCGTGAATGTCTAAGAACACCTCTCTCTGAAGATGTGATGTAGGAGCATCCATTGGTGAAAGGGAAATCCTGTATAACCCAAAAATATGCTTAGAGATAGTTTCTATTTAATATGTTTTCATTTGGGTCAAATAAAGGTTCCAACTCTCATAGTTCCACTATTAGTTTTCTGAATTAGACTTTTTTAGCACCTTGGGATACGTGTAAATACAAAAAATAGGTTATTTTTTAATTGATCCAAAATTATGATGAGTTAGAGGGTTTAATTTGGAGGGATGATTATACTTGAAATTTAAAGTGCTCCAGAAAAAGAATTAGGTCAAAAGGCTTTATGGTTATAAAGTTATTACAATTTTAAGTTTCTTGGAGACCTCTTAAGAGCACTAAAAAGTTAGGTTTAATAGGGATGATTGAATCTTATCCATAGGGCTATAGAACACTTTGAGAGCTTTTCAAAAATATAAATAGTTCATCAATCAAAGTCCTGGTTCAAAAGTTATGCCTCCTAGAAGTTGGGTTGTTGTTTCTAGACTCTTCTAATTTTACACCGACTTCTAACAATATTTTTGGAACCTTCTATTTTGGTGATGGATGTCAAATAGAATATTCTAGAATTTATTCCTAACCCTAAACCAATTGGGGTCTATTTAAGAACATTTCTAGCATTGTAAAGGCAGTTCTTAGTGGAGTTTGGGAGAAGGCAGTGTGAGTAGAACTTCTCTCTAGATTAAGTCTATTGTAAGACTAGAGGGCATGTATTTGGGTATATTTTCCTTGTAATAAATGTAGTAATAGATTTTCACTAATAATAATAATTCCCTTTTCCTATTATGTTCATTTTGGTCTTGGGTTGTCTAGCCTATTAAGTGAGTATGAACTTTCTTGGAGACCTCCTAAGAGTGCTTCAAAGTCAGATTTAAGAAATTAATAGCCTTTTATAAGCCTAAAAAATGGGGGAAAAGTGAAGCTTGTCCATAGGACTATAAAGCACTTTGAGTACCTTTCAAAAATTTAAACGGTTTGTTAATCAGAGTCCTGGTTCAAAAGTTATGCCTCCTGAAAGTTGGGCTACCATTTCTAGATTCTTCTAATTTTACACTGACTCCTAATGAGATTTCTAGAACCTTCTATTTTGGTGATGGATTCCAACTACCATATTCTAGAATGTATTCCTAACCCTAAACCAATTGGGGTCTATTTAAGAACATTTCTGGCATTGTAAAGGCAGTTCTTAGTGGAGTTTAGGATAAGGCACTATGAGGAGAATTTCTCTCCAGATTCAATCTATTGTAAGCCCATAGAGCACGTATTTGAGTTTTTTTCCCTTGTACTAAATATAGTAGTAAATTTTCACTAATAACAATAATTCCCTTTTCCTATTGTGTTCATTCTAGTCTTGGGTTGTCTGGCCTATTAAGTGAGTATGAAGCTTCCTAGAGACCTCCTAAGGGTGCTTCAAAGTAAAATTAAGGCACTAAATATCCTTGTACAGGCTTGAAAATTGGGGGACAATTGAAGCTTGTCCACAGGGGTATAGAGCACTTTGAGAGCCTTCAAGAAGCATAATTGATTCATCAATCAGAGTCTCAGTTCAAAAGTTATACCTCCCAAAAGGTGGGCTACTGTTTTTGGATTTTTCTAATTTTACATTGACTTCTAACAAGATTTCTAGAACATTCTATTTTGGTGATGGATGCAAACTAGCATATTCTAGAATGTATTCCTAACCCTAAACTAGTTGGGGTCTATTTAAGAACATTTTTGGCTTTGTAAAGGCAATTCTTAGTGGAGTTTGGGAGAAGGCACTATGAGGAGAACTTCTCTACAGATTCAGTCTATTGTAAGCCCATAGGGCATGTCTTTGGGTCTTTTTTCCTTATCCTAAATGTAGTAACAAATTTTCATTGATAATAATAATTCCCTTTTCCTATTGTGTTCATTTTGGTCTTGGCTTTTTTGGCCTATTAAGTGAGTATGAAGTTTCTTGGAGACCTCCTAAGAGCACTTCAAAGTTAGGTTTAAGGAACTAAATGACCTTTTACAAACCCAAAAAATGGGGGACAAGTGAAGCTTCCCCATAGGAATATAGAGCACTTTGAGAGCTTTCTAAAAATGTAAATTATTTGTCAATCAAAGTCCTAGTTCAAAAGTTATGCCTCCTGAAAATTGGGCTACCGTTTTTGGATTCTTCTAATTTTACATCGACTTCTAACAAGATTTTTGGAACCTTCTTTTTTAGTGATGGATGCCAACTAGTGTATTGTAAAGGCAGTTCTTAGTGGAGTTTGGGAGAAGGCACTATGAGGAGAATTTCTCTCCAGATTGAGTCTCTTGTAAGCCCATAGGGCATGTATTTAAGTATGTTTTCCTTGTATTGAATGTAGTAGTAGATTTTCACTAATAATAATAATTCCATTTTCATGTTGTGTTCATTCTAGTCTTGGGTTGTCTAGCCTATTAAGTGAGTATGAAGTTTCTTGGAGACCTCCTAAGAGCACTTAAAAGTCAGGTTTAAGGCACTAAGCGGCCTCATATGGGCCTAAAAAATGGGGGATGAGTGAAGCTTGTCCATAATGCTATAGAGCACTTCAAGAGCATTCGAAAAATGTAAATGGTTCATTAATCAGAGTCCTGGTTCAAAAGTTATGCCTTCGAAAAGTTGGGCTACCATTTCTAGATTCTTCTAAGTTTACACTGACTTCTAACAAGATTTTTGAAACCTTCTATTTTGGTGATGGATGCCAACTAGCATATTCTAGAATGTACTCCTAACTCTAAACCAATTGGGGTCTATTTAGAACATTTATGGCATTGTAAAGGCAGTTCTTAATGGAGTTTGGGAGAAGACACTGTGAGGAGAATTTCTCTCTAGATTTAGTTTATTGTAAGCCCATAAGGCATGTATTTGGGTCTATTTTCCTTGTACTAAATGTAGTAGCAGATTTTCACTAATAATAATAATTCACTTTTCCTATTGTGTTCATTCTAGTCTTGGGTTGGCTGGCCTATTAAGTGAGTATGAAGTTTCCTAGAGACCTCCTAAGAGTACTTCAAAGCTAGGATTAAGGCACTAAAATTCCTTGTATGGGCTTGAAAATTGGGGAACAAGTGAAGATTTTCCATAGGGGTATAGAGCACTTCGAGAGACTTCTAGAAATGTAAACGGTTCATCAATCAGAGTCCTAGTTCAAAAGTTATGCCTCCCGAAAGTTGGGCTACCATTTTTGGATTCTTCTAATTTTACACTGACTTCTAACAAGATTTCTAAAACTTTCTATTTTGGAGATGGATGCAAACTAGCATATTCTAGAATGTGTTCCTAACCCTAAACCAATTGGGGTCTATTTAAGAACATTTATGGCTTTGTAAAGGCAGTTCTTAGTGGAGTTTGGGAGAAGGCACTATGAGGAGAATTTCTCTCCCGATTCAGTCTATTGTAAGCCCATAGGGCATGTATTTGGTTCTCTTTTCCTTGTAATTGTAGTAGTAGATTTTCACTGATAAAAATAATCCCCCTTTCCTATTGTGTCCATTTTGGTTTTGGGTTGTCTGGCCTATTAAGTGAGTATGAAGTTTCTTGTAGACCTCCTAAGAGTGCTTCAAAGTTAGTTTTAAGGTGCTAAATGGCCTCATACAAGCCCAAAAATTTTGGCATGAGTGAAGTTTTTCCATACGTCTATAGAGCACTTTGAGAGCTTTTTGGAAATGTAAACGGTTCGTCAATCCGAATCCTAGTTCAAACGTTATGCCTCCCAAAAGTTGGGATACTATTTTTGAATTCTCCTAATTTTACAGTGACTTCTAAAGAGATTTTTGGAACCTTCTATTTTGGAAATGGATTCAAACTAGCATATTATAGAGTTTATTCCTAACCCTAAACCAATTGGGGTCTATTTAAGTACATTTCTTGCATTGTAAAGGCAGTTCTTAGTGGAGTTTGGGAGAAGCCATTGTGAGGAGAATTTCTCTACAAATTCAGTCTATTGTAATCCCATAGGGATGCATTTTCTTTTTCTTTTTCTTGTACTAAATATAGTAGAAAATTTTCACTAATAATAATAATTCCCTTTTCTTGTTGTGTTCATTCTAGTCTTGGACTGTCTAGCCTGTTAAGTGAGTATGAAGTTTCCTAGAGGCTTCCTAAGAGCGATTCAAATTCAAGTTTAAAGCACTAAATGGTCTTGTACATGCTTGAAAATTTTTTAATGCATGAATCTTGTCCATAGGGCTATAGATAAATTATGGAGCTTTTTGGAAATGTAAACAATTCATCAATCAGAGTCCCAGTTCAAAAGTTATGCCTCCTAGAAGTTGGGCTACCATTTATGGATACTTGTAATTTTACATCGACATCTAACGAGATTTTTGGAACCTTTTGTTTTGGTGATGGATGCAAAATAGCATATTATAGAATGTATTCCTAACCCTAAACTAATTGGGGTCAATTTAAGAACATTTATGGGATTGTAAAGGCAATTCTTAGTGGAGTTTGGGAGAAGGCAGTGTGAGGAGAATTTCTCTCTAGATTCAGTCTATTGTAAGCCCATAGGGCATGTATTTGGGTCTATTTTCCTTGTACTAAATGTAGTAGTAGATTTTCACTGACAATAATAAATCCCTTTTCTTCTTGCATTCATTCTAGTCATGGGTTGTCTGGCCTATTAAGTAAGTATGAAGTTTCTTGGAGACCTCCTAAGAGCACTTCAAAGTCAAGATTAAGTCTCTAAAAAACTTCATATGGGCCCAAAAAGTGGGGGATGAGTGAAGCTTGTCCATATAGCTATAGATCACTTTGAGAACTTTTAAGAAATGTAAAGGGTTCATCAATCAGAGTCCTAGTTCAAAAGTTATGCCTCCCAGAAGTTGGGCTACTATTTTTAGATTCTTCTAATTTTACACTGACTGCTAATGAGATTTTGGGAACCTTCTATTTTTTTCATGGATGCCAACTAGCATATTATAGCATGTACTCCTAACCATAAACCAATTGGGGTCTATTTAAGAACATTTCTGGCATTGTAAAGGCAATTCTTAGTGGAGTTTGGGAGAAGGCACTATGAGGAGAATTTCTCTCTAGATTTAGTCTACTGTAAGCCCATAGGGCATGCATTTTGGTCTATTTCCCTTGTACTAAATGTAGTAGTAGATTTTCACTGATAATAATAATTCTCTTTTCTTGTTGTGTTCATTCTGGTCTTGGATTGTTCGGCCTATGAAGTGAATATGAAATTTCGTGGAGACCTCCTAAGAGCACTTCAAAGTTAGGTTTAAGGAACTAAATGGCCTTTTATAGGCCCAAAAAATGGGGGATGAGTGAATCTTGTCCATAGGACTATAGAGCACTTTGATAGATTTCCAAAAATGTAAATGGTTCATTAATTTGAGTCCTAGTTCAAAATTTATGCCTCCCAGAAGTTGGGCTACCATTTCTAGATTCTTCTAATTTTACACCAACTTCTAATGAGATTTCTAGAACCTTTTGTTTTGTCGATGGATGCCAAATTTTGTATTCTAGAATGTATTCCTAACCCTAAACCAATTGGAGTCTATTTAAGAACATGTCTGGCATTGTAAAGGCAATTATTAGTGGAGTTTGGCAGAAGGCACTATGAGGAGAATTTCTCTAAGGATTCAGTCTATTGTAAGCCCATAGGGCATGCATTTGGGTTTTTTTCCCTTGTACTGAATGTAGTAGTAGATTTTCACTAATAATAATAACTCCCTTTTCTTGTTGTGTTCATTCTGGTCTTGGGTTGTCCGGCCTATTAAGTGAAGATGAACTTTCTTGGAGAACTCCTAAGAGCACTTGAAAGTCAAGTTTAAGGCACTAAATGGCCTCATACAAGCACAAAAAATGGGGGCTGACTAAAGCTTGTCCTTAGGTCTATAGAGTTCTTCGAGAGCTTTCTAAAAATATAAATAGTTCGTCAATCAGAGTCCCAATTCAAAAGTTATGCCTCCTAGAAGTTGGGCTACCATTTCTAGATTCCTCTAAGTTTATGCCAACTTCTAAGAAGATTTCTAGAACCTTCTATTTTGGTGATGGATTCCAACTAGCATATTCTAGAATTTATACCTAACCCTAAACCAATTGGGGTCTATTTAAGAATATTTCTTGCATTGTAAAGGCAGTTCTTAGTGGAGTTTGGGAGAAGGCACTATGAGGAGAATTTCTCTCTAGATTAAATCTATTGTAAGCCCATAGGGAATGTATTTGGGTCTATTTTCCTTGTTCTAAATTTAGTAGTAGATTTTCACTGATAATAATAATTTACTTTTCCTATTGTGTTCAGTCTGGTCTTGGGTTATCTAGCCAATTAAGTGAGTATGATGTTTCCTAGTGAACTCCTAAGAGTGCTTCAAAGTCAATATTAAGGCACTAAATGGCCTCATACAAGCCCAAAAAATGAGGATTGAGTGAATCCTATCGATAAGGCTATAGAGCACTTCAAGAGTTTTCTAGAAATGTAAACAGTTTGTTAATCGGAGTCCTAGTTCAAAAGTTATGCCTCTCAGAAGTTGGGCTACTGTTTCTGGATTCTTTTGATTTTACACCAACATCTAATGAGATTTTTGGAACCTTCTATTTTGGTAATGGATGCCAACTAGTATATTCTAGAATTTATTCCTAACCCTAAACAAATTGGGGTCTATTTAAGAACATTTATGGCATTGTAAAGGCAGTTCTTAGTGGAGTTTGACAGAAGGCACTTTGAGGAGAATTTCTCTCTGAATTTAGTCTATTGTGAGCCCATAGGGCATGTATTTGGGTCTATATTCCTTGTACTAAATGTAGTAGAAAATTTTCACTGATAATAATAATTCCCTTTTCCTATTCTGTTCATTTTGGTCTTGGGTTATCTGGCTTATTAATTGAGTATGACGTTTCCTAGAGACCTCTTAAGAGCACTTCAAAGTCAAGTTTAAGGAACTAAATAGCTTCATGCATGCCCATTTTGAATCTTGGCCATAAGACTATAGAGTACTTCAAGAGCTTTCTGAAAATGTAAATAGTTTGTCAATTGGAGTCCCAGTTCAAAAGTTATGCCTCCCAAAAGTTGGGCTACCATTTCTAGATTCTTCTAAGTTTACACTGATTTCTAACAAGATTTTTGGAACCTCTTTTTTTTGGTGATGGATGCCAACTAGCTTATTCTAAAATGTATTCCTAGCCCTAAACCAATTGGGGTCTATTTAAGAACATTTCTGGTATTGTAAAGGCAGTTCTGAGTGGAGTTTTGGACAAGTCACTGTGAGGAGAATTTCTCTATAGATTTAGTCTACTGTAAGCCCATAGGGCATGTATTTGGGATTTTTTTCCTTGTACTAAATGTAATAGTAGATTTTCACTGATAATAATAATTCCCTTTTCCTATTCTGTTCATTCTAGTCTTGGGTTGTCTGACCTATTAAGTGAGTATGAAGTTTCTTGGAGACTTCCTAAGAGTGATTCAAAGTCAGGTTTAAGGTACTAAATGGCCTTGTATAGGTCCCAAAAATGTTGGAAAAGTGAAGCTTGTCCATAGGGCTATAGAGCACTTTGAGAGCTTTCCAAAAATCTAAATTGTTTGTCAATCATAGTCCCAATTCAAAAGTTATGCCTACCAAAAGTTGGGCTATTGTTTCTAGATTTTTTTAATTTTACACTAACTTCTAAAGAGATTTTTGGAACCTTCTATTTTGGTGATGGATGCCAACTACCATATTCTATAACTTATTCCTAACCCTAAACCAATTAGGGTCTATTTAAGAACATTTCTAGAATTGTAAAGGTAGTTCTTAGTGGAGTTTGGGAGAAGGCACTGTGAGGAAAATTTCTCTCTAGATTCAATCTATTGTAAGCCCATAGGTCATGTATTCGGGTCTATTTTCCTTGTACTAAATGTAGTAGTAGATTTTCACTAACAATAATAATTCCCTTTTCCTGTTGTGTTCATTCTAGTCTTGGGTTGTCTAGCCTGTTAAGTGAGTATGAAGTTTCCTCGAGACCTCCTAAGAGTGCTTCAAACTCAAGATTAAGGCACTAAATGGCCCCATATGGGCCAAAAAAATGGGGGACAAGTGAAGCTTTTGCATAGGTCTATGGAACACTTTGAGAGCTTTACAAAAATGTAAATGATTCGTCAATCAGAGTCTCAGTTCAAAAGTTATGCCTCCCAAAAGGTGGGCTACCATTTTTGGATTCTTCTAATTTTACACTGACTTCCAATGAGATTTTTGGAATGTTCTATTTTGCTGATAAATGCCAACTAGCATATTCTATAATTTTTTCCTAACCCTAAACCAATTGGGGTCTATTTAAGAACATTTCTATTATTGTAAAGGCAATTCTTAGTGGAGTTTGGGAGAAGGCACTATGAGGAGAATTTCTCTCTAGATTCAGTCTATTGTAAGCCCATAGGGCATGTATTTTGGTCTATTTTCCTTGTACTAAATGCAGTATCATATTTTCATTGATAACAATAATTCCCTTTTCCTATTGTGTTCATTCTTGTCTTGGGTTGTTTGGCCTATTAAGTGAGTATGAAGCTTCCTAGAGACCTCCTCAAAGCACTTCAAAGTCAAGATTAAGGCACTAAATGGCCTCATACGAGCACAAAAAATGGGGGATGAGTGAAGCTTGTCCATAGAGCTATAGAGTTCTTTGAGAGCTTTTCAAAAATGTAAATGGTTTGTCAATTGAAGTCCGGGTTCAAAAGTTATGCCTCCTAGAATTTGGGCTTCCATTTCTGGATTCTTCTAATTTTACATCGACTTCTAACAAGGTTTTTGGAACCATCTATTTTGGCGATGCACGCCAACTAGTGTATTCTAGAATTTATTCCTAACCCTAAACCAATTGGGGTCTATTTAAGAACATTTCTGGCATTGTAAAGGCAATTCTTAGTAGAGTTTGGGAGAAGGCATTGTGAGGAGAATTTCTCTCTAGATTTAGTCTATTGTAAGCCCATAGGTCATGTATTTATGTCTATTTTCCTTGTACTAAATATAGTACTATTTTTGCACTGATAATAATAATTCCTTTTTCCTATTGTGTTCATTCTGGTCTTGGGTTCTCTGGGCTATTAAGTGAGTATGGAGTTTCCTAGAGACCTCCTAAGAGCACTTCAAAGTCAGGTTTAAGACACTAAATGGCCTCATGTAGGCCACAAAAATGGGGAATGAGTGAAGCTTGTCCATGGGCCTATAGAGTGATTCAAGAGCTTTCCAAAAATATAAATTGTTCATCAATCAGAGTCCCAGATCAAAAGTTATGCCTCTTGGAAGTTGGGCTACCATTTCTAGATTCTTCTTATTTTACACTGACATCTAACGATATTTTTGGAACCTTCTATTTTGGTAATGGATGCCAAATAGTATATTCTATAATGTATTCCTAACCCTAAACCAATTGGGGTCTATTTAAGAACATTTCTGACATTGTAAAGGCAGTTCTTAGTGGAGTTTGTGAGAAGGCACTGTAAGGAGAATTTCTCTTCGGATTCAGTCTATTAAAAGCCCATAGGGCATGTATTTGCATCTATTTTGCTTGTTCTAACTGTAGTAGCAGATTTTTTCTGATAATAATAATTCCCTTTTCCTATTGTGTTCATTCTGGTCTTGGGTTGTCCGACCTATTAAGTGAGTATGAAGTTTCCTAGAGACCTCTTAAGAAAACTTCAAAGTTAGGATTAAGGCACTTAATAGCCTTGTATAGGCCCAAAAAATGGGGGACAAGTGAAGCTTTTCCATAGGGCTATAGAGTTCTTTGAGAACTTTCCAAAAATGTAAACAATTTGTCAATTAGAGTCTTGGTTCAAAAGTTATGCCTCTTGGAAGCCGGGCTACCATTTCTATATTCTTCTAATTTTATACCGACTTCTAATGAGATTTTTGGAACCTTCTATTTATTTTATGGATGCCAACTAGCATATTCTAGAATGTTTTCCTAACCCTAAACCAATTGGGGTCTATTTAAGAACATTTCTGGCATTGTAAAGGCAGTTCTTAGTGGAGTTTGGAAGAAGGTACTATCAGGAGGACTTCTCTTCGGATTAAGTCTATTGTAAGCCAATAGGGTATGTATTTGGGTCTAGTTTCCTTGTACTAAATGTAGTAGAAGTTTTTTACTGATAATAATAATTCCCTTTTCCTTTTGTGTTCATTTTTTTCTTGGGTTATCTGGCCTATGAAGTGAGAATAAAGCACTTCAAAGTCAGGTTTAAGGCACTAAATGGCCTTGTACAAGACCAAAAAATGGGGTTTGAGTGAAGCTTTTCCATAGGGCTATAGAGAGCTTTGAGAGCTTTCCAAAAAATTAAATGGTTCATCAATCAGAATCCTTGTTCAAAAGTTATGCCCCCTAGGAGTTGGGCTATTGTTTCTGGATTCTTCTTGTTTTACACTGACTTCTAACAAGATTTTTGAAACTTTCTATTTTGGTGATGGATGTCAACTAGTGTATTCTAGGATGTATTCCAATCCCTAAACCAATTGGGGTCTATTTTAGAACATTTTTGCAATTGTAAAGGTAGTTCTTAGTGGAGTTTGGGAGAAGGCACTATGAGGAGAATTTCTCTCCGAATTCAGTCTATTGTAAGCCCATAGGGCATGTATTTGGGTTTTTTTTTTCTTGTACTAAATGTACTAGTAGATTTTCATTGATAATAATAATTCCCTTTTCTTGTTGTGTTCATTTTGGTCTTGGCTTGTCTAGCCTAGTAAGTGAGTATGAAGTTTCTTGGAGACCTCTTAAGAGTGCTTAAAAGTCAGGTTTAAGGCACTAGACGACCTCATATAGGCCTAAAAAATGGGGAAAAAGTGAAGCTTATCCATAGGGCTATAGAGTGCTTTGAGAGCTTTCCAAAAATGTAAATGGTTCATCAATTAGAGTCCCAATTCAAAAGTTATGCCTCCCAAAAGTTTGGCTACCATTTCTGAATTCTTCTAATTTTAGACTGACTTCTAATGATATTTCTAGAACCTTTTGTGTTGGTGATGGATTCCAACTAGTATATTCTAGAATGTATTCCTAACCCTAAACCAATTGGGGTCTATTTAAGAATATTTATGGCATTGTAAAGGCAGTTCTTAGTGGAGTTTGGGAGAAGGCACTGTGGAGAGAATTTCTCTCCAAATTTAGTCTATTGTAAGCCCATAGGGCATGTATTTGGGTCTATTTTCCTTGTAGTAAATGTAGTAGCATATTTTCATTTTTAATAATAATTCCCTTTTCCTATTGTGTTCATTCTGGTGTTGGGTTGTTTGGCCTATTAAGTGAGTATGAAGTTTCTTGGAGATCTCATAAGAGTGCTTCAAAGTCAGGTTTAAGACACAAAATGACCTTGTACAAGCCCAAAAATTGGGGGACAAGTGAAGCTTTTGCATAGGGCTATAGAGCTATTTGAGAGATTTGTAGAAATGTAAACAGTTCATCAATTGGAGTCCCAGATCAAAAGTTATGCCTCCCAGAAGTTGGGCTACCATTTCTAGATTCTTCTAATTTTACACCGACTTCTAATGAGATTTTTGGAACCTTTTGTTTTGGCGATAGATGACAACTAGTCTATTCTAGAATGTATTTCTAACCCTAAACCAATTGGGGTCTATTTAAGAACATTTATGGCATTGTAAAGGCAATTCTTAGTAGAGTTTGGGAGAAGGCGCTATGAGGAGAATTTCTCTTTAGATTCGGTCTATTGTAAGCCCATATGGCATGTATTTGGGTCTACTTTTCTTGTACTAAATGCAGTAGTAGATTTTCACTAAAAATAATAATTCCCTTTTCTTGTTGTGTTCATTTTGGTTTTGGGTTGTCTGGCCTATTAAGTGAGTATGAAGTTTCGTAGAGACCACCTAAGAGCGCTTCAAATTCAAGTTTAAGGTGCTAAATGGCCTCGTATGGGCCCAAAAAATTGGAGATGAGTGAAGTTTGTCTATATAGCTATAGAGCACTTCGAGAGCTTTCCAAAAATGTAAACAATTTGTTAATTAACGTCCTAGTTCAAAAGTTATGCCTCCTGAAAGTTGGGCTACCATTTCTAGATTCTTCAAATTTTAGACTGACTTCTAACAAGATTTTTGGAACCTTCTATTTTGTTGATGGATGCCAACTAGCATATTATAGAATGTATTCCTAACCCTAGGCCAACTGGGGTCTATTTAAGAACATTTCTTGCATTGTAAAGGCAGTTCTTAGTGGAGTTTGGGAGAAGGCACCGTGAGGAGAATTTCTCTCTAGATTCAGTCTATTGTAAGCCCATAGGGCATGTATTTGGGTCTATTTTCCTTGTACTGAATGTAGTAGCAGATTTTCACTAATAATAATTTTTAAAAATTCCTGTTGTGTTCATTATGGTCTTGGGTTGTCTCCATCAAGATGACTTATAAAGATTCTTCATATTCTAATTTCCCCCATAGTGTATATATCTCCCACATTGTGTCTAAGAAGGTGTTTTTCATGTACTACTCTCCCCCAAGGAAATCAATGACAAAGGGTGTCATTAAGACAATTCTCTAAAACATCTCTGATCCAATACGAGAAAGATCAAGTTTCTAAAGACACTATTAAATACCATTGCCAAGAGTCTTTAATGACTTGGTTCAAACACAAATACTCCTAGGCATAGAAGAAGCGTCAAGCATCTAGACCAAAAAAAAGAATAGTGCTCTAATTCATAGTAGACTAATGCAATATTTGCATCAACTATTCTATATAAGTTTTGGGCATAACCTTAGGCATTCCTCTCAAGTACTAAAATTTATCCTTAGCCAAAGGGTTTTTAAATATTTCTACTAGCTAATCCTTTGTACTAGAAAACATCAATTTGATCTCTTTCTCTACTACCTTTTATCTAATTATAATTATTTTTGGTTGCTATATATTCTACCTTCGATGTACTCTGTGAAATACAATCATGTTTCTTTCGTAGCCTAATAATTAGTCTACCTCCCAAGAAAAATGCTCTACCATTGGTGCTCTTTTTGTCATCTATACTTCCTACCAAATCTGCATTAGTGTATGCACATAGTGTGAAATCATGTAATCTATCATACCATAGTCCATAATATGACGTTCCTTTCAAGTATCTAAAACTTGTTTTTACCATTGAAAGATGTTTCTATTTAGGATCTAGTTGAAATATTACCACAATTCCAATTGCATTAACTATATTAGGTCTAGTATTTGTCAAATATTACAATCTTTTGAGCATGGATCTATAGCTTGATTTTAATGTACTAGGAGATTCATATTTTCTTGATAACTTACATCCTTTCACCATAGGTGTTCCAATAGGTTTAGAATTTTCCAATCCAAATCTTGTCAAAAATTCCTTAAGATAGTTTGTGATATAAAAATTTCATCCTTAGTCTTAAAAATCCATAATCCCAAGAAATATTTTACCTCACCAATCACACTCATTTCAAATTAATTCTTCATCTCTTGTGAAAATATCTTGCTAGCTTCATCATTGCCTCCAAAAATAATGCCATCCATAGATAATACAATTATCATCAAACCATCTTCATCCTTTCTTAATTATAAATTCTTCTCCACATTACCTTTCTCAAATCCCAAACTAATTAAATGTTTGTCCAACCTCACATACCAAGCTCTAGGTTCTTTCTTTAGTCCATACAATACTTTCTTCAATCTTCAAACCATATCCTTTTCTTCCATCAAAGGAAATCCATGAGATTTTTCAATATATACCTCATCCTCAAGTTTAACATTAAGAAAAGATAACTTAACATCCATTTTATACACCTTAAAAAAATGGTGAGCCTCATATGCGAAAAGAATTCTAACTATCTCCAATCTAGAAATAGTTGCAAAAGTTTCCTCAAAATTAGCTCCTTCTGGTTGTGAATATTCTTTGCATACTAACCTTGGTTTGTTTCTCACTAGTTCACATTTCTCATTCATCTTATTTATAAATATCTAGTAGTTCCAATTATGTTCTTGTCTTAAGCCTAGGAACTAACTCCCAATATTTTTTTCTTTTTTATCTACTCAAGTTCTTCTTTCATAGCATTCATCCAAAATTCATCTTTACAAGATTCATGAACACTCTTAGGTGCAACTTGTGACATTAGATAGAATCCTTCACTAACCTTGTTTCTTGTCATAACTCTTGCATTTACACTCCTAGTGGTTTGGTTCACTGGGTGATTCTTTGCATTATTTTTCTTACATGTTCCCTGCTCAATTCTATATTTTCTCTTGGTTTTGATCTTGGTTCAATTCTCATTTCTTCTCTCTATTATTCTCTTTTTGATCTAGTCTACAAATTAGTGTCAGTTTCATAAAATAATTGTTGATCAACATTATGATTGTTACTCTTTTGATTATTCTATCAATCAAAATCATAATCTAGTATCCTCTCTTGAATCGTAAAATTTTCATCAACTCAGACATTAGCACTCTCCATAAAAATCTTCAATCCCTGATTAAAAAATCTATATACTTTACTTTTCAATGAATATCCAAGAAAAATTCCTTCACCACTTTTAGAATCAAACTTCACAATATCATCACCCCTTTTAATATAGCACTTACTTCCACAGATTCTAGAGTATTTCATAGTAGGTGATATCCAAATCAAAGTTCATAAGGTTTCTTACCAATACCTTGACTAATATATAAATTATGTTCATTGTGTATATTGTAGTATTCACTACTTCCCTCCAAAAGACATGTGATACATTATTCTCAAACATCATTGCTCTATTTGCTCCAGTTATTGATCTATTTCTTCTTTCTATTATCTCATTCTTCTATGGTGTCTTAGGAGATGTACAGGGGTGAAATGAGATCAATCACCCCAACACATTTAGAAGGGGAAATACCAAGATCCACCCTTTAGATTAGGTTATATCAATACAAAATAGAGTATTAATGAAAAACCATAATGCGAAAGGGATAAATAACTCATATTTATTTCCCTCTCTCATTCACCTTAAGAGGGTTTAAACAAAAAGATATGAAATATAGAGTTGAGATATAAAGATATGAAAAAATGATAAAGTATATAGAAATGAAAGAGAGGAAGATGAAATACCTTGTGAGATACAAACCTAAGAATGGGTTGTCAAACGACCTAAAAAATGGCTAATTCTCAAAATTTAGACTAAAAAACACGCTATCGACAAAATAAAAAAAATCCTTTGACTATTTTCTAGGGGTGAACTTGATCTCTAGGAGTGAAATAGAGCATCAAGGGAGAAATACACCCTTGATGACATGTGTGTGACATTGTTTCTAATTTTACATTTATGATAAATAGAAAAAAGGGTATCCAAATTTGTAAACTATTCATCAATTCAAGATCCAAAACCTATAAAAAGGGATTTTTTTTTTTTTTTGGGGGGGGGGGGGGGAGAGGGGGGGTGTTATTGCCTTAGTCAAACACCAATTTAGGAATTAGCCTTGAATTGGACTAAAGATAGAATTCTAGCAAGTTGTAGTGATAGATATAACACAAAAGTAATGTAAATCTATGAATATGCTCCTAAATTTGGAATGTAATCAAGTATGTAGATGTAATAGCCTTTGACTCTACTTCAAAACCATAAAAAGTAAATCAAAGTGACATCAAAACCTTCATTTATGAGCAAGCTTGAAATTTTCCATAAGAATGAATGTAGATCTTGAGAGAATGAATGTAGAAGATGTAACAAAGGATATTGAATGTATGAAGGGAGATATTGAAAGATAAAATACTATGGAAGATCTTGCATGAACTCCTTTAATAAATTAAATGCATGAATCCTTGATCTTCAATGGAGAAATAGCTTGAATGCCTTAAATGCTTGGAGAATGTTAGAGAGCTCAAGAGCTTGAGCATGAGTTCTTGATCATCAAATGTCTATGGATGAGAAATGAAGAAAATGGAAGGGTTTATAAATGGATCAAAATAACATACTCCCATAGGCCAAGATTCCTAGAAGTTTGCACCTTGAAACTAACTAGACATGAGATCCAAGTAGAGGACCCAATATAGGGGCCAAAACCTTTGGGATTCCTTTAGGATCCAAAAATAGGTCTCAAATCCCTAAAATCAGGCATAAAGGTTGAGATATAGTCATTTCAATGTTGATAGTATATTTGAAGTGGATAAATGAAGAGAAGGGAGAACCTAGGAGGAAATATCATACCTCAAGCTTAATTCCATGGAAATAGGAGCTTTAAAGAGGATTTATTAGGTTTTACCTCAATTCTACCTAGAAGAAAGGACAAAAAAGGGAAGAATGAAGAAAGAATAGAAATGAATGATGATCTCACATTAACTAGGTGGTAAACCTTCATTAAATTGGAGTGTATCCAATTTAAGATGGTACATGTGTTGGTGTCTATTAGTGTCAACCACTTAGTCATTTACAAGGCAAAGTCAAATAGTCATCATTGTGACCAAGCTACTCTATATAGGCCAAGCCATGTACATAAGTGAGTATGTACCAACCTCTATAGGAGCCAAGTAAGTTTTTGGTCACAAAGTATTTTCTATATGAATTGAGCTGATCAGTGATCAAGAAAATTCCAAGTACAAAAGTGTCAAGTTATCTAGTATGTGTCATGCACAATACATTTCAAGCATCATAAGAGTAATACAAAATGATCAACAACAATACCAAGCATCATGAAATAGTAAGGACTGAACAATGTAGAGTTTACATAAAAATTAGGAATGGAACAAAGTTTGAGGAAAAATGGTTATTAGGCTAACTTGGAAGGAATATTTAAGTTTTGAAGAGGTTGTTACAAAATATTTACATGACGTGGATCATAGATCCCTATGTTGTGTATTCTACAATTAGAATGAAGAGGAAAAATATGGAACCATCTAGCAAAAAACTTACAAATCACTTTAAATAATGATGGGGTAAAAGCACAAATATGTGTCACCGTTTGTGATACAAAAACCTGTTTTGGTCAAATCTCATTTCTCTATTAAAACTAAATTTTTTTCAAAAACTAAAAATACCCTTTTATAGAGTTTAGATTCACTATCATCATTATATAAATTTTTGAGTGTTTTGATTAGTTATAATATGTTATAATCTCAAAATATTATAAGTCAATATTTCAACATTTTAGAAGATGCTCTCTCAAAAAATGAAAAAAAATAGTAAATCATATCAAAAAAAAAAAAAAATTATATTTATCACTAGAGGAGAGAATCCTCTTCATGAATATGTAATTTTTTTTCAAGAAGGTATAGATTTGATAGGGAAGTTTTGACGGAAGGAAAAAATTGTTGGATTTTGACAAGGTCAAACTTGAGTACTTATAACAAAGAAAATATACATAAAAAATAATTATTTATTTTTTTGTTCACTACCTATACTTGTCATCTATAAAATATTTTCAAATCAGAACAAAAAAAGATGATTTGCACATACTTGTTTGACGGGAACTACATCGTATATTTTTAATAGTTAAAAAAGGGACTTCAAAATAAAATAAAATGAATAAATTCTTAGTCAAAAAAATTATAAAAATTATAGGCATGAAATTCATACAATTCTACACATTTCATCAGTTTACATCATCTTCATATTTTAAACACAAATACCATTTTTTTTTGTCATTAATGTTGAACTGTGACATTCTGATATCACGTTTCTTTATAAAAGGTGACACAGGTTTGTGCTTTTACCCGATGATCTTAACCTAGATCATAAGCAAGCATGTGAAGTAAGAGAAAAGGTAGAGAGGTTAATGCATGTGATTAAGAAGAATTGAGAAGATTAGAAATCAGTGAAGGATTATGTTATCATCTAACAAAGAAAGTGACCTATTCATGGGAGTGAAGTGAAAGGGAAGGACAAGTGATATCAAATCAAGGAGAGGATCAATTCATAAGGAGAAGACTCAAAATCAGCTTGTAGAGAAAACTGAGAGTCGGGTATTGAATCAATTTTAACAAAATTGAAATGAGTTAAATCTCTTAATAGAGTTATCTTAACAAATCTATGTAAATCTCCTAACAAATTATTTACTTAGTTGTAAGTGTAAAATCCTCTAACAAGGTGAAACCTAATAGTCTCTTAAGCCTTTAACAGGGTAGGCTCCTCACAGGGTAGATCATATTTTATGGTCAAACATTGTAACCTTAACTAGTTAACTTTATTACTGTAGTAGTGAATATTTCAGGTTTCATCCCCACCCCAGCTTTACCTTCACCTTGGAGGGTTCCTAGGTAACACATATTTTGTTATGTGTTTTACTTTCATGCATGTGATTCCTAGATTTACATTATAAGTTTTTCATGCACAAGTTATTGATAGGTGTGAATGAATAGGTGAAAACTTAGAAAGTGTTAAAGATTCTAATTCACCCCCCCTCTCAATATCTTGTTTATCCTATTTATTCCTCCATAAATCAACAATTGGTATCAGGGCACTAGTTCTCTAAGGGAGGCTTATAAACTAGACAAGATTATTGAAAATCAAGTGATTGACATCCAATTCACATTTTAGAAACTTGAGAAGGAAAGAAAAGATCCAAAGGATTCCCTAAAAAGGAGAAAGGAAGTTGCCATCTTGATTAAAAAAAATTCCTATGAAGAAGTTAAGACCGAAGGACTGTTTGAACCAATTAATCCAAATGACAAAGCATATTTTGATCCTGAGAAGAACAAACTAATAAATGAAGAAATGAGAGCACTCAAAAGAGAACATGAAATCCAATCAATAAGACTATGTAAAGTGATCGAATAAAGAAAGAAAGATGAAGAAGACAAGACTATGGCTAAAGAAGACAAAAGGGTAATGGCTACCAAGCTTGAAATAAGGATATCAAATTTACAAAATCACACTAATACTCAACTAGTCATGATGAACCAACTAATGCTTGTAAATCAAGAATTAAATCACAAGGATGTGGAAATTTCAAATCTCCAATCACAAAATAACATATTGAAGAATGAATTGAAAAAAGAGAAGGAATCTATAGAGAGATTCAACAAACCAAAGGAAGTAATGAAGTACTTTGAAGATCTTATGAAGTCATCAAGTTGTTCTAATGGGTTAGGACATTCATGCACTAAGAAAGGAGGATCATCCAAGAATGGAGAACTGAGGAATGCAAAGTCAAAGGAAAAATCAACATGCTATCACTATGGAAAACTTGGTCATACTACAAATATCTATCGAAGCAAACATGGTATGAAAAATTCTAAACCTAAGTTTATTGGTTACTATTTTTACTAGAAGAAATAAGGACATCAAATACATGAGTGTAGATCAAGATTGAGGAATACACCAACTAAAGCTAAATTTGAAGGACATTGCTACAACTATTAGAAATATGGGCATGGAGCATATGAATGTAGATCACAGACAAAACCCTACTAGAAAAATTAGAGAAAGAATTATGCACCTAAAAATGCATGTTCTAAATGTCACAAGTTTGTAAATCAAAGTAAGAATTGTAGGACTCAAGTAAATTTAGAAAATTAGACAAAGGAAAAAGGCAAAGGAAAAGTGGAAATTGAGAAAATTAGGAATGAAATGAACCAAAAATGAAAAAGGAGAGCAAAGATGGAAATAGTGGAGCCAATGGAGTTGAGGTCACCCAATCCAATGGAGAAGGTGATCATGTCATCTCAAACTAAGAAAGAGAGGTATGTATGGAATTGTATACTTAAATGATATATCATAAATTAGTCCCTTATATATAAATGTGCCAAAAGTTCATATCTATATATGTGAAGATGCATAAGAACAATTTTTTTGAAATGTTGCTGAGTGTTAGTAAAAATTGTCTATGTTGACCAATAATTTCAATGTAGACTGAACACTTCAAAAGAGGAATGATAGAGATCGAATAATATGGAAGAGACTAAGCTATAATACAAAGATCTAGCTGAAAGGCATCAACATCAACCAAGATAGTTGGCTTCCACCTACCAAAGTACACAACACTAATGAAGACCCTAAATTGATCAAAAGGAGGTATATAAAAAACTTCAAAGACATTATTTCATACCTTACATTTATATTTTTGTGAGCATAGAGCGATCTAGAGATTTTAGAAACCAACAAATATTTCAAGGGTGATTTGATCAAGAAGCTTGAACAAGTGGAGAATCTAAACTATGTTGAGTATCTAGAGAGGAAATAACTTCAAAACCCTAACTATGATTATGGAAGCTTCATCAACCACTAGAATTAGCCAAGAGGTTAGTACAATTCAACTCACGAAGAGTGACACTTGTCCTCCACCTAAATTTTGTGCTATTCAATAGATTTTTATGAAAGGAGACTCAATGTGTGTGTTATCTTTGATACCACCTAAAGTCATTATGATCGATGATGTTAGAAGATGTTATATGTGAAAAATTGGAGAAGTAGAAGATTATTAAATCAAGGAAGCTTATGAGAAGCTGTGTAATGAAGGAATATTGAAGGACAAATTTCAAATTTTTGAGAGGAAAGGGTTAACTCATGCCATAGAATTCCATAGAAATTTCAAGATCAAGTGGATTAAAGTTATTTTAAGCAAAGTTAATGACATGAAGTATTGGCTATAAAATAGATTAGTGGAGATCTCAAACAAAATGATATATAGGGTTACAATCTATCCATCCCTAGATAGGAAGAAAACCATGTGAATCCTAAGTCATGAAGAAGTCGAGGAAAATACATGAGCCAATTGAAATGGACGTGGTCTTTCCATTACAAGCATTTCTAATCCACCAAATGAATTTTTAGTGAGAGTCATTGCTCACAAATTCTATTAGTCGAGTAGATTGAATAACATGCCTTTTATGTATATGTATCAATCTTGGAAGATTGTGTTGAAAGATCATGACTATGATCTTGTCAAGCTACAATAGTTACAACTTGCAAAAAATATGTCATCAATAAGAAAAGTGAAGAATTCAATGTGTAAGTTTGGACCCCTCATTCTTTGTATTTTATTTTCTATCCAAAAGTAATTTCCTTGTATTGGTAATGTTGTATGGGAGAAATAAAAACCAATGAAAAAGAAGAACAATGAGTACACGACTCAATTGGGAGAAAACTTTGAAAATGTAATGAATGCTTACTTTGATGAATTTAAGCATAGGATGAAAAGAATAAAGAGGATTCCTAAATAACTAGTCACAAGATACTATAGTGACATATATTTTCTTGTTGATACAAATAACACTTTTGTACATGTAGTTAAGTTGAGGAAGGCTTGGTTACAAAGTTTTGATTATGAGTTAGATAGTGATATAGTGAGTGCAAATATTGAGGCACTACTGAAAGAGGACATAGATGCCAAGGTTGACCCTTTTGGTAGATATGAGGAAGCCAAAGAAAGAATAACTGTGAATATCAAGATAGCTTCCAAAGAGAAGGAAAGGAAGAAAATGATTGAAGACCTAGAAGTTAACTTAGGCACCCTAGGCAAGGGCAAGGAACCATTGCAAATTACGCAAGGTCTTGGTAAAGATGAAGAACAAGACAACAGTGATGAGGAAGAAGAAGAAGATAAAAGTGATAAGGGAAAAACCATAGTTGTTTTCATGCCATCAAGAAAGAAGGCTCAAGGAACACAAAAGAAGATGGTAGTGACACATACACCACCAAACAAGCCAAGCACCAAGGTAGCTGCTAGTGTTGAGTAGTTTGCAAAGAAGAAGGTAGTAGAGAGTATTGAGCCTAGTGCCCCCAAAACTAGAAGAAGGAGATTGGTCAAAGGACCATATATCAGGTAGAAAAAAGACTATTGATAAGGTAAGTGAAACCTTGAGAAGATATGTAGGATTATCTAGTTTTAAATATGTCAAATATGATGCACTAGATAATGATGACAGAAATAAAGTTGAGGAGGATATGGTAGAAATGATTGCAATTCAAAGACTAGTTCCTAGTGCAATAGACAAGAATATACCCAAAGATCTTTATGATAGACTAGAGAGAAGATGGTAGTAGGCTAAAGTAGTGGAGAAATAGATAAGAACTAACACATTAGTTAGAGTTATGCCTGATCTATCACAAGATCAATGAGACACATTTTTGGAATAGTATAGGAGCAGATTTATTCCTAAATATAAAATATTTTTGATATTACAAAATAAAGAGGAAGTTGTACAACAACAAAGTGAGTTTCTATGGAAGAGCATTTTTGGGTTAATAAAAAATACTAGAGAGATAGACACTGTAAACATCAAAGATGATTATAGTAGTAGAGAAAGTTTAGGTGTGTTGAATCCACAAGGAAGCATTTCCCATGTATGTGCTGACACCCCTAACACTATAAAGGACAAGGAGTCAAGGATCACTAACACAGAGGTAGATGGTGAAGATAGAGAAACAAATGTAAATGATAATATTGTTTCAATACCTCATACTAAGGAAGACAAAGAATCAAATAAAGCTTAATTGAGTGTGACTATTGTTATCTCAAGCACAGATGCACAAACATGACTGAGTAGTGACACCCCCTCACCAACTCCAAAAGTAGTATCAAGCAGCAACATTCCTTTACCTAGACAAAAGAGGAAAGAAATGAAACACATTTCACCAAATATTGATGTTAGTATGGATAAAATCATTGAGATACCATAATTAGATCTGGAAAATGTCACCTTGGATAAAACTATTTTTCTACCATAAATTTTGGTGAAGAAGAAGAGACAAGAAAAGCTTAGAAGAGAGTTCAAGCATAAATAGGCACTACATGATATAAAGCATATTTTTATCGATTCTTTTGACATTCAAAATTTTGACAAAGATGCAACAATCATAAACTAGCTTGTAAATATAGTTGAACAAGTGAATGCTAGAAATATGGAGTCAAATGAGAAGCTAATGGATTGGTTAGCAAGAAGATTTGAAATCAAGGTCATGGACAAAGCTTCCATAACTATTGTTGAGCACAAAGTGCTACTACAAGAGAAAGCATAGGTTATGATTGAATTAATTTAAAATTTACAAAATTTGTACATAATTTTTTTAGATGTGCCAATATTTACTCACAATATTTTGGCACAAATAAATACAATTCAGGCTAAGATGAAGAGATCCAACAATATTATTTTAGAGTCAACAAGATCAAGCATTGATCACTACAATAATCTATGGAATGCTGAAGGTACATTGGCTAAGCTTGATTAGGTAGCTGACAACAATATGAGTTCTAAATTGATCTCTAGTCAAGTGATGATGATATCTCATTTGGAGTTCATGTAGAGAGAACTAAAAATAGCCTAGGATCTTATCATAGAAGATCAAATTTATCAGTGGCTAATAGTTTAATTGATTTGGGTGCAAAACTTCACTTGCAAAAACACATTTTGGAGGCCAAAAGAACCACTTGGGATCATGCAATGTCCATTATTACTAGAGTTCACAAGAAATTCATTGAACAATATGGGTTACTTCCACCTATTCAACCCCAATAGCAGTGACATATAGTTTTCAAAAACAAGGGTCAACAAAGGGGAAATAGATTTGATAAGGAGAATGTGAATGAGATGTCACATAATGATTTGAATAAAGGTGAAATGGATTTTTTATTCATTTTTACATTGTTTATTCATTTGCATAAGTCATACGACTTAGAGGGAGAGCTCATTTATAAAATTGTATTGTATATATGTAAATATTCAAAGTATTTTTTCCACTAATGTCAAAGGGGGAGATTGTTGGTATCTCTAACCATTGTTGTCTATTAGTGTTAACCACTTAGTCATTGACAAGGTAGAGTCAAATGGTCATCACTGTGATCAAGCTACTCTATATAGGTCAAGTCATGTACATAAGTGAGTATGTATTGAGATCTATAGGAGTTGAGTAAATTTTTGGTCACGGAGTATTTTCTATACATAATAAGATCATCAATGATCGAGCAAGTCATTACTGACCAAGACAATTCAAAGTACACAAGTGCCAAGTTATATAGTATGTGGTGTTCACAATACATGTCAAGCATTAGAAGGGTAATACAGAATAAGAAACAACAATGTCGAGCATTAGGAAATAGTAAAGATCGAGCAATGCAATATTTCATAAAAGTCAGGAATGGAACAAAGTCTGAGACAAAATGGTTGTCAAGATGACTTGGAAGGAATATTTAAGTTTAGAAGAGGTTTTTACAGAACATTTACATGATGTGGATCACATATCCCTATATTGTGTATTCTATGATTAGGATGAAGAGCAAAAACATGGAACCATCTAGAAAATGGCTTATGAATCACTTTATATAGTGATGATCTTAACCAAGATCATAAGCATGTAAAGTAAGTGAAAAGGTAGAGAAGTTAGTGCATGTGAACAAGAATAATTGAGAAGATTATAAGTCAATGAAGGGTTTTGTTATCATCTAATAGAGAAAGTGACGTAGTCATGGTGGTGAAGTGAAAGGGAAAGATAAGTGATATCAAATAAAAGGAGAGGATCGGTTGGGTAGGAGAAGACTCAAAAATAGCTTGCAAAGAAAACTAAGAGTTAGGTATTGAATTAGTTTTAATAGACTTGATTCAGGGTAAATCTCTTAACAAAGTGGTCTTAACAAATCTATGTAAATCTCCTAACAGAGTCCTTACTTTGTCGTAAGTGTAAAATCCTCTAACAAGGTGAGACCTAACAATCTCTTAAGACTTTAATAGGGAAAACTCCTAACAGGGTAGATCATATTTAATTGTCAAACATGGTAACCTTAATTGGTTAACTTTATTACTACAGTAGTGAATATTTGTGGGTGTCATCTGCACCTCAGTTTTACCTTCACCTTGGAGGGCTTCTGGGTAGAAAATATTGTGTTATGTATTTTATTTTTGTACATGTGATTAATCAAATTTATATGTAACAATAGATTTACATTATAAGTTTACATGCACAAGTTATTGATAGGTGAATGAATTGGTGAAAAGTTAGAAAGTTTTAAAGATTCTGATAAACCCCCCTCTTAGTATCTCTTTATACCATTATCCTCTAAAAATATGTTAAATTTATTTGAAATAAATTGTCCTCCTCTATCTGATCTCAAATACTAAGCTTCAAACTAGATTCATTTTCAAGTCTATTCTTAAATATCTTGAATTTCTCAAAAGATTCAAAATTCTCTCTAAGAAATGTTACCCACATAATCCTAGTAAAATCATCAATAAGAAGGATAAATTATCTTTCACCATGAAATACTCTTGTTCTTGTAGGACCTCTCAAGTCTGTGTACACAATCTCCAACTTTTTTGTAGTGGTAAATTTTTTTCTTAGAAATAAAATTTTCGTCTACTTTTCTATCACACATTCTTTTTTATGAATAGACCCTTTCCATTAATAAAAATTTAAAGATACATATTCATAAAAAGGGGTCAAGGGATTAAAGATCACCCCATGAGTTCAAATGGCTCAAGGCTAGGGATCAACTATTCATCAAAAATATATAAAAGAGAAAACATAAAACCTTCAGGCTGCAAGAGTAATGCCAACATAAGGAGTTTCCTTTTCATTAAAACCCTAGAAGTCCTTGGGGTTATTAGTTAGCTTAGGGGGAGCCCAACCATCAGTAGTAGAAACATCTTTATCAACATCCTTGTCTTTATCTTCCTCAGTCCTAGGAGGAGAAATGGCTAAATCTAGCTAGGGAAAACCCCACTTGGGGTCACGGTGACTAGACGGCTAACCCACATTAGTGACAATAGGGGGAGCCACTAGGTACCAACCTAAGCCTAGCCTTTAAGGAGGTGAGGATGAGTAACAACAGCCATGCAAACCACCAATGGGAGAGCAGTGATGATGTTGTGACCTGGGGTTCTGCAAGTGGCAAGAAGAACTACTCCAACCTTGCTGGCAACTACGAGGAGGAGTACGATCACTGGATAAAACATCTAGAGGCACTCAGGCAACCATACAAGGGGAATTTCCCTAGTGAACAAGTAGCTCCTATAGGTAAGCCACTTCTACCATGACTTTGTTAGTTTGTACTTGTATCTACAACATGACGCTATTATATATATGTGCTTTAGTGTACATAGCTACATAATATCAAGAAAGTTGTGAGAGAATAAAATAGCATTGTGATCTTTCCAAATTATAAAAAATATCTTCATTCTAAAAGCATGTCAAATTTGGGCATATCTAAAAGGGTGTCTGGGAGAATCACCCAGAACCATCATATTCCAAGTGAAAGCTTCTTGATGAAAGGCCTAAAAAAGTCATAAATCTAGACCCAATAATTATGAGCTCATTTATAGAACCAAAAAATATGCATGAAGCTTTCAATCTGACCATAAAAAGGGCATCTAGGATTTGGAACTCCTAGATGTCAAAGCTAGGGACCCAAAGGCAAGCCCTGGAAAAGGAGACACCAAGTGAAGTAAGAAATTTTTGGCTTTGTGATAGTATTCCAAATAGTAGCAAATCTAAGACTCCAAGTCTTATGAGAATAATGCAAATGCCAATGCTAGTTGATAGTGTCAAGCATCAGAAGATGGGGCACCAACTACCAATACCCCAACTTGAGCTTGGAATTGGTCATTGGAATGGTAGGATACCACTTCCAATCTTTCCACCAAGGGTGGGATGAGTGAATTTCAAGCTTGTGTAACAAATTGGGAGGGATCATAGAAACTAGAAGATCAATTTTCTATCAATCTAGATGGATAAGCTTATACTACACCTACAAATTCTCCCATAAGTGAAGTCTCATAGTAACATTGAGGAATAAATCTTTGGGAATTTTAATACCCCTATGAAATAAATGCAAAGCAATTGCTTCTTGAATCGTGGCTAAAAGCACACCTTGAGTAGCAAACAAGGGTGATCACTAAAGGTTTTGTTCGTGTTGGTATTTTAAAAAAGTACTAAAACTACTAAGTGACAAAATGCTTAATACCAGAATGATAGTACATACACAATCTAAAGACTAGCCTATTGTTATTAACAATTACATATGTAAGGTATTTGGACCCAACTTCAACAAAACCACAGATGGTTTTCTACTCTTTTGGCTCTGCAAAACCAGGGTGGGTGTACCCAGGGATGGTTCAAAACTGAAACAACTATATGAGGATTATTCTTAGTTTCATTCTGATTCTCATTTCAAGATCCTCAAACATATACATAATTCTTACTAACTTGGTAAACACATCCCATAAATAGATATGGCCAGGAATTCTTCTATAGATCTGCAGATGTTTTTAACAACAATGGCTAACTGAAGCTAAAACATTCCTTGCAGACAAGTGTTGGCCGACTTTGAAGATCTACAAGAAATAAAAGTAAAATTTGATTTGATGATGCATTTGAAAAACCATTTGTAATATATTTCTCCTTCAGCTGAAATAACTTGATCAGTGCCTAATCCATGGGGTTCAGAGTCTATAGAAAATTCTTAGATCTAATTTGTTGCTTCACAACAAATTCTATCAGCAATTCTTATCAGAATTTATCATTCAAAATCCTTTTCAATACTTAAGAAATCTCATCACATTCATCAAAGCCTTTATTTAATCCATTGAATTAATAGCAATGATAAATGGATATACAACCCAACTAGATTGCATTCAATTGCACAAGCTTTTACTCATACGACATCAAGGTAGCTAAGTATTTAAAAGGAGACAAAATTCAGAAAGAAATGATATGGGGATAGTTCATAATTTGTATTCATTTCCTTTGAAAATGGTATATCCTTTACAATAGCCTCAGAATGGCCTTCGCAAAGAAACACGGCTCATTCTATATTCATGTATTCTCAGAGAATTGACAGAAAAATACATTACAAAGTTGCTTTCAAAATTTGGACCAAAAACCAAAATAAGCACAATACTTAGAAGAAATAGAATTCGGACCCTGCTTTAGCCTTGGAATCTCACTTAAATAGTGTGAGATGCAACAAGCTTCAAGCTAAATAAAGTGACAAGTGTCTTCTAAAGGATACTGAAAAATGTTTGTCATAAAAGACAAAAAAAAAAATAGAAAAGCTAATACATCGAACAATCCTTGGTGGGTCCCTTTCTGTTATGCTTCTCAGTTGTTGAAATAAGAAAATAAGATCTGATTCTTCAATTATTCTTCATCCTCAGAGTAAATAGCCATGAGGTTTGAAAGTGATGTATCATCTTCAGTTACCTGTAATTTTATTTCAACTTGGGGATTTTCCATGTCCTCATTATTAACTACGAGGGTGACTTTTACTTTTACATTTTCCTCCTCATCATCTTCTGACATTTGTTCTAGAAACTGATTTCTCCATTTATTAAAAGCATCATCATCTGGCCAATCAAAACTTAGAGCTTCTCTTTGTATCATTATTAAATAATTTTTGCTTTCTTCTAAATCATCAAATTCTTTCCTCATAGCAGTATAAAATAACTGTATTTTTACTAGCTCTTCATTTGTCTTTGCCCAGAACCAGTGGCTAGTTTCACTCATGATGT
The DNA here is from genome assembly GCA_028749045.1 of Cupressus sempervirens. Lineage (NCBI taxonomy): Eukaryota > Viridiplantae > Streptophyta > Pinopsida > Cupressales > Cupressaceae > Cupressus > Cupressus sempervirens. The sequence goes on along the minus strand of CM053789.1, from coordinate 728,618,008 downwards.
TTATTATTCTTTCATTTAATAACTCATCCATCTCCCTTTTCCACTTTTCTTTTTCTTTTATTGTATCAATAGATTCTAAAGAACAAGGAAATAGGGTGAATTTTTCAGCAATATATTGGGAAAAACAGAGTGTTAATCTTCTTTGTAAAGAATCTCTTTCATCATCAAAATTCTCTAGCTTATTTAATAAATCAAAAATCTTCTCAACTTGATGATAAGGCATTTGGACTGTAGATATACATATGATTGTAATATAATTATTTCTCTCCCTCCATTTCTATGCAAGAAGAGTTAGTTTATCCTTATCTCTATTCAACTCATCAATGAGGGTTGCAATTCTTGTCAACTGATCAAAAAAGGTTGACCATTGTATTTTATGACTCAAATATATTACACCTTGTTTTAATTTCTCTTCATATTGATTTCTCAATTCTATTTGCAACTCATGCAATTTTGTTTTTTCCTCTTCAAAGTCCTCTGCAGTATAGAATTGGGGCCTTTCAGGGGTGTTGGGTATTTCAATAATAGGGGTTGATCCAGATCCAACCAATGGCTGTAAAGGGTATGCAATTGTAGGTGCACTGGATTCTCCCATTTTTCTCTTCCCAAGTATCCTCTCCATTTGAGACATTTTGTTTTCTAGTGATTGTATCTGTATACCCCTTTCCTCATATGCTTTCAAAAATTCTTCAAACCTAGCATTGAGTTGCGAAAACTTATCTTCTTCTTGTCCAGATACAACACCACCCAATTTTAGCATTTCTGAAGCCATTCCCATTACTTTTTTACTACTTGCCTCACCAGCCCTGTATACTGTCAATGTACCAGTATGTTCTGCAGTGGGAAACTCATGCATCTTGGTACTTTCTCTCTTATCTATGGACCACAAAACAAGGGCTTGGTGCTCATCACTAAATTTGACCCCTCTATGAGCCTGTAGTACTTCTTCAACGATTGTTAGTTGAACATCCTTCTGCTTTCTTACTGAATCAAAAACAATAGCTTTTTCTATATCCCATTCTGGCAGAAGGAGGACTCCTGATTGTTTAACTATTTGCCTTCCAACTTCAGGAGTGAACTGGGCAAAATCACTACAAAAACTTTGATTTTACCTCTTCCTTGATAACTGGGTCAGATTTATTTGGTTGCTCATCCTTGATCTTCTCACAGGCTTTCTCAAAATTCTTTACATTTAATCTCCATAAAAACTGAGCAAAAGCCCTAGATCTTACAAAATTTCCATCATTAATAAATCTTTTAGAAGCCTGGGCAACAATTGGATCAATTTCCTTACCTTGGTAATCAGCAATGGTCAGGTCCAAGGAAGGTGTAGGAGGTTCTTGTGGCTCTCCAATAGCCAGGTCTATAGAAGTGACAATCACATCCCCTTCTCCTCCCATTTTTCTAAGTTGTTCCTTTAGAGATGCTTCATCATCTATCTGGATTGGAGACTGGCTTGGGGAGTATTGTTCTTTTTGAGAAGAAGAAGACCCCTACTCTAATTTTTGTCTTTTTGGAGAGCTGGCTATAGATGGACTTCTTGACCTTGGCTCCTTATGAGGGGGTACCTGTTGCACACTTTGAACCATGACATAACCTGCCCTTTTCTGCAGTGTGTATTGGCCAAGAGTTACCAAATTTCTACCACTCATTCTTCTTTGTATTTCTATTGCCTTGTCTAGGTGTGTCTTAATAAATATATCTTTCCTTTCATTCATAGTCTGAATTATTATAGAAAAATTATTCATTAATGCCTGTATTTTATCTCCCCAGTATTTCTTATCTTTCAATGGGTCATACTGGGGGTCAAAAGCATTAATGAATTCCAGGTTTTTACTGAAAACTATCCATTTCTCTTTCCTTAATTCTTGCTCCTGCAATGTGAAAATATTTCTAATTATATCTTTCGGATAGTAAACCCGATGTACCATATGGGAAGCTCTCACCCTTTCTCTTAATAGATCATAGAATCCTTCAGGGTCAATGAATCTGGCATGAGATTCTGCCATGTTATATTTATTCAAAAACAAATTTAAATGCTTCCACCCCTTTTTAACAAAAACAAAATCATGCACTACAGTAACCATTGGAAAGAAAGTGCCCTTCTTGACCAATTCCCTCTCATCTATAGTACCTATTTGCCATAAGAGCTCGGCTATCCCTATCTTCAAAGGTACATGGAAAGGTAACACATGAGGTTTTCCTAAGAAACCATAAACTCTTATTACTATTGAAACATTGTAGGGAATTATATCCCCCCAGTTGTGACTGACAAGTAGCCCTTTAGAATGGTCCTTGGGTCTGACCAATTCTAATAATTCTTGTGGGATTCTAGGGCTATCTCCTCTTAAAAGCAGTCTAAGCTTTGATGCAAAATACCTGTCAAATCTTACATAACTAGCATCAGTGGCCTCTGAAGTCATATCCACACTCCATAACTGCACTAGATTCCTTTCTCCATCCTTTGTTGTTTCTAACTCCATACCCTTGGAGAAGAAAGTATATCCTTTGTATAAACATACATGCATCATCAATGAATACCAACAGAATGGTTTGTTTACTTTCCCCTTTTCTATTCCAACCAGACCGTTGTGAATCTCTTTTGCTAGGAAAGTGGCAAAATCCAGAATGGTACTCATTCCAAATTGAAGGGTTTGAGAAATTATAAGGACCACAAAACCTAGAATTTGATCACCCCCATCTATCCCCAAGATCTTGCAAAGAGAAAAATATAGTGCTTGAGCTCTTTGATTGAAATGTCTTCTTAACAATGGCTCTGGAGTACTGGCTGTGATCATAGGCAAATTACTAAACCTAGCAGCATGCTCCTGTAGTGGCCCTGTTCTTAAGTACACTCGTTGTGCATCATATCTAGCTTGCAAATCATCCAGATCAATGATTTCATGCACAGCGTGGTTAGGGTTTAGATTGAAAACCTCACTGAACAGTTCAGGGAAAACCCTAAAAAGGTTGACCCCTAGATATTTTTTACCCACCCTGTGATAGGGTCATACTTCTTTGCCAGGTCCATCAATAAATCACTATCAAATAAGACACTGGGGACTACTCATTTTCCAATATCAAATTCCCATACATTGCTCATAGGAGTGTCCATTTTTCACTCTGAAAACCATTTCCTAAACAACTTCAAACCTCCCATGGAAACCTGGGCATCCCTTATCCAAAGAGCTTTGTCATAAAATCCTTCTGCCACAACTAATCTAGGGTTTTTTGGAATGAGTTCCCTTCCCTTAGTTATTTCATGCACTGATAAGGGGAATTGTTCGAGAAAATCATCATGCACTAAACATTTTAGATAATCTTTTTGTCCAGTAAACTCTTTTCAGGATGGCATTTTAATGAAACTTTGGAAAATTCACAACAACAGATGCTTCAAATTTTACTCAGAAAGTCACAGAGCACTTACCCGCCAGAAATTGCACTTCTGCACTATATGATGTCTTCTACAATTTTATTGGAGTATTAACCAAGAAATTCCGTGCCTTAGCTCTGAAATCTTGAATGCCCTTTTCTTTTTGTGCTTTGGTGATGCATTAATGGTAAAATCATGGGTTCTTTTTATGAATTAAAATCGCACGCACCAGGTCTAGATCACATTTACTCTTAGTAACCGTTGCCTGCAATTTGCACTCAAATTTGAATCCCATCCATAGATTTTATCAGATCGAACGGTCCTGATTTAAAAATAAACAAGCTTTACAGTCCTTTTAGAAAAATGCTACGTGTCACCATTGCGCTTCCCTGCATTACTTAAAAACCTACATCTTCATAATGCAAGGATACGCCAATCGTCGATCAAGACAAGATCGACGATCGAAATAATCCATTTTGTATTAACGACCAACTAGCTGTACTGACCAATAGGAAACTGGCATATTAGCTCATACTATCTGACAACACTTCACGCCAGCGGATACCGTATCTTCTTTTGAGAAAGCAAGTGTTTAACATCATCACGAACACACGTCAGAAATGCGCTTCCGCGCATTACTTAAAAACTTGTATCTTTATTATGCGGGGATGTGCCAACCATTTATCAAGACAAGATTGATGGTGATAAGACTTCACAGTCATTAAGCAACCAAAAACCCTTCTGTGCATACCTAGCATTACACGTCATCATTCGTTTGCAGTGTAGCATATTGAAATACAAATACCTGACCCCACTTTTCCATGCATCACAAATGCGCTTCCCCACATTACTTAAAAACTTGCATCTTTATTATGCGGGGATGCGCCAACCATTGATCAAGATAGGATCAACGATGATACTGCTTGGTAAGTAGTCTTCATAGCTTTGCCAAAAAATCCACCAATGATATTGTGGAAAAAAAAAATGTGTGCAAAAGTACTAACAAAGTTGACATACAAGAGTTTTTGCGGCATACTGGATCTCATAAAACATCAGGGGCTGCGTGTCGCAAATGAGCTTTCCCGCGTTGCTTAAAGACCTACAACTCTATAATGCAGGGATGCACTGACCCTTGATCTCTGATAGATCAACGGTGACTTAAAAACACTTCAACTTGGCATCCTTTCAAATGGAAAATTGCAATTAAAGGTACATGAAAGGTTTACCAAAGGCATTTTGACGTAAATAAAACATTAGGATAAAAAGCCCCGCCAAAAATCTTGAAGAAAATACCTTTTTCAAAAATTTGAAAATGAGGGCGCCACAAAACAAAGGCATGACTGATTTTTCACCCAAATATCAAAAATTTTTTATACTATGAAAAATCACACCAACAGTTTGTTCATTGAGATTCCATATCTGAACCCATTACCAGCCCAGTGAAGCCATGACTTGATGCCTTCCTAGGACTTCCAAATGCTGCTAGCAACAAAAGTGCCCTAAATCTAAATAAGTTCAAAATTCACAAGAAGGGTTTGAAAGCCAATCCCCTTCTAGGATAGTCAACTAACTAGAAAGCCTAAAGAAATGCAATAGCATAACAAAACTTTCTAGGTCTCATCTATAGTGAGAGCCCGTATGACCCACTTGACACAAAGGTCTATCCCCTGTTTATGGGTGGAAAGTAATCTAAGGTCACTAGAATATTATGGAAAACAATAGACATCCTAGGATGCTCTATGAAAGCCATGATGTGCAGCATCAACGGCCCAAAGAAATTCCTAGAGAACATGTTTAAGCTTAAGGTATGAGGCTTTGGAGGGATCCCAACATGAAGAATAGTACCCATGCATAGCAGCAAGCACTTTGGAACTTCCCCACAAGTGGAAGTGGCTTAGTGATCTAATATTCCATCTTCTTCTCAATTCAAGCAAGCACAACATTCCACAACTCCATAGGAGATGCTTGAAAAGAAAAGGGAATCCCCAAAAATTTAAAATTTTCATCATGTTGGACCCATTTCCACGCATACTACTACAACCATTGAGGACCTAGCAAGAAGGATTGTCAATAGCAAAGGGTTTTGTGTCATTGGATAATAGACCCTGAAGCAAGGCATAAAGTGTCCAAACACTACAAGGCATTAGCAATGTTCTCCTCATCCTTAATTAAAGTGAAGAAAGAATCATCTGCAAAATGACCATTAACTAGATGAGTGGTCAACTTAGGTAGAGAAATACCATTCACCAGACCATGTGAAATGAAATTCTCAAGAAGATAGCTAAAGTCCTCAATCGCCAAAACATAGAGAGAAGGTGCAAGAGGAGAACCTTGATGGATAGACTTGAAAAGCCCAAAATATTTACACTAATGACCATTGATGGTGATGCAAGTAGAGGCATCTCCAAAAAGCATTTGCACTGACTATCAAAAGACTAGGCCAAAACCCAAAACTTGAAGCATAACTAAAATAAAAAGCCATTCAATTTAGTCATATTGTTTGGCAAAATCAATCTTTAGGAATAAGGTCTGGTATTTGGATTATCTAGCCCATTCCATGCCTTCCCAAATAGCAATGATGTTGTTCAATGATGTAGGCAAAGGATGAATAACTAGGGCCAAAGGCTCACCCAACTATCCAAACCACCCTACAAGAGTTAACACCATGAAAGAAAACACAAAGAACAACAACCAAAGGAGGAAGAAGAGAAAAACACTTTTATTGATTCATCAAATAATCAGCATATATGCCCATTTGTAAGGCCTTCTAGGTTATGGCCAAATACAAATACAAATACAACTTCCAGATCCACAATCCAGCTTTAAATTCACATTTCCAGCCACATATGCATTCAAATTGTCAATCCTCTAAGTTCTACCCTAAAACTTTAGCCTAAGCACTCCATTTGTACATGTCAAAATGGCTTACAGATCATTCTAAAATATTACATAAGAGGAAGAACGACCCAACAATGGTCTAGACACAACCCAAGAAAAGATCTTAACATAAATGTCATGATCAAAAATAAATCCCACAAGTCAGGTCGCAAAAATTACATCCAGATGTTGACACTCTGCATATACAAGAAAAATTGGCACATGAAGGGTCACTCAACATACACTAGGTAAATCAACACATGAAGAGTCACTCAGCATACACTAGGTAACTCAGCACACGAAGGTTCACTAGACATGCACTGGGTAATTCGGCACATACTGGAACTTGACACACATTGGAAACTAGCACTCAGCAATAACTAGAAACTTGTAACTCAGCATCAATTGGAAACTAGGAACTTGGCATCAACTAAAAACTGGCAACTCAACATCAACTGGAAACTAGCACTCGGCATCAACTAGAAAATTGGCACTCAGCATCAACTAGAAAACTAGCACTTGGAAACAACTAGAACTTGGCAACAACTGGTAGAATGAACAAAAGTGCAGAATTACAAGGAAACCCATGATGCTATTACATCAGACAACTAGGTTTGGAGAAATGATTCTCCTGAATCATGCAAGTGTCACAACCTAAGCTAAATCCAACTCAGATTGAGAAACCCATGAAGCATCTTCAACTAGTCTATTCTTCCACTTCACCAAATATTCATAGTAGTCTTTTCCTCTTGCACTTTTAACAACTTTGTGATCCAATATCTATTCAACTTCTTCAATTTGCTTCTTAGGATAATCTTTTGATACAGCAACTTCATCCTCTGATTCATGATACTTATATAAATCAATAATATTGAATATAGGAGATATATCCATGTCATCAAGTAACTCAACTTCATAAGCATCACCATAGTCAAACTTCTTCAAGATCTCACAAAGTTAAAATTTATTCATCTTTAGCTTACTGTATGTTCCAACTGGGAATCTTCCTTTCTTCAAATGAACCATCACCTCATCACTAACTTGAAAATCATGGTGTCTTCTAGACTAATCAGCATTCTCCTTGTACTTCTAATTACTTTGTTCCAACCTCAACTTCACTTCCTTATGCAAAGACTCCATAAAATTAATAAATTCTCTCCTACAACACTTCTCTTTTCTTCACCAACAACATCTCTCAAATTTGATATACCTCTAGCATGCATTCTAGTAACAATCTCAAAAGGTGTTTTCCCTATACTCCTATTCATAGACTTGTTATATGCAAATTTAGCTTGTGCCAATACCATCTCCCAATTACTTGGCTTATTCCCAACTAAACATCTCAGTAAATTTTCCAAGCTTCTACTCACAACCTCTATCTGTGGATGGAATGTAGAACTGAACTTTAGCTCAGTAACCATCTTCTTCCACAAAGTCTTCCAAAAATACCAACAAACTTACTATCTCTGATTGAAATAATACTTCTTGGTAATCCATGCAATCTCACAATATCTTTAAAGAAAATTTTAGCAACATGCTTAGCATCTGATGTCTTCTTACATGGTATGAAATGAGCCATCTTAGAAAATCTGTCCACTACAACAAATATAGAATCATACTCTTTCACTATCTTAGGCAATCCAAGAACAAAATCCATATTGATATCAGTAAAAGGCTTCTCAAGTACAGTAATAGATCTATACAAACTAGTATTTTGACTCACCCCTTTTGCAACTTAAAAAACTCCACAACCCTTCACAAATTTTTGAACATCCTTATACATTTATGGCCAATAATACTTCTCTTTCAGCAAACTCAATGTCTTATAAATTCCAAAATGTCCAGAGAATCCACCACTATGCTTTTCCTCAATCAGATTCATCCTCATAGAACTTCTAGGAATACACAACTGAATATCTTTTAACAACATACCTTCTTCAATGAAATACTCATCATACTTACTTCTGTGATCTATTAGATTTGGTGCTCTGTACTCTCTCCATATCTCAGAAAAATCAGGATCAACATCATACAACTCTTTCATTTCATCAAAACCAAGAATTTCAACCTTCATTTCAGTCAACAAAGAACATCTTCTACTCAACGCATCAGCAACTCTATTAGTAACTCCACTCTTATTCTTGATAACATATGTGAAACTCTGCAAGTACTCAACCTACTTCATATGTCTCTAATTTAATTTATGTTGACTTCCCAAGTATTGTAAAGCTTTATGATTAGTATACAATACAAACTCCTTAGGAATCAAATAATGCCTCCACTTCTTCAATGTTTCAAAAATAGCATAAAATTCGTGATCATACACAGAATAATTCCTTCTAGCATCATTCAACTTTTCACTAAAGAAAGCAATAGGCTTACTTTCTTGAATTAATATAGCTTCTATTGCATTACCACTTGCATCACATTCCACTTGAAATACTTTGTCAAAATTAGGTAAAGATAATACAGGTAATTCAGAAACCTTTTGTTTCAAAGTCTCAAAACTCTTATCAGCTCTGTGTGTCCACCTAAATTCCTTTTTATCTCCTCTCATTGTCTCAGTCATAGCATTACGAACAACACTAAAATTCATTATAAACTTGCTGTAAAAACTAGCCAAACCATGAAATGATCTTACCTCACCCACATTCTCAGGTGTAGGATATTCCAAAGTTGCTTTAACCTTCTCAAGATCCATCTTCAATCCATCAACTAAAATCACAAATCCAAAATACACAATCTCCTCTTGCATAAAAGAACTCTTTTTCAGATTAATCAGTAACTTTTCCTCTTTCAACCTCTGCAATACTTGTCTAATATGCTCAAGATGTTCTTTGTTAGTCTTGTTGAATATCAGAATATCATCCAAATAAGAAATCACAAACTTATCCAAAAGTATTTTTAAAACTTCATTCATCAACCTCATGAAAGTACTAGGTGCATTAGTCAAACCAAAAGGCATAACCAACCATTCATACAAACCATCTTTTGTCTTGAAAGTAGTCTTCCATTCATCACCTTCTTTGATTCTAATCTGATGATAACCACTCTTCAAATCAATATTGGCAAAATACTTTGCTCCACTCAAACAATCTATTATATCATCCATCCTTGACATAGGAAACCTATATTTCACTGTTATCTTGTTAATGGCTCTAGAATTAGTACACATTCTCCATTATCCATTCTTTTTAGGTGCTAATATAGTAGGTATAACACATGGACTCAAGCTTTCTTTGATCAAACTTTTTTGCAATAACTCATGCACTTGTATGTTAAGTTCTTCATTCTCTGCAAGTGTCAATCTATATGGTGCTTTGTTTGGAAAACTATCTCTAGGAATCAAATCCATACAATGACATATGCTTCTTTTTTGAGGTAAACCATTAGGAATATCATTAGTAATAATGTCTTTATACTCATTAAACAATTCTCTAATTTCTACTGGTACTTGGCTATCGCTATCTATTGCCACTCAGTCATTACTAGCTTCTACTGCTCGATCATTACTACCAACACTTGGTCCTTTAGGAACTATGGAAAAATAGACTTGATTCCTTTTCATTTCCTTTTCAAATTGTTTCCCATTAACCGTGCAAATTTTTACAGCAATACAATTAACCTCATTTAGACTTTCAATCAAAGGCAACAATGTTTGTTTCTTCCCATTTACCCAAAGAGTATATTGATTCAATCTTCCATCATATACAACATATCTATCATATTGCCAAGGTCTACCCAAAAGAATGTGACAACAATCCATGGGCATAATATCACACAAAACTTCATCAAAGTAATATCAAATTTTGAGCTTTACAAGGCATTGTTCACTTACCAATATCTTATGCTCATCTTTGATCCATGAAACATGATAAGGTTTGGAACGTTTTAACCTCTGAAACTACAACTTGGTAAGAAACTCTTTTGATGCCAAATTTTTAGAACTTCCACTTTTAATGATCACTTTGTAGCATTTTCCAGCCATCTTACATCTTGTCTTAAAAAGACTTCTCCTTAAAATAGGTTCCTCATCACTTCCCTTATTGCATAAGGTTCTTCTCACCATCAGATTTTATCCAGCCTCAAGTCCACTTGGTCAACCCTCATCATCTTCATGAATCACAACATTCCAGTTACCTTGCCTACTTTCAAAGGATCTACATTCAAAAGATCTATGTCCCTCTTTACCACATCTGAAACAATTACCATGAAATCCACCTCTAGAATAGGAATTACCTCTTCCTCGGTAAGAATTAGTGCCTCCTTAGTAAGAATTACTACTTTTCTATTTGGTCTTGCCTTTGTCTTGGAACTTTTAGATCTACCACCTTCACTATAAGATCTACATCTCCCTCTCTGGAATCTATCACCTCTACCTCTTTGTCTTTGTTCATGCTTCTTTGTCAAGATCTCCTCAACCTTCAAGGCATATTGGTATGCTTCTTCCACACTTTCCAACTTTACAAAAATTATTTCATCTTGTATTCTAGATCTCAATCCATTAATGCACCTTGCAATTTTCTCAACATCATCATCCACATGTTTAGATCTGATGTCCAATCTATAGAATTCCTCGATATATTCTTTCACATTCATGTCCTTTTGTTTCAAATTTTGCATCTTTCTCAATAGGCTAAATTGGTAATCAATAGGGAGGAATTTGTTCTTTACCTTGTTCACCATCTTTGGCCAAGTTCTAATCTTCTCCTTTCCTCTCCTTTGTTTATCATTTTGCAAGTGCTTCCACCATAGTGATGCATGAACTTTCAACCTAGTGACTGCAATCTTCACCTTTCTATTATCAGGAGTGTTTTCATACTCAAAGAACTTCTCCATATCAGAGATTCAATCCAACATAGCATTGGTATCCAATTTTCTATCATAAGGAACAAATTCTACAGCAATCTTGGAATTTACCCTAGACAACACTCACAACAATCTTTCCTCATCTTGATCTTCTTTAGGTTCTAGATTATGGTTTGGTGATGTTGCTTCATCATCACTTACATCATCAAGATGTGCTCCTCTCCTCTAGGCTGTCTCCATAGTATCTAATCTGGCTACAATTTGTCTCAACTAATCTAATATAGCATCATCAAGATTTCTTCTACCATGAATCATCTTTACAAATTAGGATCCTGCAAGATTGTAACCCTCTACAAGTTTTAGGTCAAATTTGTAGATCTTCCACCCTAAAACCAAATCCAAATCAGGGTTCTACATGATCCAATCTCCACAAGGATGAACCCCAACCTTTGATACCAACTGACGTAGGAAAAGGATGAATAACTAGGGCCCAAGGCTCACCTAGCTATCCAAACCACCCGACAAGAGTTAATACCACATAAGTAAACACAAAGAATAGCAACCAAAGAAGGAAGAAGAGAAAAATACTTTTATTGATTCATCAAATAATCAACATACATGCCCAGCTGTAAGGCCTTCTAGGTTATGGCCAAATACAAATACAACTTCTAGATCCATGATCCAACTTCAAATTCACATTTCCAGCCACATATGCATTAACTTTTTCAATCCTCTAAGTTTTTTGCTAAAACTTAAGCCTAAGCACTCTATTTATACTTTCCAAATTGGCTTATAGATCATTCTAGAACATTACATAAGAGGAAGGTTGACCTAACAATGGTCTAGACACATCCCAAGAAAAGATCTTAACATAAATGTCACGATTGAAAATAAATCCTTCAAGTCAACTCACAAAAATTATGTCCAGATGTTGACACTTGGTATATATAGGAAAAATCAACACATGAAGGGTCACTTGACATACACGGGGTAACTCAGCACATGAAGAGTCACTTGGCATGCACTAGGTAACTCAACACATACTGGAATTTGGAACAGACTGGAAACTGGCACTCAAAAATAACTAGAAACTAGTAACACGACATCAACTAGAAATTGGCAACTCGACATCAACTAAAAACTAGCAACTCAGTGTCAACAGAAACTAGCTCTCAACATCAACTAGAAAATTGGCACTCAGCATCAATTAGAAAATTGGCTCTCAGTAGCAACTGGCAGAATGAACAAAAGTGCAGGATTACAAAGAAACCCAGGATGCTCCTAAATCATCCAAGATATAGCACAACTTGATAAACCTAGTTTGTTTAGCTTAAAAAATCTAAGGGAGCAAATGTCAAATTTTGAGAGATAGGGCTTTGTCAATAATCTTGTAGTCTAGACATTTAACAAAGTGATGGGCCTCTAGTTGCAAATTTCTTCAAGATCACCAGCTTTATGTTAATATTCCCTTTATTAATGATATTTCCCAATGAATTATAGTTGTATGGTCCATGATAAATATAAACCAAATTAGGGCCAAGTCATCCCAAATCACCTGGTAGAATTCACAAGGGAAGCCATCACATCTAGGGGCTTTAACATTAGCCATGGAAAGGATATCTTCCTTTAGGTCTACAAACATTAACTTTTTCTCACAAAAGGCATATTTTTTAAGAGCAAGCCTATTAGGAGTAACATCAAGGTAGGGTTTTAACTCTTGATCATGCACAATAGAGGGCCCCTAAGCTATAAAAACTTTCTCATAATGATGCACAAAAGCCTAAAGAATGTTTGGCAGGTCAATGAAAACTTGTTGATCTTCTTGGATGTGTTTAATACCCACCACTGAGTGACAAGCTCTTAGAGCACAAAAAAAATCCTTGGAAACTTGATCACCGACCTCCAACCAATGGAAATGGACCTTGAGCTCCTCGAGTAGTATAGCTATCTATAACCTATTTTTGGTGTCAAAGATTGGCAAGCCAAACCTAGAGATCCATATCAAATGGATTCATGGTAAGAGCCTTTGAGGCTATATGTAAATAATGAGTAGTGGCTTCATAAGATCTCCTATAGGATATAGCTAGCCATCTACCATAAATGTGAAGAAATCTCGCAATACAAAGGATAGCATCATTACACCATTGAATCCATCCAAAATGAGTTTGGGTCTGAGGCTTAAGATTCTAAACACATAGGATGTGTGCAACAATTAATGGATGGGACAACAAGGAAATGTTGAGGTAAAAGTGGGTTTTACTTGGGCAAGGCTTAGATGTTTTCCATATGATAGAAAAGAGAATGGGGAGTGATCTGACAATATCACATCAGGCAGGGGAGTGATGGGAAAAGCATGCTTTTGAGAAAAGGGAAAAAAAGGACTATGTAGAAATCATAGCCCTGTCAAGTCTCTTGAAAACTCTATTAGACCTAGCTCAAAAATTGGACCAAGTATGCAAAATCCCATCTAGATGGTAGCAGTTAGCATTGGGATCAAACAAGCCTAATTTGTTCCACTTGTAAAACTAGGCCTCTTGTTCACTAACTACCCATCTAAAGGGTAGAAGGCCCTCCTTGTCAGAGGTCAACTCAACCATGTTCAAATCACCACAAAAAACTCATGTCGCAAGTGGAAAATGATCTAACAACCAATGCCATAGGTATGAATGATCAACAACATCATTGGGGGTATAAATATTGACAATACCAAAATAATTATTCTAAAAAGACAACAAAATCCAAACCACCTTGTGTATAGGGTCAGAACTATGCAAAATAATAGAGGAAATTAAATGAGGGGAGAGAAGAGTAACAACACCACCTCGACTAGATTGATTTTGAGAAGCAAAAATGAGACTATCCAACCAAATAACATGACAAGTTGAGGTAAGAAGAAACCTAACAACTTTAACTTCCTAGAGATAAAGCACATCAAGATCAAATTGACGCTTGGTATCATGAACAAAATATTTTCTTAGGAGGTCTATCAGACCCTGCACATTCCATGAAAGGCAATTTATGTTAACCCATCTTGCATGTCATCCTCATCCCCCAATGAGGAGAAGCTATTGTGCAAAAATGAGGGAGTCTCAAATAAGGGGTCATCAAGAGAAATGACCCTCTGAAGTTTCTTCCTATTTTCAAAAAACTCATTGTGACCAACTAGGTTGCAAGATCAACATAGCATTTTTTGGGCAATCATTGACACCACTTGCGGTACTCGAGTCCAAAGAGGGCATGAATCTAGGGTAGGAGCACCCATTATCCCCTGAACACTAGGGTTTGAAGTAGTAGGCAGAGGGAGAAATTGAACTGAGGATTCTATGGGTATCTAGCTTGAGCTAGATTTACCATGATCAATAGGCAAAGAGCTTACATTAGCCATAGCCAAACCCTTCCCTTTCTTTACCACTATAGTCCATTCATCTTTCTTGGTGGTCATAGCAAGCTTGGCTTTTGAAGTAAAGGGCCAATTATGGTCTAATAAGGGACAATCCCTAATCTTATGCTCAATTGATTGGCACTGATAGCAAGTATTCAAAAGGTTAAGGTAAAGTACCTTCTAATTAAAGGTGGTAGCACCTATCTATATTTTCACATTAGCCTTGAGGTCCCTAGACAATTCAACCTCAACACAAACCCTATGTTGGGGATGAGCATTGAAAAACTTGTTTGGTTCAAGGCACACAACCTTGCCGACAATTTGTGCAATAGTAGGTAAAGAAGATCGGCAAGGAATGGGAACCCTAGGAAATTCTACCCAAATAGATACCTTAAGTTTTTGATCATCTAAAATAGAAAAATCTCACAACCAATGTTGAAAAACCAAGAGGGAGGACCTAACGGTCTAGGGGGCTCACATAAAAACATGTTCAACTTGGCCCGCATTGCCAAAATAAAAAATAAAAAACCCTTTGGTAAGGCTTTGAACACCTTCAAGGAAAACATCGTGAGGTGTCCAAACCTTGGAAGCCCATTCCTATAGAATGCTTTTAGAAGGAGAATGACCCACAAAATACCCAATGAGGGTTTGTTTTTCTAGCCATGTGCATGCACTGTCAAACTCCTTGACATTCAAAATAATATTAGGAGAGGAAATTCCTCATGAAAGACCTTGGGAAAAAACTTATACGAGTGCTTGGTCGGTGGAGACATTTTCTCTAGTAGCAATAACAACTCTAGCACTAGCATCAACTACTAGGCTGGAGAAGGCCAAACTCATTATAAATGAAATCTTATTCCTGTAGTAAATATGGTATGATAGATGGTGGAAACTAGTGAGGATTCTGATGGAAGTTGTACAAACCTTAGCAGAGCTCATTCTGACTCCAAAATTTTGCAATGGTAAAATTTCCATCACACATTCTTTGAAAGTCATGTTATAAGGTTTCATAATCTTATAAAAATCTCTAACTACATGTGTTTTATTGATCTTCACAATGTTATCAAAGTTAATGTGGCAAAATATCTTATACCATAACCAAAAATCATCTACTTTAGCAGCCAAACATGTCATATAAGTAGGATTCAACTGAGAAACATTACCTTTAGTTCATCTACTTGTTTCAATTAGTATGTCATCTTTGTCTTATATTATGCAAGTCTTCTCTATAAATTGCAATTGATATCCCTTGTTAATAAGTTGTTCAACACTTCAAAGACTGTGTCTCAATCCATCCACAAAGTAAACATCCTCAGCATTAGTCTTTCCATCAAGAGTAACATATCCTTTTCCCTTAATTTGACATAGTGAACTATTTCCAACTCTAATAATTCCTCCATCATAAATATTGAGCTCAAAAAAATTGTTCATATCTCTAGTAATATGACGAGAACAACTACTATCTATAATCCAATCAGACACTTTCTTCTCAACATGTGATACTATGTCATTTTCTCTCTTTATTGTATATTTCTTAGGACTTTATTTCTTGATAGAAATAAATCCTATATCATCATCACTATCTAAGAAATTAACCATCTTAAAATCAAGCTCTTCATGTTCATTAACATTAAAGAAGCAATCTTATGGAATTCTAGAATTGATTTCTTACTATGCAATATCTTCTTTTCTCTCTTAGGACATTTATATGAATAATGACCAAGTTCCTTACATGTCCTAAAAATAAGGATTTTCTTACTTTTTGGCTCTCTCTTCATAAGAAATGTAATTCCTTCATCAATATTCTTCTATTCTTCTTGTTTTACTATCTATTCTCTAGCATAATATCCACTTTTACTAGCCCTCCTTATAATTATGGGTTTGTCTCTCTACACATTGAAATCAGTATTAAATCTAGGTAATCATTCATTATGTTTCATCCTTTATTCAAATGCCTAAAAATTTCAAAGAAGATTTTCTCTAGAAATTTTAGGTGTGTAATGAATAAGTTCTTCAATCATTTGTACCTTATGATGATAAGGAGGTGTCAAAGTTTTCATAATCTTCCATACAATCTCATCTTCTATTTTAGCTCCACCACAACTTCTAATCCCTGCAAAAATCATAGATATCCTAATAAATTATTCCCTATAGTTTCATATTCCTTCATATTATTGCTTTGTGATATGCATATCCAACTCTATAGTCTATACTTCTTTGCATACTCATCACCTTCAAATATATTTTGTAATCTATTCTAAATTTCATGTACAAGCTTTAAAGTTTTTACCTCTACATATTCAATTTCTAGAATAGCTCACAAAATTTCTTCTTTAGAAAGCATATTTTATGTGAGTAGAACTTTATCCTCTTGTTCACATGAGTCAATCTTATCTTCATCTATTACATACTTCTTCTTCAATGTAACTAGCCAATATTATGGACACATGCACATCAAGTGATTCTTCATTTTTTCCTTCCAATTGTCATAATTTACTTTGCCAAACTTTGGAGTTTCTTTTCTAAAATAAGAAACCATGGATCTCCTTAAGACATTAGACTTTTCCTTCAAGGACCTAAAGCTTTGATACCAAGTGTTAGAAAGTCAAATCCACTAATCTAACCTGGAAGGGGTTGAATCAATTATGTGCTTAAAACAACTTTTAATAACTTTATCAAAAATGAAACATGTAATCAAATGATGCAACAACCATAGAAAGATAACTATTCACAATAATACTAGATTAGTTAAGTAGGGAAACCCTTGATCAGAGGTAAAACCCTAGTGGAAATGATGCCCACATGATGATGTACTAATATAGGAGTTCCTTGTGAAAGGATAGACACTATTAGGAGCCAATGAAATATAATTAGTACATATATGTCCCTACTAGGAGACTTTAAATCCTTGTCACAAAATTCCAATCATGTTAGGATTTGTACCAACCCTATTAGGAGTTGATAGGAAGAGAGTTGAACTCATTGTGCAAATTGCTTCATTGAGTGTCTTCACTAAACAATATTTAGGATAACATATCCAAGTACATTAATTGACTAAACAATAAATCCTTTTGCAATGTAGTTCCTTTGAAGCTCATAGTACATCAACAACATCAATCTCTCCTATGATCTTAGACAAACTCACATTCAAGCTTGCATAACAATATAACATATGATCTCACTAATAATTACAACCAAGGAAACAAACTTTCCTTGATACCAAGTCCTAAAAAAAGTATTAAATCATCCTTGAGGATTTTTTAATTTACAATGAATAGCATAGGACCACACTAAGCTATTACATTTACAAGTTACATTGCAAATAACACTTCCCATAATGATATTAACACTAGTCGGCATCCTCAGAACAACATGATGAACAATCTTCACAAATCTTCATAGAATAAAAGTTTGATTCCACCAAGTTAACCATAGCATGTTGAACATGTCTTCTACCATAATCTAATTATATTGAATGATCTTCAACCACAAAAAAGATACAACACAATTACCAATACTCACTTTCTAGAAACTCAATCTGAGAAAAGACTCCACAAAATCTTCTGTAACTCACACAAATCTACATATCTCATTCTATAAACATACACACAACATTATAACATATTCTTGAATAAACCTTGCCAAATTAATCTTCCTCTCCAACTCTAACTAAACTATCCCAAAATTGATATGTTGTCATCAATGACAAACACAATCATGAATGCAACATGTAAGTACTCAATCATATCTTTTGCATACTGAAAATCTTCCCCATACAACAACATCAAGAATTCATGATAGCAATCAAGCTCCTGAAAAAGAAGTAAAAAAGGATATGATATCACTATGGAATAACACTAAGGGTGCCTTAGTACATGTGGTCTTGCCTCTATGAAAGAAATTGTGATGATTCTTTCTAAGAACATATCCATGGAAAATACCATTGATGAAAGAAATCTATGTTAACCTAATCACAAGTTCCTGTATACTCATATTTTGTAAATTAGTATAATTGACATTGAAAAAAACTCATCGAATATCTTTCTCATTGAGTTTTAATGCAAAACAAGAGAAATACCCAAATTGTATGAAATCTCAAGGCAATTAAACCTATATAAATAAGTCTCAAAATCAATTCTTCTAGCAGCCACAACCAAACTAGGATCATAGACGTCTTAAAAAAATAACATCATATGGAGAACACTCAACTATTTACTAGAGCCAAAATAGAAAATTTAATAAATAGAAATGAGGTTGATAGAAATATTAGGAATTAAAAGAACATCCTAGAGAGAAACACCATCAACTGAAACAATGCTAAAATGTAACCAAAGCTATGCTAAGTCACTAACTACAATTAGTGAAGTATCATTATGGGTAAGTAAGGTGATAAAATCATGTGAGTGTGTCAAATGGTATGAAGAACCAAAATTAATGATCCACATAGTAATATAAGATAAAGCTCATATAGAAAGAGCACATCCTTTTCTTGTGGAAGGAGGAGAAGACCTCAGATAAGAAATTGTATACTATTGCATGGATTCATCTAAAGCCTCTAAGAATTTCCAACATCTAGAAACTAGGTGTCCTTCCTATCCATAAAAACTACAAGGATCACCTATTTAACTCTTGGTCTTGGAGGAAGCCTCACCAAACTTAGAAGATTTCCCTTCTTTTGAAGTGGGTTTTTTTTAGTCTAATTTTGGAGGTTGCATGGAGGAAGTCTCACTACCAAATGAATCTATTTTGGACTTATATTTCTCCCTCTTATTTCCTTTTGATGTTTGAGAAACCAACTCTTGGTTCTTTGATCCTATTAGAAAGTCAAACTATGTAAGCTTGGTCTACTCTTGAGTTAATCACTCACAAAAGCCTCAAATGTGAGCATGGTGGACATAGTACATTCATAATGAATGAAAAGTAGCTGATAATATATCAAAATTCCAGTGAATCTTTGATCAAATTAGATATATAAATTCTATATCAAAAAAAATTCCACAATCATGCAGCAATTATCTGTTGTTTAAACTTTACCAAAAAAATCTCAATAGAGGTAAAATAATTATGGAGAAGTAAAGCAAGTTCAACCTCAATTTGAGGTGCTATAAATTAATTATTGGTACCAAATTAATCATTGAACTTTGTCCATCTCTCATGAGAATTTTTACACCCATAAAAATAGATTAAAATAGTGTTTGAAACCTATCAAGAAATAAAATTCATATCCTTATCTATCTTTTTTCTATTCATACTAGTTAAATTATATCCAAATAGGATCACAACCCCTTGGATCTGAGTTTATGTCAAAAATGTGGACACACTTGTATAAACCCTTATACTTGAGAATACCCATGGTAATGAGAATCCCAAGAGGTGAGTTATAGATTTCTATCTATGATGTACAAGAGAACATGGTTCACACTAAATAACTTGGTTAACACTATGTAACTCGGTTGACACTATGAAGCCCAGTTAACACTAGAGTTTCCATCACTTGTACTAAGCAACTTGTAGACACTACTACACTTGGCATTAACTGTACATAGGTTATGAAGCTTGGTAGAAAATATATATTGATCGCTAGGCTTGGGAGCAACTGGAGCACTTGGTTAACACCACAAATTGAAAGATAAGCTTGGTAGCAACTATACAACTCGGTAGCAATGTAACCAATTGACTAAGTGTGATTCACTAATAGAAAAATTTACCTTAATGTCAACAATCTCCCCCTTTGGAATTAGTGACAAAAACACTTATCATCCCAAAAATTAAATACTCAAAATTACAAGCCAAAACATTCTTTTATCACTATTCTATGTCTACAACTCAGTAGCATACTCTATTTTTTAGATTTTTCAAAATTTCTTTTGTAAAAGATTTTTTATACTTATCTTTTCATGTATCTGTATAATACTATAATACTCCCTCATAAATATACCTTATATATCTAGAGTAATTCTCTCCAATACATTTATTCTTTGCATGTATTTACATATATTTCTCTCTTGTTATACATATATACATTCATCTATACTTCTGCCCCTTCTTGACATAAATGCCAAAGATGTATACTATATGTTAATACCAAAATGTGACAAGAATTTAAAGTGTAGCTTCAAGATTAATTTTATTATCTTGTCCCAATTTTCCTATAACACCTTACTTGCATGCAATGCAATCTGAATTTTTGTTGATAACTCCATCATGTGATTAGCTATGGAGAAGTTATTTTCATGGATGAGTGTCTTAGCATGTGCAATGCATGTTTGCAATGCATCCATGTTTCAAAGAATCATGCATTGGATTTCTACAAGTGTGGCCCTGATCTTGGCTTCTTCCTTTAATAATTTTGCTTGAAAATTTGTCATTAATCTGATCTTTGAATAATGAGAACAACTATAGCTTAGGTCAAGTGACAATTGGTGTGCACTTTCCTTCATGTCTTCATCTATCTTTGATAGTTTATCTTTAATTCCTTGAGTGAAGATAGATGTATCACACAACTTAACAAATAATGATGTGACATTATTTACAGATTTCTCCAATAAAACAAGAGTAGTAGACAATTCTAGTTGGTTTATTGCAATTTTCGATGCCACTTGTTCCAATACCTTGTTCTCAAACTTTCATTCTTCTCTTTGTAGAAACTTATCATGTCCATTCAAGTCTTCATTGAATTTTTGGACAACTTCTGCTAATTGGTCCAAAATATGTTGTGTACTATCAACCTCAATACTCAATGCATTTACAAACACTAGTAAATTTGGACACAATTTTCAACCAATTTTGGTCAAAATTTTGACCCAAGTTTTTCGCTATTTTTCTCATCAAAATTTTGACCAAATTGTAGGTTGGTCAAAATTTTGACAAATACATTTGTCAAAATGTTTTTGTTTTTAGAAAAAAAAACATTTCAAAAACATTTAGATGAATGTATTCATCAAAATTTTGACCAACCTATAATTTGGTCAAAATTTTGATGAGAAAAATAGCGATGAACCTAGGTCAAAATTTTGACCAAAATTGGTCAAAAATTGGGTCCAAATTTACTAGTGAAATATGTCCTTTATATCTTCAAGCACTTGGGTTTCCTTTCTCTTCTCTTCTCTAAGCTTATGTTGCTTAGCTCTCTTTTGCAGTAATTCTCGTAGGGTATTCATTTGATTAGGAGTGAGCATAGTGATATCCCAATTTGGAATAAATATATCCTCATCTAGATCAATTTATTCTTCTTTACCCTTACCCTTGAAACTTTAGTACTTAGTTGAGACTTGTTCTCAACTATCATTGTACTAGCTATGGACATATGTAAAATAGAACCAATAGTAGAAACTAAGGGGCTAGAAACAAATGTAGCTATGACACTAATAGTAGAAATACCTTGTTTTTGCATGATTAAACCTGATGATGTAGGCACTTGTTTCTTAGTAGATGAAGTGCTAGTCACTTTAGTCAATGGAATACTTAGTTGAATAGGTCTTAAGCTTGGTTGAGTTCTTGGTGTTGTAATGGTAGCCTCAACTAACTCGATAGAAGCTTTCTCTAAGACAAATCACAACAAGGCTTTGCTTGGAGAATGAGGAAATGAGGCCATTACTGCTATTGCAATCTTCTCTACATCAGTTTCCTTAATGCTTTAAATCTCTAGAAGACTTCCTCTAATATCTTCCTATTCTTTCTCCTCATCATCTAGATTTACATCATCTACTTAATCATATTTTACATCCTCTTCCTCATCATCATTATCTATGTCATCAATATGAACAACAAATGCACTAGGTTAGTGTAGTTTGTAGATATTCATCCATTTTTTTGTCACTCCACCACATATTCTATGTCTTTGAAAAGTAGCATGCAAGTGTTCATCTTGAGAGTGAACTTCTATTCATTCTCCTTCAAATATTCTTTCACCTCTTTTTCATTGAGACTCAACATGAGTTGCCTTAGAGTCTATTCAAAGATGTCTTTTGCAGTCTTCTTTGCATGCTCCCATCTAGGCTTAGTTGCTTCCATAAGTTCATTATAGATTTTCTAAGTAAGCTCATCAAGAGAATACTTTCATTTTCCCAATTTGGTCATAGTAGCATCTTCAATCTTTCTTTTCTCATCTGTATTCCTTGATTCATATTTGAGGAATTTGAAACATGCTATGCTAGTTCCTTCTTCCAATTCCATTAAATTTTCTTGAATTGTAGGTGTAGGACTTTTGAAGATAATTTTCTCGACATCCTCTTCACCTAACTTCAATTTCTTTGTAGACTTTGGTACCCTTCTTGTGAATACATCAATGGATGAGTTAGCAGGTCTGGTTATAATAATCTTACATTTCTTCCTTATAGGCTCTTCTTCCTCATATTTGGTTTTCTCATCTTCATCCTCTACATTATCTTCATCCACATCATCACCTTTTCCTTCTATTAGTAGGAGAGTAGAACTTGCATGTCTTAGTTTTTCTATCCTCTTTATTCCTTTGTCAACTACTTGAGGAAACTTAATTTCAAGTTTTGTTCTTGTCTTGGCTTCTTCGTAAGTCCCAAAAAAGGTGCTTTAGGATTCATAGGCTCATTCAATAGTGTCTCAATAATGTCTTTAGTTTCATCAATGTTAAACTCATACTCCACAGGCTTAACCCATGCCACTCCAAATTTGACTACCTGAATATACACTTTGCCACAGTCCACCATGAAATATATATCATCCTTTTAGTCTTCTTCAAGCTTCTTAGGTATCATATATCTATTTTTCATATTATCTTTGAATGATTCAAAGTAGTTGTCCATGATGTTATCAAAGTTTTCACCCATTTATGCTATATACTCATTTATTTGATATAAAATAGGGACAGATTTTCTCCAAACTACTATACCTTTGGAAGGGGAGAATTTTTGCACAAAGAAGAATAAAAAAGTCAAGAGTGAATCAAACTTACACAGATTGTTATTGGAACCTCTAAAGATCTCCATGTTCTTATTGAACTAATTCAATAGAAACTCAAAAAGGTTGAATGCCATGGTATTCTTCACTACTTTGAGAGCCAAATCAACTGCCTCTCATTACACACTATTGAGATAATTGGAGCTATAGATCTTATGAGTGATCACATGAATTCTAAACTTTAGTTCCATGTATATGATTCTACTTATCTTCATTCCTTTTCCATCCCACATAGAAAGAGTTTGCTTTGCTAGTTCAACCTAACCTAGGGTTTTGATTGCTTTAGCTTTGTTCAACATTGGAAGATTGGTGATTCTTTGAATCATTTTCTTTGATATCTAAATAGGTTGCTCCAACCATTACTTTCCATTATGTAGATTACTTAGAATATATCTCATCCATTTGACCTAGAAGTCTCTTGGCATATGTGATGTGTGTCAAGCCCTTGGCTTCCAAATGTTGATGCTCAAGTTTTATAATGTCATTCATACATAAATCATTCAATGATTCATTCATCTCATGAGTGCCTAGCTCTTGACTAGAATAGTGATAATATAAAAGGATATCATGCATGAGAAATACCTTGGGTAAAATTTGTAATTGTGCACTAGCTAGGTCAAGCACTTCTACGATTGCTAGACTCAACTTGAAGTTTGGTGCCTTGCAATTGACTCCTTGAACCAACATTTCAGAACCTTTCTTGATTTTGCTACTAGAAGATGCCATTCTCAGTAGAGTTTCTGAAAACTCAAAAAATTTTCAAAATTAATCACTCAAATCATTCTTAAGCTCTGAAATCATTCTTCATAAAATAGCTTTTGAAATTTGTGGTGAAACAATGAATTCAATTTCTTCCATTTTAAATAAATTTCTTCTTTATAGTCACCATTAATTCTTGGTACATCTACTTGCTCGGTGATAGATTGCCTTCCACTTAGTTTAGCCTTCAATGCTTAGAAAAAATTCATAGCTTGGTAGAATCATTATCACTCAATAGAGTCTTCAACAACATGCTGTCCACATACACTACTTTAGTGTATCTCGACCTTGCTCGATAGGGTCTTACAATCTGAGCTAGCTTGTTAAGGTATTGAATTTCTACAACCACTTGGTGATCCTTGTGCATGTTGATATGGATCTCTTCTTCTTGTTGGCTAGAATTGATGAAGGATGCCTACTTCAAAATCTTAGTTCTACTTATTCCCATAGGGATTCAAGTTGAAATTCTTGAGTCACCCAACTTTTGAGTGACATCTACATCATGACTTGGGCCTGCATTCTTAGGAGATTTTGGTATCCATTGTTGCTTCATCTACTTTTTGATATTGTCAACCTTGGCTTTCTTTTCATCTTCAATTCTTCCTATGTTCATATAGTTCTTGGAAAGATGTCCAACTTCTATATAAAGGAAACATCTTTTAGTGGTATCTCTTTTCCTCATGTGATGTTTCACACAATTTGCTCCAATGTGCCCAAATTCACTACAATAGTGGTATATGTGTCATGTGTTGTAGTCCCATCCAAATATTGCTTTCATAATCTATTATGCTGGATTCAATTTCTTGGTTTTGCATTCAAGAGATTTGTTTCCTTGTTTATTGAAACTATAGAATTTTCCTTCAAATTTAGATTTCTCTTTGGATTCACTTTTTCTATGTCAATGTTTATTGCAGTTGTAGCATTTTCTACTAAATTTTTCTTTACCATTACTCTAGCATTTTTTTGATGTATGACCTATCTTACCACAATAATTACAAGTATTCCTTTGATTCTTTTCAGCTCCTTGTTGAGATGGTTCACCTTTTTCTATGTATGCTTATCTAGCTTTGCCTTTGTGTCTGTACTGACTTTGCTCATTCAATTGATTCATACTTTCTTGAGATTTCATCATCCTTTCATTGGTTTGTTGTTCAATGTTTAGATCATTCTATAGTCTTTCATTTTCTAATTTTAGATTCATGAGCTCTTCATTTACACCAGTGAGTTGATCAATAAAATTTTCTTACTAAAGGGATAGTTGATTGATTTCATTGTTCTTTTCTTCTATCTCCTCTTTGGCTTTGGATTTTCCTTTCATGACTTCACATAATTTCATTGATTGCATTTCTTGTTCTCTTTTCAGCTTTCTAAATTCTTCTTGAAGATTGGAATTCTTTTCTAATAGGTCTTTGATTACTTCATCAGCTTCATCTAAATTTATTTCAAGATATATATCTTCAATTCTTTCTTCAATATAGATATTTTCATTCATT
Organism: Cupressus sempervirens; assembly: GCA_028749045.1. Classification (NCBI taxonomy): domain Eukaryota; kingdom Viridiplantae; phylum Streptophyta; class Pinopsida; order Cupressales; family Cupressaceae; genus Cupressus; species Cupressus sempervirens. The sequence continues at coordinate 728,592,381 of CM053789.1, read as the reverse complement.
TGTACTATAAGACCTTTCCTTCTTTTCAATGATTGAGAGAGTTTCTCCTTTTCTTTCTTTAGTTTCCCAATGGCCAATTCAAGATCCAAATTTTCCTTTTCAATAGCCTTATCTAGCCTATATACCTCCATTTCCTTTGTCCAAGTTGTTAAACTTCTTTTGTGAGAACCATAAAGCTTTGATATAAATTGTTGGAAATATGAGGTAGGCAAGGTTACTAAGAGGGGAGGGGTGAATCAAGAACCAATAAAATCTTAATCTTGTTATTTCACCAATTAATCCTTCATATAATGTTATGATCCAATTGCATGCATGAAAGAATGAAAGAAAATAAACATTCATAGAAATTTTACACAAGATATGGTAACCCAGAAACCTTCCAAATAGAAAGTAAACCTGGGGTGGTGATGATACCCACAAGCTTTAGTAATGCAGTATAAAATTAACCTATTAAGGCTTACAATTGACCACTTATGATGATCTTCCTTGTTAACAGCAATAAGGACTATGAAGTCCACCTTGTGAAAGGATTTACAAAACTTACAACAAAGTATGCACTCGATAAAGAGATTTTACATAAGACTATTAAATCTACATTGTTAAGGATTTAATGGATACACTTGTTAAGATGAACTAGTGGCTAACCTTTGATCTACAACTCTTATTTTCTAGTTTAGATTCCTTGAATTGTAATGATCATCTTGTTGTTATAGATAAATCTTTGTTGTCTCTTATACTTCTTGTAGCCTTCTTCAGTTTGTACTTCTACTCTTCTACTCATCATATACTCTTCACATATCTTGTTTAGATATGATACAATACATTATATATACCAATCCAAATCAAAACCTACTAGAGTTGGCTACAATACAAGTTTTACCAAAATCTACAAAGTCGGCCCAACTACTATAACTCACGTTTTGAAGAAAAACTTGATGATGTTCTGATACTTGGCAATGATTTTCAACACTCAACATTTTCTAACACTTAGTGGATGAAGAGACTTGGTTCATACTAATCACTTTTAAGTAGCTTGAACTCAATTAGCATTGTGTGACTTGGAGAACTCTATGAAACTTGGCATATATAGAATCACTCGATTGACACTCCATTGGTTGGTCAACACTAGATTCACATCACTAACATTGCAATCTTAGTAAATAGTGGAGACCATGGTTAACACTAAATAACTTGGCTAACACTATATAACTTGGTTGATATTGTAAAGCTTGGCTAACACTAGAGTTTCCATCACTTACACTAAACAACTTGGTAGACATTGCTACACTTGGTATGAACTATACATAGGTTCTAAAGCTCAGTAGAAATTGACAAACTTGGCAGCAACTGTATATTGACTGCTTGGCTTAGGAGCAACTAGAGCACTTGGTTAACACTGCAAACTAAAAGATAAGCTTAGTAGCAATTGCAGAGCTTGGTAGCAATGTAATCAATTGACTAAGTGTGAATAACTAATAGAAAAATTGACCTCAATGTCAAAAGGCGGCTCTCAAATAAACCTATCTTAATAAAGCCTTGAAAGGTACACCATAGAATGGAATATTCAAATGAAAATGAAAGCTAAATGAGATGAAAACTAGTATTTAATAAAAGGTGTAATGCAAGAAAAGTAAAGTCTTATCTAGTTAAAATAAAGTAAATATCTAAGCTAACAATGCAAGAGCTATGCTAAGATGAAGACTATGTATCTAGTGAGATGCAAGATGCTCCAAAAATGCAAGAATGTCAAGAGTATGATGAGTGCTCCAAGTACTCCAAAATCACTAAGAAATTTTGCAACATAACAATAGCATGTGAGTGTAAGTGATATGAGAGAATAAGGAGAGATCATCCTTTTAAATAAAAATGGATGGTAGAGATTAAGAAGAAAAATCTACGGTGGAGAATGAATCCCATGTTGACTTTGTGTACAAGAATATCAACTAAGAAAGATCAATGGTTAGATTTAAGAGGAAAAAGATGTGTTGAGGAAAACAAAATTCCATTCACCTTGGAAAGTGTGCATTCAAGTGTAGATAAAATATCCTTTTATTTTTTATTTTTTTAAATTGAAATAATGATTTTCAAGTGCACACTTGGGATAAGTGGGACTTGGAGAGTTTTATTTAATTGAAAGGGAGAACATTATTTCAATTAAATAAAATACTTAGGATAAAGTGGTCAAACCATAGGCTATAATAGAATAAATATCAAAGTGAGGATTGATCAAAGATAAGCAATAGATAAATTATGAAAAATTCCTAGAAAGAGAGCTCAAAATCTAGATGACCATTTTTGGGTGATTGCATTTTCCCCCCTTTGACTAATGTGTGATTGATTTGGGAACAGATTATGTTAAAGAATGAAGATATCAAGAAAGCAACAGATAGATAGATCTATCTCCAAAGAATGAAGCACAAAGAGATAAAAAAATCTTGTATGTGCAGTCAATTAGCAATAAAACCAAACATTAGGAGAGAGATAGACAGTATCAATACTTGAGATGAATGTTGATATATCAGGCCTAGTAGCCAAAGAAAGCAAATGAAGCAAGAGAAAGTAGATGGAAAAAAATTTTATTAGCAATGATAGAATATTATTTCCCCCTTGCGATCAAATTGAAATAAGATAGAAGAGATGTAAAAATGAGATATATTTGATCAAATCAAGATAAAGAAAGGTCCAAGATGATAGATAAGTGATAAAGACCAAAGAATGACCACCAAGAAATGAATATATGCTCCACTAAAAAGTAGGTCCAAGAAAGAAGAATGGTGAGATGAAATGAAATGAATGAGAAGAATGGAAGGGAATAGAAATGATGAAGAAATGAAGATTTTCCTAGCAGGATTTGAAGATTAAGTCATAAAGGTTTAGCCAAATGTATAGAAGGAGGAAGAATTTTAAAACACAATTTGGACTAGAAAGATGAAACCAAATTTTGATTTTGATTTTGAAAAATGGATCTAGGACATCAAAATTAGGTAAGAGTGCAACTTTTCACAAATTCAAGGAGTTCAAAAATAGGTCAAACATAGGTAAAAAGACTATATAAGGGGTGAGAACATAACACTTCAATAGATTAGTAACCCCTTGTGAGGATAGAATAGAAAATAGGTGAGCCAAATCCAAGAGGAGATGACAAGGTATGATCGAGAAGAAGCAAGAGAAAGTGAACATAGTTAGCTAACACGTCCATGAAAGATAAAGAAGACTCTCTTAACATTCAAATGAAAAAGTAAGCTATAATGAACCCTAAAATGAAAGCTAGTATGCAAAGGTACAATTGCAAGGGTTATATAAGTAGGTCCTATTTTTTATCATAAAGCCTTATTTAGGGACACTAGAAGATCATACAATCATCATGAGCATAAAATATGAGGATATGAATATGATCTATATTGGAGTGGAATGTGGGAACCCAACCTATGTATCAAAGACATAAAGGTCAAGATGAAAATGGAGTTATATTCCCTAGATTTAATGTAGAAAGTTCATTCTTGCATTGAGACACAAAATGTCAAGATGACTGTAAGTACAATCTTGTAGATGTTGATCTTAGATTTGTTTTGACAAGTGAGTGTCAAGGATAACTTTAAGAAACCTGTCCCAAGAAAAATATGTAAAATACTGGTGAATTCAACATTAAATATGCAGGAAAAATTTCTAATCGAGGGCAATTTTTTCATTCGAGGCAAGGGAGAAAATTATTTTCTATTGGAAAATTTTTCCTTTTTATACCAAAATTTAATAATAACTGTGGCGAATTAAATTATTATTTTTGGTATGCAAAAAATTGTAGGTAATTTATTTTGTAGATCATAAACATTTTTGTAATGTAAGGCAAATTAATTATTTCATATAACACAAAATATTAATACAGTTTGATAATATGTCATTTTCCAAAGAGAGATTATGTATTTTTTTGTGAATTTATAGAGTTGCAAGTGGTCCATGGCCCACATGCCAAGTGTATAGTGTACAATGTACTTTTAGTATGCTAATCCATTAAGATTTAATTAATAATGTGCCCATTTTTTTTGCCAACTTGGTCATCATCACGTTTGATGTTATCTTTTTTATGGTGAAAGGAATGAATTTGGACTATTGATGTAATATATATCAATTGTTTCAACTCTATTTCAAGTTTAATTTTAAATGACATACCATAAAGTCTAAATTGTCCCAAAATTAGGACACATGTCCCAAGACCAAAACATAAAGTAATTGGCTAAACAGAGATAGTTGGAGACACATGTCAGTAAAATGGTAGGCAATGCTCAACTCAAGGGAAAATATTATTTTATTTTAAGGGTGAAATAACATTGTCCAATAAGAAAAACTAGGGAAATGTTGGAAAAAAATTTAAAATAATTATGTTCTAAATTTAGATTAGATTGGTGATTGGATCGAGATTTGGACCAATTATGTGTAAACTGATAAGCAATTAGCCTTGGATTTTAACCCAAATTATTTAATATCTCGGTGACATAGTTGACCCCACATGTAAGTTTTATTAGCCAAATTGTGATTTCTCAAAGAGATAGAATAGCCAATTGGCAAAGATTTGCCACTAAAATAATCACTAGTGAGTGTCAACACACTTAAGTCATTTATTAGTTCATGCCAAACTAGTAATACATGCCAAGCACAACATGTACATGTTAGACCATGCCGAGTTACGATGAGTGTCAAGTCACTCATATGTCAAGTCACCCTAGTGCTGAGCAGATAGACCATTTTGAGTGATTCAAGTGCCAAGTAAACAATGATGTTGAGCAGTGTAGGTGCTAAGTTAGAAGCAAAAATACAATGTATGTTGAGCATCAGAGACTTCATATGCCAAGTGACACAGTTTGGACATATATGGAATAGACAACTATGTAAACTATTTGTGAGCTGACCTAAGGATAGATTAAGATCTTTTGGAGATAAGGATGAATCTATATGTGGATTCCCTATGTAATAACATGTAGCCAATCAAAAAATGGGAAGGTTTAAGAAAAAAGATGGATGAATCTCAGCCATAGGTTCATACCTAACCCTAAGCCACCAGAGTCATCTTAAGGAGGATGAATCCCTAAATTTTAACTAGTGCACAAGGGGTGAATGAACAAATTGGAAGAGTGAACAAGATAGCTTGCAAAGCTTTCTAGGTTACTTAGTAGTAAGAGTAAATTGCAAAATCAATTAGAGAAGAATAGAGGATAGAGAAGGATACAATATTGATACATCAGATTGTGAAGGATCAATTTGAGATTGTGTAGAGGTGGTTAAGTTATCAGGAAAGTAAGTGCCAATCATAGGATCTATGCTGAGACATTTTAACAAGTGATTTTAGTTAAATCTCTTAACAAAGTAGTCCTAATAGGCTATATAAAATCTTTTAATGGGGTGATTACTTAATTGTAAGTTGAACTCCTCTAACTAGGCACACTACTAATAGGGTGTTGAAATCATCTAACAAGGTGGGACTTAACAATATTTGTAAGCCTTTAACAAGGTAGGCCTTTCACTAAGTAAACCATGGTTCATGGTCAAACCATTGTAACCTTCATTGGATAAACTTTGTTGCTATAGTAGTGAAGATTTGTGGTTGTCATCCCCACCCCAGTTTTACCTTCTCACTTGGAGGGTTTCTGGGTAATCATATCCAATGTTATGTGTGTGTTTGATTACATGTTTACATGATTGATACATATGCTTTAAATTTTATTTCATTTTATTAATGCATGTGATGTATGAATGGTGAAAGTTTTATGGGTCTAAGTTTAAACTCCTGATTCACCCCTCCCCCCCACCCCTAGAATTTTACTTTCTTCCCACTTGTAATTCCAACAATTGGTATTAGAGCCAAGTTCTCTAAAAAATAAGCTTTTCAGCTGCGAGGAAAGATCTTGAAATGGAAGTCTACAAGCTAGAAAAGACTATTGAGAACTAGGAGATTGAAATACATCTCATACTACATCAACTAAATGAGGCAAGAGAAGAACTAAAGAAATCCTTGAAGAGAGGGAAAGAGATTACTATTGCAAAGAATGACATACTATACAAAGAGATAGACACCACTAAGCAATTTGCAGATGGTAACTCAAATGAATTTGATGCAATTGTTGTAGATCTAATGAAAAAGAACAGAATCCAAGCTAAGGAAATCAAAAATCTCAATCTAAAGCAAGAATCACAAGCTATACTACTATGTGAGGTGACTAAACAAAAGAAGAAAGCCATGGAAGATAAAGCCATGATTGAAGAAGACAAAAGAATTTTAGCAAAAAGATTGGAAGAGAAGTCAATAGAGTTAACCAAGATCTCCAACATGCAATTGGGCACTCTAAATCAAATGATGAATGCCAACTATGAACTGAATGTCAAGGACATCGAGATAACTACATTGAAGTTACAAAATGAACAATTGCATAATGACTTAAAAAGAGAAAAGAATTTTTTTGAAAGTCTCAACAAGCCAAATGAAGCCATCAAATACTTTGAGCAATTACTGAGACCCCCTAGATCCAACAAAGATACATTAGGATTGGGCTAAACAAGCACTAAAGAAGGAGAATCATCCAAAGTTGTTGAAGAAAGGAACATCAAAGATGAGAACTTCAAACCTACTTGTCATAACTATGATAAGAAAGGACATACTGCTAATGTGTGCAGGAGCAAGAATAAAAATTAGAATGTCAAGCCTAAGAACATGACTCATTGCTATAAGTGCAACAAGGAAGTTCATTAGGCACATGAATGCAGAACTAGGACCATGAACACACAAAGATTTGAAGGATATTGCTACAACTATCAGAAGTATGGACATAGATCCTTTGAATGTAGATCCAAATCCATGTGGTCATCAAACAAGCCAACAAAAGTAAGAAGTTATGGAAATGTTTATAATTGGGATTACAATACAAGATATAGTTGTCACTATTGTCAAGAATATGGACATGTTCCTAGGAATTATATTATAACACACTTTAGTGGCAATTACAAAAGGTGGTTGAGTGATGGGGACACAACCCAAGAACATAATGGACACAATAGAAAAGGGAAATTGTATTAACTGAGAAAATAAGCTAGTACAAATAGTACAGTGAAATTAAACTTCAAAACATGCCCTAAGGGCTTACAATAGCATAAATCTAGAGATAATTTCTCCTTTCAGTACCTCCTCTCAAACTCCACTCCGAACTGCCTTTTACAATGCCAAAAATCTCCTTAAATAGACCCCAGAGGGTTAAGGACTAGGAGTACATTCTAGAAAGTGCTAGTAGGCATGCACCAACCAAATAGAAGGTTCCAAAAGCTGCATTGGAAGTCGGTGCAAATCTAGAAGAATCCAGAAACAGTAACTGAACTTCTGGGAGGCATAACTTTTGAACCGTAGCTCTGATTGACGAAGCGTTTACATTTTCGAAAAGCTCTCAAAGCGCTCTATAGCCCTATGGAAAAGCTTTTCTCGTCCCCCATTTTTGGCCCTTTTTGAGGTCATTTAATGCCCTTAACCTGACTTTGAAGCATTCTTAGGAGGTCTCCAAAACCCAAAAAATTGTAATAACTTTCAAACCGTGGGGCCTTTTGACCTAATTCTTTTTCTGGAATGCTCTAAATCATAATTACATTCATCTGGCCAATTTACACCTTCTAGGTCACCAAAATGATGGCCAAATTGCATGTTCCTATTTTTTCAAGATTTTCTAGCACACTGATAGTTGAACTGTGAGAGTTGGAACCTTTATTTGACCCAAATGGGTATCCAAAAATGTAAAGACATGAAACAGAAACTCAGTCTAAGTATTTTTTTTTTTGGGTGACACGGGATTTCCCTTATACCTCTGGATGCTCCTGCATCATTGAGTCAAACTACTTGTTTTAGCAATTTGAAGACTAGTCACATCAGCAAACATTGTCCAACTAGGTCAAAGGCACCAAGTTGTAAATTTTTTAAAGGCAAAGGCAAGGTAGATGTTGAACACATCAGAGATAAGATGAACAAGACATGGAAAAAGAAAGATGCTTGCAACACATCAAATGGAGAAGGGATCACTTCACCTAATGGGTCAAGCGATCATACCTCATCAAACTAGGCAATCAAGAGGTATGTTGGCCATATATTCAAGTGTAATATCATACATTAGTTCCAAAAGAGATAGTACTAAAAATATTACATTGGCATGAATAAAGATGGAAGATATTGTTGTAAATTCAAGTTAAATCTTAAAAAATTTCATGTTGTTGTCGAGCATGAAATTTTTTCTGTGTATGCCAAGTGGAATACTAGTTGATGTTGAGCTACCAGACTATCTAGTTGATGCCAAACTCATAGTAGCTACCAAGTGATGGTAATATCAATGGATTTCAAATGATTTTGAAAATAGTTGATGTCAAGCTTACAGATGTACAAGCACTAAGCATTAAATGTAAGGTATTTGGAGGGTATATGATCATTTTCTACTCACTATTCATCATTTTGAATTCAAGAAAGAGCAAGCAGAGAAAAAGACAATTCAAAAACCTATTCAAAGAATTTGTAGAGAATTTAATAGTGACCTCATACATGTTCTTTAGATTTCAAAAGGTATTTATCACAAGTTGAGCTATGCAATTTTACTTTGTATAAACCCTAGTTTGACAAATGGCATCTAGCTCAAAAAATGTAGAAGGGAAAGAGGTTTTGAATGTTCATCTTGTTAGTAACTAAGTCAAACAACCTATACTTAAGGTCATTCCTTTCATATCTTACAAACAAGATCCTTCTGGCACTTTATCCATGACCCCACCAAATGTTATAATGGTGCAAGATATAAGGAGATGTTATAATTGTAAAATTGGTAGCATTAGGGACTTAAAAATTAGAGAAGCATATGATAGGTTATGTGAAAATGGTGTTCTAAAGGAAGAATATAAAATCATTGAGAAGAAGGGTTTAACGCATGCCCTAGATTTTCCTAGTGTATTTAAAATTGGACAGACTAGAATTTTGTTGAGATGAATACATGATGGATATTTATGGCTAGAGGGTGGATCAATTAAGATTACCAAAAGAATAATTCACAAGGTTACTGGCTACTCAACCCTAGATTGGCCCAATACTCCGAGGAGTGATTCCAAGGAAGTAATAGCGAAAAAAATTAGAGAAAAATGGAATAAAAGAGGCATGACAATAGGTACTATTACTGATCCATTGTTGAACTTTGTTGTTAGGGTAATCTCTCATAAATTCTATCAATCTAGTAGATTGAATAGTGTACCATGTATTTCTATGGATGTTGGCTACAAAATTGTAAAGAAAGATCATACATATGATTTGGTTGAGCTCCAACTACAACAATTGATGGAAAATCTTAGAGCAATTATAAAGACCAAGAGTGCTCAATGTAAATTTGGTTCAATTCTAGTTTTTATATTCTTTTATATGTAGAATACATTTCCCTCTTTTTTTACTATAGGTTGGAAGAAGAAAAAAAAGGTCAATAATAGTGCAAATCAATGAGTTCATTGAACAAATGGGAGAAAACTTTGAAACTTTGATGACAGTTTATTTTGAAGATTTGAAGAAATCAATGAAGCAAAGAATGGGGATACCTATTTCATTGGTTGAGCAACATTATAATGATATATTCTTTCTAGTTGATGTTGATTACACTTTTGTGTAGGCTGCCACACCAAGGGTTAGATGGTTAAGGCCACTTGGGTATGAAATTAATATTGACAAAGCTTTAGTAGCCACCATAGCACTCCTAGCAGAGGAAGTGGACAAAAGTGCAAAGATATTTGGCAACTATGAAATGGTAAAATCAAAGAACGCCATGGAGTTGAAAACTACTTCCACACTCAAAAAGAAAGATAAGTTGGTCAAGAAGCTAAATGCCAAATTTGGTGAGGGTGTCAATGAAGAAGAAGAGGATGAAGAGGAAGAACAAGAACAAACCCAAGCACATCTTGCATTGAATCAAATCATGGGAGAGGATAAGGAAGAGAATGAAATAAAAGGTGCTAAGGGAGAAGAAGTTGAGGAAGCACTCACTCATGCCAATACAAAGAAGAGAAAGGCTAAGACACAACCAGTGGCCAAGGAAAAGAAAACTATTAAACCAAGCCCAACCAAGCCAACAACACCTACCACCAAAGCAAGCACACGAGCAATAACACAGAAGGCCAAGGAGAAATCCAAGCAAATAGATTAAGGTGGCCAAGTGCAAAAGAAACAAAAAATAAAATATGTTGCATAGCCTAATTCAGATGAAGAAAGGGCTGAATCAGATGATATAAGACAATTCAAAGTGGTAAGTCACAAAACACTCTTTGATCTTGAAAATTTTTGCAAAAATGCCAAGAATAATGCAAATTTATTTGGTTTTAGACATGTAAGTTTTGATGATTTGCGTAAAGAGAAAAAAAATATGGTGGAAGAAGCCCTATATGCAATGATATCAAAATTTAATACAACACCACTAGAATTTTCCAACTGAGTACCCAAGAAACTATGTGACTTAGTTGAGAAAATATGACATTATTGTTTAAATTTGGAAAAACAAATAATGGAAACCACTTTAGCCCAAGTAATGCCAAAAATGACAAAAGGGTGGATTGCTAAGGCTAATAAGAAATATGGAGTTAGGTTTACACCTAAATATAGAGCCTTCAACATTCTTCAAAATAATATTGAAGATGTGGTAAAGAAATCAACCCAAATATGGAAACTTATCCATGGGTTGACCACTATAAAACAAGGAGAAGCTGACACTTTTAAGGGTAAAGATAATGATAAGGATGAAGATGACAAAGATGATGACAAGGAAAATGATGATAAGAAAGATGATATAGTGGAAGAAGAAACTGAAAAGAAAATTGATGACAAGGCAACTACTAAATAGTAGCAAGATGAATGGAGTGTGTAGGACACACAAGTGTTGAGTGTTAGTCCCCCACATGATATAGTCAAGTCTACTGAAACTATTATTGTTAAGGATGTCTCTGATCTTTTATCTTAGAACATCAATTCCTTGACTATAGAAGACTTGAAGAAGATATTGGACCAATCTACACTGCAACCTAAGTTATCTGATAATCCTATTTTGGTCAGTATAGATGAGCTCCAAAAGGTAGTAACTAATGTCACAAGTGACAAGGTGAATCCACATGAACCACCTTCTATCATCCCTTCATTTACTCAAGTACAACCTTTGACCCAAGTAATAGCAAATACATCTACTAAGGTTGATATATTTGTCAAAATTGACATAGTTCAGCAGGAGCAGATTACAGAAGAAGAAAAAGACATTACTATTGGACAACAAGAAGTAGGATGAATAGATTCATCTATACTTGAAGCACAAGAATAAGGTGCTAGTCATTTCATTGTAATAGACAAGAGAAAATATGAAGAACATGAGCACACACCTAAGGTAAAGGAGTAGGAAGCCATCCAAGCATTGGTAACTCTACCAACATCTAGCACTCCACCTAGACAAACTCTTCAGAAGTCGAGCACAAAATCTATACCATTGCAAATGTCAATACTAGGCTCTAGCTCTTCAAAAGTTGAAAAGGTAATTCACTATGGAGATATCACTCTTGATGAAGAGATTGTTATACCTAAGTTTTATTATGATACAATGACATTAGACCAAATAGGCATTTTGCAACAATCCTTAGAGAAGAAAAAGCATCAATAAATGCTTAAGAGAACACAGGAAAAAGCAAGCACTTCAAGACATTAAAGACATCTTTCTAGATGCATTTAGTATGAAAAATCCTAAAGAGACCAAGCCACTACTAGAAATTTTTTTAGATATAGTGGAAAAGGTTAATAATGAAGACATTGATACTAATGCTAAATTCTTAGAATGGTCTAAAAAGAAATTCTAGAACAAGGTAAATGAAAAGATATCTGGTGATATAGCACTCACTCAAGTTGCATTGGCTACAAAGGTTGAGGATGTGAAGAAGGTACTTGAGAATATATTCACATTGTACACCAAATTGTGTGACCCTACACTTATCACCCAAGAAACTAGACATCATATTCTGAGCCTAGAGAGAAATCTCAACATATCAAGTACAAGGTTACCTCAAAACCTTACTTAGAGTGAGAAGCATTTTCATACATTGCTTCAAGCACAAATTTAATTAGCTATGTTAATAGTAGAAGAGGCTAGCATAAGAGCCAAATTGACATGTATATAGGCATCCCTTACCCCACATATGGAGATATTGCACAAGGAACCAGGTTATGCCAAGACTCTACTAAAGAAAGACCTCAATCTTTCTACTCTAGATGGCCTAGTACACCTTGCTATCGAGCTTGCTATCTAGATCAAGTCATTAGATGTTGGATGTGACAACTAGGGTGCAACTCTTAAAATCATAATGGAAGTCCAAAAATCCTTTTTGGACAAACACACTATACGTGTATAGCCCATTTGACATAAGTGTTAAAAAGGGGGGAGAAATATAATTGAGGGAGATAAAGCAAGGAAGAAATTTAAAAAGGGGGAGCCTAGTAGTAAAGTTATATCATTAGTGTGATATAAACTTTTTGAGATTCATTTTTGGAAAGCAAAAGCAGCAAACAGATATAGATATCAACTATGACAAAGCATATCAAATGAAAGAGAATAAAAAAAAACACATTGAAGTGAGAGAGAGGAGCATAGATTTTGGATACAAAAAAAATACATTAAGTTTGAATGACTTATCAATTTTGAGGTATATAGGTTATTGCAAAAATTTTGAAATTTTTAAGTTTTGCATATAAGTTGAGTCATGGATGAGTTATGCTCAAGAAGACAATATTGATTATGTATATTTAAGCGATTTTGATACTCATGTCAAAGGGGGAGATTGTTGATCTCATATTAGTTTTGAAAAGTGAGTGTCAATCACTTAAGTCATTTACTTAGTTCATGTTGAACTAGTAATACATGTCAAGCACAACTTGTAAATCTTAGACCATGTCGAGTTGCAATGAGTGTTGAGTCACTCATGTTCTAAGTTACTCATGTGTTGAGTCATTCTAGTGTCGAGAAGATAGACCATGCCGATTTTTTCAAGTGCTGAGTAAATAGTGGATGCCAAGTAGTACAAGTGCCAAGTCAAAAGTAGAAATACAATGTATGCTGAGCATCAAAGACTTTATATGCCGAGTGACACAGTTTGGACATATTTGTTTGTAATGGCACAAACAACTATGTAAACCATTTGTGAACCAACTTAAGGATAGATTGCAATCTTTTGGAGATAAGGATGAATCAATATGTGGATTCCCTATGTAAAAACATGTAGCCAATAAAAAAATGTGAAGTTTTAAATGGCAAAATGGATGAATCTCAGCCATAGATTCATACCTAACCCTAAGCCACTAAAGTATTCTTAAGGAGGATGATGCTCTAAATTTTAATGAGTGTACAAGGGGTAAATGATCAAATTGTAAGAGTGAACAAGATATTTTGTAGAGCATTCTAGGTGACTTAGTAGTAAGAGTAAATTGCAAAATCAGTTAGAGAAGAACAAAGGATAGTGAAGGATACAACATAGATAAATCAAATCATGAAGGATCAATTAGAGATTGTGTAGAGGTGATATATTATGAGGAAAGTAAGTGCCAATCACAAGATCTATGCTGAGACATTTTAACTGGTGATTTCAGTTAAGTCTTAACAAAGTAGTCCTAACAGGCTATATGAAATCCTTTAACGAGGTGCTTACTTAATTGTAAGTTGAAGTCCTCTAACCAATCACACTTCTAACAAGGTGTTGAAATCCTCTAACAAGGTGGGACTTAATAGTCTTTGTAAGCCTTTAACAAGGTAGGCCATTCATAGGGCAGACCATGATTCATGGTCAAACCATTGTAACCTTCATTAGATACACTTTATTGTTGTAGTAGTGAAGATTTGTGGGTGTCATCCCCACCCCAGTTTTACCTTCACACTTGGAGGGTTTTTGGGTAATCATATTTGGTGTTATGTGTGTGTTTGATTACATTTTTACTTGATTGATGCATATGCTTTACATGTTATTTCAGTTTATTAATGCATGTGATGTATGAATGGTGAATTTTTTATGGGTCCAAGTTTAAACTCCCGATTCACTACCACCCCCCCCAGAAGTTTACTCTCTTCCCACTTGTAATTCCAATGGCAAAAAATAAACAAGGACAAAACATTGAAGATCCTAGGTGTCAAATGGGTCAAGAAAAATTCTCAAGATGTCTAAGATCATTGAAGTAAACCTATAGACAAAAATCAAAGGAAACCATGCCCCATTCCCCCAGTCCTCTAGTTCATGACATCCTCAAGAGACTATTAGGGAGAGAACACTCATAAAGGAAATCATCATAAACAAAATACAAGTAAAAATAAGTCAACAAGTCTTAGCCAGTTTTTAGTTTAAGTGCATGTTGTAAAGACACATGATTGTCTTCCTATGACTCAAGTCTTCCAATGAGAAATATTGCAACATCTTGTAATTTAGCAAAAGTATTTGATAAGTATTGAAAAACACTTGATGTCAAGAGGAAAGTGTTTAAAAAAATGTTTGAGAGTTGCCAAAGAAACACCAATGCAACAAGGATGCCTATTAAGATATACAATTTGTGCCCCCAGACTTAGTTAAGGATCAATTCCAAGCTAGGAACGGAAAAACAATATGAGATGAAAGGTTCATGAGAAAAAGAGAGATAATGATAGACATAGGTGCAAGGGTTTCAAATAGCACATGTTTCCAAGTTTTCACCACTTGACATGATTTATTTTAGCTCTTAAGCAAGATCACATCCTTGTATCCTTGTATCTAGCAAGGTGATGGTCATGATGGATTACAAAGGTAGACAATATAGATAAGAAATGACAAATGAAGCAAGTGAAATTGATCCTCAAGGAATGACTCCTCAAGAGTACCCAAGCTACAAAAAGGGTAAAATAGCCATATGAAGCATGTTTGGGACAAGAAAATAAAGGCAAGAAACGAGATAACATGTAGGATAAGCAGCTAAAGCAATAAGTGAGATAGCATATAAGATAAGAAGTGGAAGCCAACAAGAAAGATACCATATAGGATAAGCAGTGGAAGCCAATAAGTAGACATGTTAAGAAAGGCATATGAGAACCATGTTTTTATTTATGTGACCATGACCAAGGGGTCAATTCAATAGGATAGGATAGAGAAATAAGAATGAAGCTATATATGAAGGCTACAAGTGAATGAGAAAGCACAATAGGGAAGTTGATGGATAAGATAGCCAATATGCAAGGATAGATCAGCATTGTCAAGATAAAAGAGAGAAGAGGGAATAGATGGATTGTGGAAGAAATACACATGATGCTTTTTTGACAATTTTTCAGCATGGTACTTTCCCAAGGTGTCATAAGTGTTTTTCACCATAGGAAAAAAATTGTTTCTCTTTACTTTTTTTTATCAAGGTGCATGTTGACCAAGTTTTCACCAAGGAACATTCCTTTTTTTATGAATTTTTAGAAATAGGTCAATCTTTTTCAATTTGGATAGTGCTCCTATTAGAAGGATAAGTCATGATAAACCAAGACAATAGAAATGTATATTCAAAGATGTTGATAGTAATATAAGGGAGGTGATATTAGAAAGCATATATGGTGGATAAAAGCTCATGCTTTTGGAGTCTAGGTAAGTATAGGCTTGAAAATATTATATAAGGATAGGTGATAAAGTGATAAATATCAACATTGACACAAAACTTGAAGGGTAGTGGAATGATGAAGGAATCATGGAGGAAATAACTTGAGGTTTAGAAGTATGAATTGGTAAGATATTATTAGAAAAAGATGGAGTGGAATCCTTTAGAAGCTTGAATGTCAACTTTGATTTTTTTTCAAGATTCAAGTCTTTCAAAATAGACTATGTGAAAGAAACGATAAGATTGAGCAAGGAACGAGAAACAATCCAAGTAAGTTAAGTGTGAAACAATGTTACCATGAGATAAGCAAAATCCAAGAGCATACACCAAGATGGTTCAACAATGGAGACAAGAATTTATAAGGGGAAAGCAAAGAAAACCCCTTGTGAGTATTATGAATGAAGGAAAATGCCTAGAGAAGAGAGAGAGTGTGTGTTGGAGCAAAATAGCTCAATACAATAACATCAAAGTGATGTGTAAAGAAGAAAGAGAGAGGAGCATCTCTTTTAAAGAGATGAGAAAGGAGTTGCATGTGTAACTCCCATTTCTATGAATGCCACATTCATAATAGGTGTGTGCAAAGTGTCACAATCCTCTTAAGGAGGATAAACTAAATTCCTTAATAAAGGATTTATAAAAATGAGTTGTCCTCACATGTGGAATAAAGGACAAATAATGACATGTCCTCCACATGTGTACAATAGGACAAACTACATTAGGGATCCTTGGAATATCCCAATTAAATACATCCAAGGGAAGATTAATGTTTCTAACACCCCCCCTTAATCTTTACTTGGGGAGTTTACATCAAAGGGTTGTATACCCAAATTTTTACAATGAAATTGAAATCTCTCTTTAGCGAGTGGTTTTGTCAAAATATCTGCCACTAGGTGTTCACCTTTACAATAAAGAAGAGTAACTTGCTTGTTTTCAACTTTTTCTCGAATGAAGTGATATTGAAGTGAAATATGTTTGGTCCTTGCATGAAAAACTGGATTCTTTGCCAAGGCAATAGCACTTTGATTATCACAATGTAGTGGGGTAGGTGCTTGTTGAGATAGACACGAATCTTCAAGAAGTCTTCTAAGTCATAAAGCTTCTTTAGCTGCATTGGTAAAAACCTTTGTATTCAGATTCAGTTGAGCAAAGGGAAATAGAGTGTTCTTTTTTACTTTTCCAAGAAATTGCACTTGAACCAACAAAGAAACAATAGCCACAAGTGGATTTCCCATCATTGGAATCTCCACCTAGATCGGAATCAGTATAGCCATGTAAAATAAATTTAGAATTGGCATCATAGAATAATCCCATATTAATAGTTCCTTTAATGTACCTTAAGATTCTTTTAGCAACTTTAAAGTGAGTTTGTTGAGGTTTAGACATAAATCTAGAAACTAAACCAACACTATAAGCAATATTAGGTCTAGTAAGAGTTAAATAATTTAAACTTCCTACCAATTGCCTATACAAAGTTTCATCAACAAAAGGAGTATTCATATCAGCCATTAATTTAGTTCCTAATTCACATGGAATTGAAACATGGTTAGAATCATTCATCTTAAATTTGTCTAAAATATCATGAGCATACTTACTTTGAGAAAGAAAGATACCCTTAGGAGTTTGGCAAATTTGCATACCTAAGAAGTAATGTAAAATACCTAAATCAGTCATTTGAAATTTCTATTTAAGTTGAAACTTAATATCAGAAATCAAAGCATCTAAACTAGAAGTGAGAATTAGATCATCAACATAAACAATAACAATGATAATATGATCTTCAGTATGTTTAATATACAAATTAGGATCATTCTTACTTCTAGAAAAACCTTGAGAAATAAAGAAAGAATTAATTTTAGAATACCATTCTCTAGGTGATTGTTTAAGACCATAAATAGATTTTTTCAATTTGCAAACTAGATTTTCACTACCTTTCTTAACAAATCCAGGAGGTTGAGCCATATAGATTTCTTCATGTAAATCACCATTTAAGAAGGCACTTTTAACATCCATTTGGTGAATAGGCCAATTCATTTTGGATGCTAAAGCAAGAACTAATTTAATAGTAGGCATTTTAGCAACAGGAGCAAAAGTTTCATTATAATCTAATTCTTCAATTTGTGAAAAACCTCTAGCAACTAATCTGGCCTTAAATTTACTAATTTGATTATTAGAATTCAATTTTGTTTTGTATAACCATTTACATGAAACTATATTCTTGCCATGAGGTAACTTGACTAAGTCCCAAGTTTGATTAGCAATTAAAGAGTCATATTCCTCTTACATGGCCTTTTGCCAATGAGGTTGAGAGTTAGCTTGATCAAAAGACTTAGGATCATTAGAATTCATAATAGTAGTCATCAAAGAATAATTACAATAATTAATCCTTCTATGTTTAATTCCACCAAATCTAGAAATGTAGTCATCACTTTCATTGATTAAGTTTTGAGCCCATTTAGGTTTACATTTAGTTGCAATGGAATCATCACAAGAGGAAGAATCATTATCAATAAAAGCATCATTAGTAGCTACTTGAATATCATTACTTGTAGGTGGTGCTTGAGTTGAAGGGTTAAGAGGAGGAGTAGGGTTAAGAGAAGGAGGTTGGTCCTCCACCAGCACAATTTTAGTGCCATTGAATTCTACATCATGTGTAGTAGAACAATCATGGACTCCATTTTCTGCAATACAAACATCTCTAGCAACTTGAACTTTGTTAGTAGTGGAATCATAAACACAATAACCCTTAGTGTTTTCATCATAACCAACAAAAATATAAGGACAAGACTTAGCATCTAATTTATGCCTTTTCTGTTTAGGAGTATGAACATAAGCAATAGATCCAAATATTTGTAAATGATGTAAATTAGGTTTCCTACCAGACCAAGCCTCTTCTGGAGTAATATCCTTGAGAGCTTTGGTAGGAGTCCTATTAAGAATATAAGTTGCACAAAACATGGCTTCAGCCCAAAATTTATAATGCAGATTCTTAGCATGCAACATGCATCTAGCCATTTCAACAATGGTCCGATGCTTTCTTTCTGCCACACCATTTTGCTGTGGTGTATAAGGAATAGTAAGCTTATGTTTAATTCCACATGATTTCAAATAAGAGTGAAAAGCATTATTCACATATTCCTTTCCATTATCAGTTCTGAGAATTTTAAGTTTAAAACCATATTGCCTTTCAACATATAACTGAAATTCAATGAATATATCAAGAACTTGATCCTTGCTATGCAAAAAATAGATCCAAGTTCGTCTAGAAAAATCATCAACAAAGGTAAGTGCATACCGAGAACCTTGGATGGAGTTATTCTCCATGGGGCCCAAAAGGTCACTATGGACAAGATGTAACTTTTGAGTTGCCCGCCATGATTTTCCACTTGGAAAGGGCTCCCTATGCATCTTACCACTCATACAACTAGTACAAGCAATCTTAGAAGGAATAATGTGAGGCAACCCATCAACCATATTGCTTTTTTGCATTAAAGTAATATAATCTGAATTTAAATGGCCAAGTCTTTGATGCCATATATTGAAATCAATGGAAGTATGTAAAGAATATCGTGAACTAGCAAATTCATGGAATTTAAATAAATTGCCATTACCCATTTTAGCATGAGCAATCACTTGTTTAGTTTGAGGATCTATGACATAACATGTATCTTTATAGAATTCAACTTTATAGTCCTGACATAACTGTGAAACAGAAAGCAAATTAATTTTCAGATCAGGTACATACAATACATCATGCAATTTACCATTAGGAATAGTTACATCACCTAAACCTTCAACCTTACAAGTCTGATTATTAGCTAACTGAATAGGAATGTTAGCAATATCAGGTTGCAGAGAATCAAAAATTTCTTTATGAGAAGTTACATGTTGTGATGCACCACTATCAACAATCCACTCTAAAGGTCTACAAAGATTAAAACTAAAAGTAAAAGCATGACGAGAATTAAAACCAATAGAGTTACCTTTTTTATGATTTGATTTTTGATTATGGTTACAATTGTTCATAGGTTTTTTATTTTGCTTTCTAAAACAGTTATTGACAACATGCCCATCTTTGCCACAATAAGAACAATGAGGTTTGGAATTTGAATGATTCCTTTGATTATTATTATTGCGATTGTTATGGTGATTTTTATTATTGTTAGATTTCACATGAGATTTATTGTGGAAATTATTAGAATTATTATTATAGTGTTTGTTATTATTATTATTTGAACGAAAATTATTATTATTTGAATTTCGAGACATAAATGCATGTTCATTTGATTTAAGGGTGCCAAAAAAAATTAGCTTAGCTTCTTCCTGTCTTAATAAAGTTTGAAAAATAACATAAGTTAACTAAGTAGTTAAAGTAGGAATAGCAAGCTGTGCATGAACATTAGTTATAAACTGTTGAAACTGTCTAGGAAGACGCTTTTTAAGAATAAGATGAATTAAACGAATGTCATCTAACTGAACACCTAAAGCAATAATTTGGCTTTTAATAGAATCAAATTTTATAAGAAATTCATCCATACTCTTAAGATCTGTATACCTGAGATCTTCAAGTTGATCCTGCAACTATATTTTGCAGTATTCATCTCCACTGTCATACTTGGTTTGCAAAATTGACCAGGCATCATGAGCTTTAGAATAGTGTGCAATTAACACATATAAATCTGGAATAATGGAAATACCAATTAATCCTAAAGATTCTTCATTTTTAAGTTTCCAAGTATCTTTTTCATCTTGAGTAGCCATTGAACCAGGTTCAATAGAAGGATCAGTGGCTATCTTGAACAAGTGTTTAAAATGAAAAATGAACGAAATGTGAGTTTTCTAGGAGTGATAATTAGTATGATTAAATTTTATTTTTGGAATTAAGGTTGACATCTTTATGAAAAAAAAAAAAAAATGTCCCTCCTAATAGAAATATGACTTAAAAGATTAAAAAATCTATGAGATTAATTAAGTTAAGTTAAGCCTTGCTAAGAGAACTATGATTAAGTACCTGAAAGAACAATGATACAATCTTGCAAAATAAGACGTTAGAATATAATGATTGAAGCTGAAATAGAATACTAGAACCTTGCAAGCAGATTACTAATTGTTACAGATTATTAGTAATCTGTAACAAAGGAATAATGCAGAAGCTTTTAGAAAGACTAAACGATTATTATGTAAAAAAATAATAATTAACTATAATGAATTTTTTTTTATAAAAGATCAAATGAGGAAGTTATAAATTGATTTTATAACTCTAAGACCATTTAAGAAATTATAAGTAAATTCCTTAATGAAGAAAAAAAAATATGAGAAATGATTGAAACTAAAGTTATATTTTTTGTTTTTTAAAAAGATACTAATAGATATATTAAAAAAAGTGACTCAAAACACTTAATTAAAAAAATTATTGAAATGTTGGTCAGAAAATGACCAAAGAGATTGAAAGAAACAAAAATATGAAAGATCTCATAACAATAAAAAAAAAACGATGAAAAAGAATGAAAGAAACGATGAAAAAGAATGAAAAAGAATGGTGCAAGTTAAGAGCAGAGAAGATAACAACAAAAAAAATATCACAGCGCAGACTCCTAATTACCCTCCTTTGTTTAGAATTGACCTCAGATAACACAAGATAAGAGTAGAGAAACGTCTACAAAAACAAACAAAAAATGACTACAAAAGTAACACTTCTTTATAACGTTTAGCAACACATTCAGCTAACAATATTTAGATTAAAACGTATGAGACAGAATGAAAAATGTATGAGGGAAAAACACGTTATTTCATGCAAAGAAACTGTATGAAAGAAAAGCTAACGCAGATATGATAACATGTGATGGTCACTTGGTCAATACCAGTAGCAACGAAGTTCTTCTATGCCTCACACTATGATTTTTTAATCATAGTTGGGGTAATAAGATTGGGAAGCCACACACTGTCCTAGTTAAGGTGACAGGTAAATGTGGGTCTATTATGGTGAGGATGGTGCCAGCTCCGTGAGGTGCTGGTATTGTTGCGGCATGCGTGCCTAAGAAGGTTCTGCAGTTTGTTGGTATTGAGGATGATTTTACGTCTTCTCGCAGCTCAACTATTGCCTTCGCAGTCTTCAAAATGGCAATAAGATAGGGGACCTGATGGTGCTTCACCCCTTATCTTTATGGGCGTTGATGCAGAGAACGCTCAGTGAAAGAGAGAAGCAGCTTCAAATTCCAATGTAAATGAACATACTAAAGAACCAGAGGAAGACGAAGGGGATATACTTGCTCCTCAAGAAGAGAAGACAAGGAAAGAAGGGTGCCCAACAAGGGCAATTCACCAATGGAAGCAAGTTGAAAAAAAATGGGATACTTTCCAAAAGGTTGCTCTAGTTAATCGGAAAAGAAAGAAAGTTTCTTAAAAAAACTTGAACAAAGATTTTTAAAAATGAGATATCTAAAATCTCATAGATTTTTTTTTTAAAATTATAAATCAAAATAGATAGATAAAGATTAGAAATTTATTTATTTTTTCAAATATGAATATGAAATGTTTAATTATCTCTCTCTCTCTCTCTCTCTATATATATATATATATATATATATATATTGAAATGAAATATAAAATTTAAAATAGAGATATAAGGAATGATTTAAATTTCAATTTTTTAAACTACTCTATGTGAGTACTAATGTTTGTTTATTAACACACTTAGAATTATGATTTCCTGCAAGAATGTTAAGGAGAGAAAAAAAAAAGAAATATATATATATATTGCACAAATTATAATAAATGAGTGCTAATGAAGTAATGCTTCTTGTTTTGGTGGCACGCCTTCCAAAACAAGAGCAAAAAAAAAATTAAAATTTTGAAAGGAAAACTCTTTGGCGGCAAGCCTTCCAAAGAGGGTTAGTAAACAATGATAGAAAATGATACAATAAAACCTGCACTCACAAGATGTTAGAATGAGCAAACAACCACCACACAAACTTCTTCTCTCAATAACATCTCCAAATAAGGTGTGCTCCAATGAATGGCAACCTTCAACACAAAACTTAAAATGAGGATTAGTAACTAAGCTCTAATACCATGAAAGAAATGATAAGATTGAGCAAGGAACGAGAAACAATCCAAGTAAGTTAAGTGTGAAACAATGTTACCATGAGATAAGCAAAATCTAAGAGCATACACCAAGATGGTTCAACAATGGAGACAAGGATTTATAAGGGGAAAGCAAAAAAAACCCCTTGTGAGTATTATGAATGAAGGAAAATGCCTAGAGAAGAGAGAGAGAGTGTGTTGGAGCAAAATAGCTTAGTACAATAACATCAAAGTGATGTGTAAAGAAGAAAGAGAGAGGAGCATCTCTTTTAAAGAGATGAGAAAGGAGTTGCATGTGTAACTCCCATTTCTATGAATGCCACATTCATAATAGGTGTGTGCAAAGTGTCACAATCCTCTTAAGGAGGATAAACTAAATTCCTTAATAAAGGATTTATAAAAATGAGTTGTCCTCACATGTGGAATAAAGGACAAATAATGACATGTCATCCACATCTGTACAATAGGACAAACTACATTAGGGATCCTTGGAATATCCCAATTAAATACATCCAAGGGAAGATTAATCTTTCTAACACTATGGAATCCATATATCTTTTTGTTTTTCATTTCCTTTGGATTCTTTAGAACACATATCTTTGATGGTGGATTTAGGAACCCATATTTTCTTTGATTTTACTTTTTTGTTCATGGACCTTTGTGGTCTCTTGAATTTTTTTTCTTTCTTTTTAGTCACATTTTGATTAGATAAGACACAATAATCTTCATTTGTAAATGGATTCTTATATTTACTCTTTATTTGATCATCCAAATTTATTCTAAAATACTGGGGACTTGTTGATGAATAAGGCTAATATGATTGGTTTATATGGATAGATGAAAGAATATTTTTCAAGGATAAGTGTCTTTGTCGATATTGAGGTATGATAGAATAGCTAGGAGTGGAAAATGTAGGGGATGAAGGAACATAAGCTCCTAATATGGATGGAAGGCTTGAAGGATTCAAATTTGATAGATAAGGACCAAGGATAGACTTGGTATATGAAAATTGATAAGAGCGTGAGGGGATACTTTGATCTTGACAAGTTTCTTTGGATAGCATAGGAATAGTGATTTTCTCATGATTCTTAGTATGCTCAATGGAAATAGTGAAAGTGGTATCTTCATCATACTTGGGAGATAGGTAAGACATATGACATAGAAGTGTGAAATATTGAAGGAGATAAAATGGTGCTCGATATTGATCTTTATTTATAGCTTTAGATTTTTGAGAGTCCTCTTGGCATGGAGCCACTTCTAAGGACAAGGGTGAATGTGAGGTTTGCATGATAGGATCTTGAAGAGATAGTGGAGGAATTTCTAGAGTAGGAATAGTAGGAATAACATCGTATGAAAGTAGACAATCTTTAGTTTTAGTAGCATAAAAAAGGTTTGTAGCCAAGTGTATATTAGCTTGATCTTCTTTTAGAGGCAGCTCTTGGGGGTACACATAGTCAATGCAAAAAGAATTATGTTTTTAGTTTCATGGAAGCATATTGGAAAGCTCTTAAGTTTTAGGAAGTTCATGTGTGTTGGAACAAGTGGAGGTGTCAAGAAGACCATCACTATACATAGGTTCATCAATATGATCTTTCTCAAGAGAAGTATCCTCATCACATGAGTCATTTGGGATTCGAACATCAATGATCCCATCAATATGATCTTCGAATTCACATTTCAACTCCATGCAATCTGAAGTAGTGTGATCTTTGTTTCTATGGTACTCGTAATAGTGGTTATCATTCCACCATGGAGGTTTTATCTTGGGTTCATAAGGTCTAGAGTTTGGTAAAGTGATGATGTTGTTTGTAACTACAGTCCTAACATCACATCATATGAATATCCCAAAGGAGTAAAAATTCTCTCAAAAGTATGTCTAGGATCATT
Source organism: Cupressus sempervirens (assembly GCA_028749045.1). Classification (NCBI taxonomy): domain Eukaryota; kingdom Viridiplantae; phylum Streptophyta; class Pinopsida; order Cupressales; family Cupressaceae; genus Cupressus; species Cupressus sempervirens. The sequence continues at coordinate 728,567,759 of CM053789.1, read as the reverse complement.
TTTCCCATTCTCATCTTGGTCAAAGATAGGTCCATCATAAAATATTGGCATAGGCTCAAAGGAGGTATTACTTTCTTATTCTCTAAAGAGGTCTTTAGATCTAGAAGATGAATATTATTGATGTCGTAGAGTAGAATATGTAGATCTAGAAGAGGAGGACTCACATGTATGTAAAGGTCTTAAGGAAGATTCATTCAAGGATGTGATTCTTTACTCTTACATCTTCTCAAGTTTAGACTTGATTTCTATTATGTGCCTTGTGAGACAAAGATAAGAAAGATAATTTTTATCTTCTAGTTCTTTGTATCGAGTGTATAAGTCTTCAAACTCTTTAGCACTAAGGAGAAGCTTATGATCATCTAAACTTATTTGAGGTTTGGAAGAAAACATTATGAAGCCCATAGTCAGAGATAGAAAGTTAGGCATGAAGGTGAATAGAGGAAGCTAATAAGGTGACCCAAGATAACTTGATGCCCAGACTAGAGAGGTAGAGTTTTCACTTGTCAAAGAAAGGTAGCAATGAAAGAGTGACTTGTTAAGAAAAGTATCCAAAAAAATTATGACTCCAATGACTCAATTCAAGAGCTAAGCAAGAAGCCAAATAGTCAAGTGGGTATAAAAAGAGAGATGAAAAGTGAACAAATTTCCTAATAAAATAGTGTAGTCAAGAGATCAAGGTAGACATTTCATAAAAATGAAGGTCTCAGTATGCTAATGTAGACCATGAAGACGAAAAAGACCTAAGACCAAAAAGCCATTTTAAGCAAGTTCAAACACTAGAGACATAGAGAAGAAAAGTCAAATGATGAAACTCCCTTGAGTAGGCAACACAAGAAAAATGTTTAGACTTGGAGAAAACTATTTTTAAATTTTCTTTGAGTTCTTTTTGTGTTTTTTGTATTTTTTTGTGTTTTTTAAGGTTTTATGATTTTTGCGGGATCTTTTTTAATCAAAAGACACAATGAAAGTATGAAAAAAGGAACAACTTCCTAAGGTTACATTTTATGGATGTTCCCCTTTTTCCCAAGTGGGGAGGGTTTTAAACATTGAAGCACATCAAACACACCAACAAGCTATTCATGTTTCTACAAGGACACACAAGCTCAACTAGGGGATGCACTCAATATACAAAAAGTACATGAGGCCCAAATTCATAGATGAAAGAGAATACTACCAAACAAATGAGAGTAAATAGTAACCCAATATTCACCTTCACTTCCCAAAGGCATAATTTTTTTTGGGGTTTAGACAAGATTTAAAATATTACTACTTCCAAGAGGCATGTCTTTAGATTCAAGGAACACTGTTTATACTCTACTAGAACATGAAAGTTGAGATCATCTCTTAGAGTGATAACTTCTGTAGGCATGCCTCTAAAAAATAAAAAGGCAAGACCCGTTATTTATGTTCCCCTCAAACTCCTTAACAAGGATGCAAGAAGAAAACATAAATAAGAAAACCTTGGGGATTAAAAGACAAAGGGATTCATTTTAAGCCCAAATCTAGATGTGAATGGTTGATTTTAAGCCCTTTTTTCAATGTTGGAAAGACACACCAAATAATTTTAAAAATAGAAAGAAAAGATTTTACAAAACAAGAAGGCAATTATCAATATTTACAATGCAAATGAGAACTTTTGGAATGTGTGCACCTTGATTTTATGCTTTCCAATTTTTTCTATCTTTTGCTCCTTTGCCCTCCAAATTGCATTCAAAAACTTCAACCAAGTGCATGAAATCATGAGTCAATATGATAATTCAAAGAAAATAGATTGAGTTAGTTGATTCCATACAAAATGGCAACTCATTTCATGCATTGAACTTTGTACAAATAAAATGCAAGCTAATCACCAAATGCTCTATTTCTTTTTTTCTTTTTTTCTTTTCACCTAGTCAATAAGATTGATTTTTTAAGCAGTACTTTTGGCCTCAAAAATGAAAATGGAAATAAAATAGCCATAGTGAAAATCAAAGAGATTTTGAAAAATACAATAATTTAGGGATATCTCTTAATTTGTACCCTAGCGACCCATTTTATGAAAATAGACCAATTTTCATAAATTGGGGTTTTGAGCCATGATATTGCACCTAAATTTTAAAAAAAACTCAAAGAACTAATCCCTATAGAATTTAGAGAGATTTCCAAAAAATGAAATTTTTATGTAAAATTCAATTTGTAACCAAAAGTGATTTTCCATTAATTATAAAGAAAAAATTATAACAAACAAAAAATAAATCAGAAAAATCTAAATTTTGCCCGAAGTCATCTTTGATCCATTTCCAAACTAATTTTTCTTTAAGATCTAGATACCAAGTTTTTTGGAAGATATGATGAAACCTTTCAAAACCTAGGGGTTCTCCTTTGAAGTCAATCTGCACAAGGGTTAGCCTTAAAAACCAAAAAGTCAACTTTGCAAAACAACTTGATTAGATCCTATAAGTGGATCTAAAGAATAGAAATGAGAAATGCAAACAAATTAAACTACTAAACCCAAAAAAATACAAGAAAATAGAGCAAGAAACTTGATCCTGTCCCCACAGTGGGCACCAAAAAAATGTATGTAAAAAATGTGGATGCACTTCTATAAACCCTTATACTTGAGAATACCCATGGTGAAGAGCATCACAAGATGTGTGTTATAGCTTCCTATCTATGATGTGCAAGATCTATGAGATGGTGACTCTCAATCGAACCTAGATAAAGAAACACTTGCAAGGTGCATCATAGAATGGAAGATTCAAATGAAAGTGCAATATAAATTAGATGCAAAGTAGTATATAATGAGAGATGCAATGCAAGAAATGTAAATTCTAATTTACTTGTTGATCTCCAAGTCATGTTGACTATCAATGTCAAACACTTAGTCATTTGTTGGAATTATTTTAGAATAATTGGGAGGAGGAGTGATTTAGTTATTCAAGGTCCAGATGTACAAAATAAAATCTCTTTCACAATTCAGTGAACCCATAAAACATTCATACACATCCATGCATTCATTGTGTATCAACCAAGACTTATATGTTACTATCAAATCAACTTGTAGAAATGTAAATCATGAAACACAACACATTCATCAGTACATTTGACACAATGATTTAACACAAAAACCCAATTTGGGAAAAACCACTAGTAACATGCTACTCCTTTTCACCCTTCTGAAGTGATGCCCTGTGAAAGGCCAACCTTGTTAAAGGTTACAATACACATTGTTAAATGTGACTCGGTTAAGGGATTTCAATCACCCTATTAAAAGTGAGCCTTGTTAGAGGACTTTAGGCCATTCACTCAAAATGCTACCCTATTAAAGGATTTTCCAATGACTGTTAGGTCAACCTTAATCCAAAGGATTTACCCTAGACTGATACAATTGTTAGAAAGTAAAAGTAGAGCTTTGATTTGATACAACTTACAATTTCACTTGTAGATTATAGATCTCTATTCATTCCTCAATTTTGCTTGGTTTTCATACTTTGCAACTCTGATAGCTTGTTCACTATTTAAACATTCATCTTCTTAAGCCTTCATGCTTGGTATGCCACTACAGACACTTCTCTTAGGTCACTTGATGAAACAAAATCCTTAATTCCTTCTCCTCCTTGGGTTCTAACTTATGACACCAACCTCTCTAACTCTCTTACTTCATGACCAGACATTATATAAAGGAAATTATAATATTTTTCTACTCATTATCCATTGTCTAAATTAGGGTTTTGGATGGATTAGGTATGATACAATTTATCTACCCCATATCTTGTCTATTCTAGAAAATTCTCATAAAATCCATTTGAATTTGCCTTAAAATGGTTTACATTAAATTTTGTGCCACTAGCTCATCAATCTTATCTTCCTCCTAATTCACAAGTTCCAAGAAAACAAACTTGTCAACTTATATTTGGAAAATCTTCAATCTTTGTCATAATGTAGCAACTTAGCATTGTCAATCTTCTGATGCTCTACACATACTGCATTACTCAGCATCTATAGTAAAATCACTTAGCATCAACTAGATTTTATTGGTGCTTGACATCGACTAAAATTTAATAAGCATCTATTGTCTTGCTTGGCATCCACTAGAATTTTCTTTCACTTGGCTCCAACTGACTTTCTCCTCAACTTGCACTAACTTTTCTTGGCACCTGCTATCCACTTGGTCAATCTTGGCAGAAAAACTTTATTTAACTTGCTCTTCTAAACTTTCAAAGTATAGCCAGCCATTTTGTAACCTTAAGTAGATCATCAATAAGTCATGTTATCACTATCTTAACTATTCCGTTTACTTCATTAAATAATCATAACTCAACCTTTCCTCTAGGTACTTTTGTTACATCTTATTGATCAAATCCTCCTCATCAATCAACTAAGGGATAGCACTTGAATCTTGTAAGAAATTATCTTACTAGAAAATAGTAGGTTTGACATCAATGACAAAACAATGATTGAAACACATAGTCTTCTTCAACAATCTCCTTCTTAACAATCTCTTTCAAATGATATTTTCAATCAGATATCAACATCATTTCCTAGGTAGGGTTGGTCAATGATCACTACAATTGAGCCACCCAATGAGGTTGAATGATGTATTTAGACTTGTTCACATTTTAGTTTGAGTTGAGTGAGTCTTAGGTTGTTAAGAACCCTAGTACATACTAAGTGACCATTTTATGTCAAGTTACACTTATGTAAACCATTTTTTCTATACACAATTGAATGATTATTAAGATAGAAAAGGAGTTGGTTATGTATTCTATTAGAGATCATTAATTCCTATAAAGGTAGTGTAACCAATAAGAAAAATGAAAGGATTAAGTAGCAAAAGAGAGAAGTCTAGCTTGTTGATCATGATCTAGAACCTTCTCTAGTTGGTTATTTAAGGAGGAACTAAACCCTAAATCATATAGGTGAAAGATGGAGTGGAGAGACAAGTGTATATGAAAGAGGAAATGTTTGGATGTTAGAAGCAAAGACCAGGCAAGGAAACATAGCAGTTAAGGACATAACAACTTTTATCAGATAGGAAATCAAATTATAATTGGAGAGGACATATATAATCAAGCATTAGAGTATTAACTAGAGCATCAGGTGCTGATACATTCGAGGAAGTGAATAAGGGTAAATCTCTTAACAAAGTGATCCTAACAGGCTTCTAAAAATATCCTAACATAGTGCTTAATTAGTTGCAAGTTTAAATCATTTAATCAAGGTAGACTGAATAAGTCTTGTAAGATCTTATTAGGGAAGACCCCTCACAGGATAGATCATAAAAAGTGATCAAACATTATATCCTTAACAAGAGCACTTTATTACCACAGTAGTGAAGATTTTTGGCTCTCATCTTCACCCTAGTTCTACTTTCACCTTGGAGGGTTTCTAGGTAACCAAATCTTTGGTGTTATGTGTTTACATTTACTTTCATGTGTATGGACATATGAATAGTTAGATCTATTTTAGTTTATGGTTATATGATTAATGATGCTGATATGAGATGGGTTAAAGGTGAATGCATTTAATTTGTTTCAAGAAGATAAAAGTTTTATAGAACTTGATTCACCTCCCCCGCCCCAATATCTTACCTTCCCAATAGACTTCCAACAATTGTTATTAGAGCTTTGTTTTCTTAAAATAAGTTGAACCACTTAAGAGTTAAGATGTTGGAGATGGTGGCTTATAAGTTGGGAAAGATCATTGAGAATTAGAAGCTTGACTTATAAATCATGTACCACAATAGCTTGGAGCAGCAAGAGAAGAGTTGAAGAAATCCTTAAATAGAAGGAAAGAATTGTCTATCTAACATAATGACACTCAATATTAAGAAGAAGACATTGAAGGACTACTTGATAATAGCAATTCCAATGAAAGCGATGTAGAAATAGCATACCTATTGGAGAGAAACAATTTATTAAATGAAGAGGATGAGGATTTAAAATAGAGCATGGAATTCAATCAATAAGACTATGTGAAGTGACTAAACCTAAAAGGAAAGTTGGAGAAGACAAAACAATGGCAAAAGAATATAAGAGATAAATGGATACTAGACTTAATAAAAGAACATGTGATGTGTAGAAGCTCATAAACAATCAACTAGATATGGTGAATACTTGAAAATCAATAATTGAATAGAAATGACTTGAAAATTGTGAATCTGAGGATTGTGTAAAGTTCTAAAAAGGAACTCATTGAGAGGATGAACAATCCTAATGAAACTATGAGATACTTTGAGGAACATATGTAAACACCAAGAATACCTAGTGATACCTCTAGACTAGGATATACATGTTATAAATGTAATATTGTAACTAAGAGGGGAGGGGTGAATCAGTTACCAAAAAAATAATTTCATTTTCCTAGATGTCAATTAAAACTTTCCTTTGATCATACAATACTTTTTAACTTAGTTAACAAAGAAATCTTATGATTATTAAATTGGTTTAGCCTTTAGTAACTTAGTTACAAAAACATAAAGCATAAAGAAAATAACATGTATACAAATGAGACCAAGATTTAATGTGGAAACCCAATTTGGGAAAACCACCATGAAACAAGATACAATATTTTTCACTATTCTAAAGTGACTCATGTTAGGAGCCACCACTGTTAAAGGTTACAATACATATTGTTAAGTATCACCTTGTTAGAGGATTTAGATTACCCTATTAAGAGTGGCATGGTTAGAGATCTTCAAACACTTCAATCTTGAAATATCACCTTGTTAGAGTATTTACAATATAATTATTAAGGCAACTCTATTTAGAGATTTATTTATCAGTACAATGGTTAGGAGGTAACAACAATTTGACTTCGTTTATGAAGCAACTATCTTTTTAGATTCAAATCTCTATTCTGGCTTGACTTCTAGATCGTTCCTTATCAGATGTTCTTTGTAGCTTATCTTTCACTCTTTCATGCTCTTCCTTTTCCTTCACTCACATATCCATCTTATTTCATTTTCCACTTCTACTCCTTATCCTCACAACTTGACCTTTCATATATATCATAAGATTAGACAAGTTGGCTTGAATACCCTTCCAAATAATTAATAAACATCCAAATAGTCAGCCTCAATTAACTAACTATTAGATAAATGCATTATGTTGGTATTTAGTCAATACTAGGATTGAACATTTGGTGAATACTGAGTCCTTTGATGCCCAACCACTCAATCAATACTAAAAGTAGGGTTCCTTTCTTTAACAAACTACTCAATTAATACTAGAATGTCTTATTTACTCAACTGCTCAGTTAGTACTAAGATATATAAGGTTAATACTGTAAACTCTATATTGCTTGATTAATACTAATGTTTGTGTAACTTTAATGACAACATACAATTAAAGAGTATTTTTCAACAAAATCCCTCTTTGGCATTGATGGAAACACAACATGTCAACATAAACTGATAGAAGTATGAGAAATTAGATAATATCCTTAGTTTCATTATGATTCTCATCCATACCAACTCCCTCTCAGATTCTTCTTGGATTTGTCTCTATTGCTTCCCTATCAACACTCTTGCTATGGACTATTTTTGTTTACTCCCTCTTTGTTGTACAATCCATCATCTAAGTGTCTTTCTTTTGCTGGGATACAAAACTCTCCCTCTTTCTCTTTAACATTGAACTCTCCCTCACTCTTCCATGTTAATACTAAACTCTCCCTCTTTGACATCAAATGACAAAGGATACAAATTTTTGAAGTTTCAATGTACCTTTGTACTAATTCATATGCAGTATGCTCTACATTTCACACCTAACATGTGATAATCTAGATCAACTTGATAGATCTTCATTGAAACTTGGTTGATGCCTCAGTATATTTTTCTTTAGTGAGCATCAAATAGGAGAATAACCCATATTTTACCTCTTAGATACATAAGTGAATCCTTAGGTAAAGCCTTAGTAAATATATCTACTATCTACTCCTTGGTGTTCACATATTCCAATCTCACCTCTTTGCTTGAACCAATTCCCTTTAGAAATGATATTTGACTACAATGTGTTTTGACTTTGTGTGCATCATAGGATTTTTTGATATATTTATTGCACTTGTGTTATCACAATAGATAACCAATGGTTCCTTGATTTCCTCCTTCATTCCTAATAGCAATTGCTTGGTCCATATTATGTTTGAACAATTGATGGTTGCAGCAACATACTCTGCCTTTGCTATTGATTAAGAAATACAATTTTATGCTTCTTGCATGTCCAAGATACTCTCTTTCCAAGAAATAATTCTCCTCTACTAGTGTTTCTTTCTATCATCAATGCTTCCTACCCAATCTGCATCAGTAAAAGATCTAAAGACCAGATTTCCTTCTTTCTTATACCATAAACCATATTCTTGAGTTCCTTTTAGATATCTTAGAATCCTTTCATCTTCTATCATGTGATTTTCTTTGGTATTAGCAAAAAATATTACAACTATGCCAACTACTAATGCAATATTATGTCTGGTGTGTACCACATACTAAAGTTTCCCAATCATTGACTCATAAGTAGCCTATTTTACTTCCTTTGAATCATCATTCTCTGAAAGTTTATGTCTAGTAGACATAGGTGTTCCAACTAGTTTGGAATCTTCCATTCAAAATACTTTCAATGTTTCCCTGATATATTTTGATTAAGTGATGTATATTCCATCCTTCATCTGCTGAATTTGTAGACCCACAAAGAATTTAACCTCTTCAAACATAGACATTTCAAATTCTTTCCTCATTTCTTCAGAAAATGATTTGCATGAAATTTCATGTCCTCCAAATATGATATCATCTAAAAATATGTCTACAAGTAATATATTGTCTTGTGGTGCTTCTTTAATATACAAATTACTATTATTATTTATCTTTTCAAAACCAATTCTTATGAAATATCCATTTAGTCTTTCATACCATGCTCTAAGAGCTTGCTTCAATCCATATAAAACTTTGTGAAGTTTACATACCATGTCTCTTTTTCTTGGATCAATAAAACCTTCAAGTTTTTCAATGTAGATTTATTCTTCCAGGACTCCATTCAAGAAATTTGATTTAACATCCATCCGATATACTTTGAATCCCTTTTGTGCTGCATACACTAGAGGAATTTTGACTCCTTCAAGACTTCCAATAGGGGAAAATGTTGCCCCATAATCAATACCTTCTTCTTGATCATAACCTTTGCATACTAACCTTTCCTTGCTCCTTGTTACTTCTCCTTTCTCATTCAACTTACTTCTAAATATCCATTTTGTACCAATCACATTCTTTTCCTTAGGCCTAGGAACAAGAGACCAAGTTTTATTCTTTTCTATTTGCTCAATTTCTTCATTCATTACCTCTATCCAACCTTCATTTTCTAATGCTTCTTTTACATATCTAAGTTCAAATTCACTAATAAAACATGTACCTTTTAATTAGTTCCTTGTTAGTATGCCTTCTATTTCTCCCCCAATTAATTGTTCAAGTAAATGATGTCTTATGACATATTTTGCAAGTCTTTGATCTTTATTTCTTGATTTTGAACTTGGTTCACTTGGTTCTCCATGATCTTTTGTCTTCTACTCGAGCTTCTCTAGATAATCTAGATGTAACTTGGGTTCCTCTAGTTGTGACTTGGGTTGCACTACATATGACTCGGGTTGCAGTACCTATGGCTGCAAATCAGGTTGAACTATCTATGACTTAGGTTGTATTGCCAGTGAACTTCTAGGTACACTTTGTCACTAATTGGCTTCAACTATTTGAGGTAAAATCTTAGATTTCTCCTCATAGTAGATAAAAATTTTGTAGTCTTCAGGCTCCTTGTTTCTTTATTCTTCACTTCTTTCTACAAACCCATCAATCTTTACATGTGCACTTTCAATGACTTTGTGAGTAGCAAGATTCAAACATTTGTATGCCTTACTTTTATTGGAGTACCCTAGAAATATAACTTCATCACTTTTTGCATCAAGCTTTCCTTTCCTTACATCTTTCGAGATATAACATTTGCTTCCAAATACTCTAAGATAGAAAAAATTAGGCTTGTACCCCTACCATAATTCATAAGGTGTTTTATTTGTACATTTCTTTATTTGAACTTGGTTAAGTGTATAAACTATTGTGCTGACTGCTTCTCTCCACTACTTTGGTGCAACATTCTTCTTAGTCATCAGTGTCCTTACACAATCCATAATAGATCTGTTCCTTTTTTTGCTATACCATTTTTTTCTAGAGTACTAGGCGTTGATACCTATCTTTTGATTCCTCTTTCATTGCAAAACTCATTGAATTTATTTAAGATAAATTCACCTCCTCTATCTAATCTTGGGAATTTCATATTCTTCTATATTTATTTCTCAACTCTAGCCAAATATGATTTGAGCTTTTGAAAAGCATCAAATTTATCTTTAGAAAACATTACACTGATCATCCTAGATTAATCATGAATAAATTGAATGAGATATATGTCTCTATAGTATCTTTCTACATATATTGGCCCACAAAGATCTGTATGAACTAGTTCTAAAGCTTCTTCAAAATTGTAGGACTTACTTTTGAAACTTCTTTTATTCATATTTCCAATTTGATATTATTTGCACATGCCCATCTATTGTTTCTTTAGATAAGGTATGCCTCTTAAACTTTTGTTCTTTCGTATGATAACAAGGTTATGACATGACACATTCTTTTATACCATATACAACTTTCCTCTATTTGAGCTAACAAACATGTACTTTCAATGAGATCCAGGCAAAAAAAAATTACCTTTTGTCTAATTACCAATTCCAACCAAGTTTCCTTTACCATCCAATAGTTTAGATTTTCCATTCATGAGTTCTATCTTATATCCTATATTTCTCAACTGTGCTACATTAAGTAGATTAGGTTTTATTCCTTCAACCTAGTAGGAATTTTCACTTTTGATTTCTTTCATTAACAATATGATTCCATTTCCCTTAAAATAACATGGTTCATTGTTTCCAAATCTAGCACTTCCACCATCATAGTGTTCTAAATGTTCAAAATTAGTTTGCCACTAGAAATGTGATGAGAACACCCACTATCTATGACCCATGTATCATTTTTGCTAACATGCAAAAAAAGTACAATCTTTTCATTTTTTTCATTATAAAATTCATCCTTAATAGCAATATAAACTACTTCATCTTCATTATCATCATTGTTAGAATCTTTAGCAATGTAACAAGATTTAAATACCTTTGTCTTTGTAGTCCTTGTAGCTCTTGAAGTTTTTCTTGCCTTTGAACTTATTAGTTCTTTTCTCATCTTCATCTTCTTTATTTGGACATATTGTAGCAATATGACCAACCTCTTCACATGAGAAACAAATCAATTGGATTTTATCTTTGAATTTTTCTTTCCCTTTTGATACTTTTTTTGCAAGTAGGGATTCAATAACTTCAAGTTCTTCATCTAAATCATCTTATTCACCACTGTTAACCTATTTTCCTTTTGAGTTTCTTCCTCCTTTTGTACCAAAGGTTAGTTTATCTTTGAATGTAGATTCAAGATTGCTAGAAGTAGGAGCATAGCTATCAAAGTTATCCAACTCAAAAGAAGTAAATCTTTCCATAAGTGTATCCAAGGTTATACCATTTTTAGGATTGTATCTCATCTCTTAAATTTCTAAAATTCTAATTGCATAAATATAAAGAAGAGTTCTTAGTACCTTGATGTAGGAAGAGAGAAATAACTAGGGCCAAAGGTACACCCAACTATCCAAACCACCATGCAAGAGTTAACATAGAAAAAATCTAACACAAAGAACTACAACCAAAGGAGGAGGAAGAGAAAACACTTTCATTGATTCATCAAGCAATCGACATACATGCCCAACTGTAAGGCCTTCTGGGTTATAGCATATAACAATTCAATTACAATCCTTGATGATACTATTTCACATTCTTGCTTCCTACTATTCTAAGTTCTATCTCCCCAAAACCTTACCTAAAACTCAATCCTAGACCTCCTTAAATACTTGTGCAGCCACAAGTTAGCCTATCACAAAACTCTACCTTACATTAAATGCATTGATACAAGGGACTCCCCTTAATACCATAAACTCATAATAGAAACAAAGAAAATAGAAAATGCGAGAACAAAATATGGACTTCTTATTATTGCTGCAAATGTGGAATTACAGAATTCTCAATTATGCTAACTAAAATGGGTGCCTTCATTACAATAATTTGCAAGATAGTCCTACGAACAATCACTCATAGTTGTCTTAGATAATGTTTGGGCCTTTCTTAAATAGGCAGTTTTATGCAGCCTGAGAAAGTTCTAGATGTTCAAACTTAATACCTAGGGCTAATAGACCCTAACAAAACATATAGAGTCAACCAAATACATCTTTGACAATTATTTTAGAAGATTTAGGTAGCCCAACTTCGGAAGGCCATAACTCACAAACCCTTTCTCCGATTAACTATTATAACCACTTTTCAAAAATGTCAGCTCCTAATCTATAGACTTTAGATAGTGCTAATGCCCTTTCGTCAAGTTTTTAGACCTCATCTAAGCACTCTAAGGCCTCCAATGGTGAGCCAAAAGATTTATCTGCAAATTGTTCCACTAAAAATATGTAATAACTTCTTTGATACTTAAGCTAGAGCAATGAGATTTTTATGGTAGGCTTATATCTCTAAAAGAAACCTTCCTATAGAAACTAAGAACATTCCAAGCTCATATGAAAAACTTACTAAAAATAGAAAGTTCCCATAAATAGTAACCACCTTGTCTACTAGTCCTTATTAAAATAGAAAAGACTGAAAATAAAATATTTTTGGGTGATGCAAGATTGCCCTTACACCGAGAATGATCCTGGATCAAACACCCAGGGTAATTTGAGAAGTGACCCTATCACAACTCAGGTGTTCAGAGGAAAATAAATATGGTTAATTTCATCCTTTGCTAGCCATGATGAATCCTCAACTAGTCTTCCTTCCATTTGACCACATATTGCTCATAAGTTCTATTTATGGTACTTTTTCCAACATGATTGTCTAGTATCTCCTCAATCTACTTTGTAGCCGAACTAGCTACTGGGATGCTCTACTACGCTTCTACAACTTCATCTCCATCACCTCCTTCATAATACTCTGTCAAATCTAAATTGTTAAATACAAGTTAAACATTCAATTCAGTAGGCAAATTCACTTCATACGCATTGCCAGAATCATACCTCTTCACTATCTTGCATGGTCTAAACTTCTTCATCTTCAACTTATTATATGTACCCACTGAAAAATGTTCCTTTCTCAATGAACCATGACTTCATCTCTAATCTAAAATTCCTTATATCTCCTTTTCACATCTACCTTAGCCTTATATTGTGTATTCATTTTTATGATGTGCTTCCTCACCTCCTCAAGGATGTTTTTCAAATGTTCAACAAAATCTTCTACTTTAGCATTACTTATCTCTCCTTTGTCCAACTGCCTCAATTTAGAAGTAGTTCTAGGACTACTCCCATATACAATCTAGAATTGTGATTTACTAGTACTCCTATTGACAAAATTATTATAACAAGTTTCCCAAACTATGATTCATAGCTTCTATCTCTCTGTCAATCTGTGGATGATGTGATGAATTGAACTTCAAATCTATCTTTAACTTCTTCCACATTGTATGCTAGAAATACCCAAAATATTTGGTATATCGATCTGAAACTATACTCTTTGGCAAACCATGTAATCTCACCACTTCTCTGAAATAAAAACTCTGCTACATGAACAACATCAATAGTCTTCTTGCAAGGAATAAAATGTGCCATCTTTGAAAACCTATCAACCACCACAAAAATAGAATCATGCCCATGCTATGTCCTAAATAATCCAAGAACAAAATACATGCTGATACCCTCCCACAGTTTCTCTAGTATAGGTAATGGCTGATATAATCCTATATTCTGCTTCACTCATTTCACCATCTGAAATACTCTTCAACTTTGTACAAACTTCATCACAACTTTCTGCAATTGTGGCTAGTAGTAATTTTTAGCAACCAAAGCTTTGGTTTTATCTCTACCAAAATGTCTAAGCAATCCTCCACTATGCTTTTCCTTGATGAGGTTCTCTCTCATTGAACTTCTGGGAATGCACAACTAGCTTTCTTTGAACAACATACTATACTGAATCATAAAATCCAACCACTTTGTCCTGTCAAGTGTAACAAGTTTTGTACAAGCCTTCTATGCTTCATCAAAATTAGGATCATCTAGATATAAAGTACTGAGTTCCTTGAACCCAACCACCTCTATCTGCATTCATGTCAGAAAAAGTTGTCTTCTACTAAGAGCATCTGCAACTTTGTTAGACTTCCCACTGATGTGTTTCAAAAAAAATGTATAACTTTGCAAAAACTCAAACCACTTTAAATTCCTTTGGTTCAATTTTCCTTGACTGTTCAAATATTACAAAGCTTGATGATTAGTATACAAAAAAAACTCCTTAGGGAGAAGATATTGTCTCCACTTCTTCAATGCTTGAACTATAGCATAAAATTCCTGATGATAAATAGAATATTTTCTTTTTACATCATTCAACTTCTCATTGAAATAAGCAATAGGTCTACCTTCTTGACTCAACATAGCTCCTATTGTAGTACCACTAGCATCACAGTCTACTTGAAACACCTTACTAAAATCAAGAAGTGTTAAAACAAGTTGCTCAATAACCTTTTGTTTCAATAGATTAAAACTCTTATCTTCTCCTATAGTCCACTTAAATTCTTTCCTATCCCCTCCCATTATTTCAATCAAGGGTCCACAAATACTACTAAAACTTCTTATGAACTTTCTGTAAAATGTAGCTAGTTCATGAAAAGATCTTACCTTTGTCACACTCCTTGGAGTAGGCCATTCAATGATAGCCTTCACTTTCTCTGGGTCCATTTTTAGACCTTCTCCTAAGACTACAAATCCCAAATACACCAAATATTTCTTTACAAAACTGCACTTCTTAAGGTTTATCAGTAACTTTTCTTCCCTCAACTTATCAAACACCTTGCAAATATGAATCAAATGCTCCTCCAATGTCTTACTAAAGATCAATATATCATCTAGTTAAACAATGAAAAACTTACCAAAAAACTCCTTCAGTACCTCATTCATGAGCCTCATGAAAGTGTTTGGTGCATTGGTGAGCCCAAAAGGCATGACTAACCACTCATATAGTTCTTCCCCTATTTTGAAAGAAATCTTCCGCTCATCACCTTCTCTAATACAAATATGATGGTATCCACTCTTCAGATCTATCTTTATGAAATATTTAGCTCCACTCAAATAGTCCATTATATCATCCATCCTTGGCAATGGATATCTATACTTTATTTTGATCTTGTTGATAGCATGAGAATCCATGCACATCCTCCATTCTCCATTCTTCTTTGGTGCTAATACTATTGGTACAACACATGGACTTAGACTCTCTTGAATCAACCCCTTCTGTAACAACTCATGAACTTGCATGTTCAACTCTTCACTTTCTATTGATGTCATTCTATGTGCTACTTTGTTTGGCAAACTAGCTCCTGGAACCAAATCTATCTGGTGATTGATCTTCCTCATTGGGGGAAATCCATCAAGTACATTATCTAACACAATATCAAAAAACTCTTCCAACATATCTGCAACTTCTACAAGTACCTCCTCTACTTCTTGTTTATTATCTTTTAGAATTATAGAAAAACACAATTTCTCATGTTTCATACCTTTAAGAAACTCTTTTCCATCAACAAAACATATTCTAGTAGCACTATAGACCTTTTCTTCTTTATCCTTCAATGGCTTCAACTTATGTTTCACTCCATCCTTAGTTAGAGTATAGGTATTTTCTCACCATTCATATACAACATGCTTGTCAAACTATCACAGCCTACCCAACAACATATGACATATTTCCATAGGTATGATATCACATAGTACCTCATCCTGGTAACTTCCAATTTTTAACTTCACTGAGCACTGCTCATTAACCATAACCTTGTGGTCATCTTGCACCCAAGTAATATAGTATGGATGTGAGTGTTTCTATCTCTTTAGCTTCAACTTAGTGACCATCATTTCTAACACCAAATTGTCAATACTTCCACCATCAATGATTACATCATAACACTTATCTTTACATTTTCACCTTGTGCAAAACAAACTCCTTCTTTGATCAGGTTCATTCTCACCACTCAATAGGAATCTTCTATTAACTAGGACTTCTCCTTGTTCAGCATCTTTAGAATGTGAAGATCTGGCATCTTCATCAACATGTACAACTCTCACCTAGCCTTATATTCTTTGATCTATCATTCTTTGGTGTTGGGTGCATTCAAATGTTCTATGCCCTTCTTCTTTGTAGTGAAAAAATTTTCCATAGAAGCCTCCTATTCCAGATCCTTTTCCTCTACCTCTTCCTCTCTAATCTCTATTATTTTGATCATAGAAACAATTGAAATTGTTTCCCCTCTAGTTTTGACTACTACTTCCAGCCTCGTACTTGTTCTTTTGATCATCATTATGAAAACCATAAGATTGTCCACCAAATCTTCCATTGTGACCTCTTCCATTGTTCTTATTGTTAAACTTCTCATTTAGTTTCTCCTCAACCCTTAGATAAAATTGGTATGCCTCCTCAATACTACTCATTCAAACCAAACTTAGCTTGTCCTGAATGCTTGGCCTTAACACATTAAGATAATGGGTGAATTTCTCCTTATCAACTTCTACATGGCCAATTCTAATGAGAACTCAGTAGTGTTCTTCTGTATAGTCTTGAATAGATTTTTTCACTTGCTTTATTCCTTGCAACTTCTTCAATAGATCAAGCTCATAATCCATAGGAATGAATTATTGCTTCATTTTAGCTATCAACTGATCCCATCTGGTGATTTTTTCCTTTCCCTTTCTATTTCACTCCAATTGAACCTCTTGCCACCAGATCTTTGCATGTCCCTTCATTTTTGCCTTTGCAAACTTGACCCTATCTGGATCCTCAATATCCTCATACTCAAAGTACTCCTCTAGTTCATTGATCCAATTGATTAGCTTCTCTAGGTTAAGATTTCTCAAAAATGTGGGAACTTCAAACTTATGTCTTTTTCCAATCTTGGAGATGGCCCTAAAAAGCCTCTCTTCATGTTTATTTAGAACTACCTCTACTTCAACATTTTCTTTTACTTTGTCCTCATCCTCACTTTCATCTCTTCTAGGAAGATTTATTCCTCTTTTCATTTGTTCTTACAATGGTTGCATTTTCTTTTGTAGGGCTTGGAAACCCTCAGGTGTAACACCTTTATCTCTTCTACCACACTCTCTCCATGGAGGCATTTTCATGCTCTCGCTAAAACCCTAGTGCAAACTACCTCACAATCAACAATCTATCTACACGCTTAGCCCTAACCATGGTCCTAGTGTGAACTGCCTATAAGATTATGGTGACTATTTAGGAAAGTACTATACATACTTCATAAATACTTTGAGGCTTTATTAGGATTTTGGGCTGACATGTAATTATTAATTATAACCTTAAAGTTGTTTAATACTTTTATAAAAAGGGCTTAGGGTTACGGACTATTTCATAAGGTGATGTGAAATTGGTTCTTGTGGCAGTATTGATCTATAAGGGATTATAGATTGTAATTAGGTTGTAATCACTAGATCATAAAAATATTGGACTTACTATTTGGTCGACGTATCCCAAGGTTTGGGTGAACCACGTTAAATCTTGGTGTCTTGTGTTCTTTTCTATGTGATCTATTACTTTCTAATATTGGTTATATTTGCATGTAATTGTTATTTCTATCTGTGGTTTAATCCTAAAAAGTGGTATCAAAGAGAGGTTTTTTTTTTCAGTTATGTTTTGTAGGACAGTCTCACAGTTGAGTGGGAGTAATGGCAGACAAGGGTGAGTTGAGAGTTGGCAGGTTTAATGGACAGAACTTTCAATTATAGAAAATGCAAATGGAGGACTATACTTTTCAAAAGGATTTATGGAAGCTCTTGCAAGGCAAAACCAAGAATCAAGGATCTATGTAAAATGATGAATGAAAACTTTTGGATAGAAAGGAAATTGGAAGCATTCAATTATGAATGGCACCATTGGTGGCATTTAATATTACAAAAGTGAAGACAACAGAAGAGTTGATGAAAACCCTAACAACACTGTATGAAAAGCCCTCCGCTTCAAATAAGGTATTTCTCATGAAGCATTTATTTAATATGAAAATTGCCTTTGGACAGAAAGGCAATTGGAAGCATTCAATTATGCATGGCACCATTGGTGGCATTTAATATTACAAAAGTGAAGACAACAGAAGAGTTGATGAAAACCCTAACAACACTGTATGAAAAGCCCTCCGCTTCAAATAAGGTATTTCTCATGAAGCATTTATTTAATATGAAAATTGCCTTTGGATAGAAAGGCAATTGGAAGCATTCAATTATGCATGGCACCATTGGTGGCATTTAATATTACAAAAGTGAAGACAACAGAAGAGTTGATGAAAACCCTAACAACACTATATGAAAAGCCCTCTGCTTCAAATAAGGTGTTTCTCATGAAGCATTTATTTAATATGAAAATGGCAGAAGGTGAATCTTTTACAGATCATTTAAATAAGTTTAATACTATCAATAGTCAGTTATCTTTTTTGGGTATCAATTTGGATGAAAAAATTAAGGCTCTCTTGATTTTGTGTTATTTTCCCGAAAGCTAGAATGGCTTGGTGATGGTTGTGAGTAATTCTATTCCTAGATCTAATATCCTAAAATATGATGATGTGATCAGTGTTATTTTGAGTGAGAAAACTTGTAGGAAATCCTCAGGTAGATCTACATCTGGAAGTGCTTTGAATGCACAAAGTTGAGGCAGAATGACTGAGAGAGGAAGTAATTCCAAAAATTGTGGAAAATCAAGAGGAAAGTCAAAGGGGAGGAGGACTCAATCGAGAGGACCGAACCACTACTAGTACTATGAGAAACTAAGGCATAAAAAGAAAGATTGTTGGAATCAAAAGAAAAATGAAAGAGATAAACTAGATGGAAACAAAGAAACAAATGTGGTAAGTAAAAAA